>CM077909.1:100351663-100731606 GCA_039720435.1 Amazona ochrocephala
AACACAGCACATACTTAAAAGAATTATACAGGGAAATTTTTTTCTTAATGTTTTTAATTCTCATGTGGTGTCAAAGTTCACATGGAAAAATATGGAATAATGTCTAAAAAAATCATTACCAAAAACTGAAAAGAAAAATGAATATTGAAAACATATTGAAAAAAATAGACTTTTGGCCTCAAATCTGAGATTCTTCAAAGAAAAAAAAATAAAATCAGAAG
This sequence comes from Amazona ochrocephala, assembly GCA_039720435.1. Taxonomy (NCBI): domain Eukaryota; kingdom Metazoa; phylum Chordata; class Aves; order Psittaciformes; family Psittacidae; genus Amazona; species Amazona ochrocephala. The sequence continues at coordinate 100,351,885 of CM077909.1, forward strand.
AACCCTAGAATATGGAATCATGACCAAAACCCAGACTGTGCATACAGTTAAATTTTTCACAAAAAAAATCAAATAAAAAAAAACCTCTCTAGACTTACACAGAAGGATTTCTCAGCTTTCTTATTTTTGAGCAATTCTATTTGTACAAAAGTATTTCAGATGGCTAAAAAACATTTCAGACAAGTGTGCTCTATAATGACCTTCAAAGAAACAGGAAGAGACAATATTTCATTTCTAAGATTATTTTATATGTAATTTTGTTTTCTAGACACATTTGCATTTCTGCATTAATTCAAATGGTTGGAAATGACCAGCAAAGACTGTAAGCATAATAGAAAGCCCTGAATAATACAGACAGCCTTACCGTTTCATTTAGCCTTATTCAGTTGTTTGTCAGAAACACTTCTGAGAATTATATTATTAAATATTTCTTAACTAGCTGGGAATAATTCCATTTCCTATATCTAGAGAATCCACATCACCAAAAGTCTAAAGGCTGCTGGATACTCTTGTGGTACTTCCAGTTTTCGTGTATGTATTTTTTGTAGGCTTTTTGATTATGGAAAGAAATGTGCTGTTCCAAATTTGACTAATGGCATACATGTATGTTTTATATATAAATATATAAACCCCAAAGGTGTTGCTGCACAACAAATCATAAAGAGGTTCCAGTAACAAACATTACAAATAATGGTATTTTTCTCTATTTTGTCTATGTCAGTTTGGAATACAAATTACAATGTTTAATTCCACATTTATACTGGGGGATGAAGAAGGTGTCTTAAGCAGTCTCAAATATGATACAGGAAAAAGTAACAGTGACAGCTCCTGCAATGATAAGTGCAAGTACTCCACTTACAGAACAGATAATACAGGGATCTTGTCAACTGTAGCATGTGGGGCAGCGACATCAGAGCACATTCAGCCTCTTCTTGGTATAGTGAGGGAGCACTTGTATCAACTTCTGCAGTTAAGTGTTTAGAGTGCATACTAAGTGAAATTGAAGGGATTTATCAGCAATCAGTTTAAATAAGGTAAGCACTTTCCTTAAAATTAATCTTAAATGCATCTTTAAATTTGACTTTAGCCTAAAGGTTGAACACTATCCCTTTTGGGTTTTTTGGGTTTTTTTAGGTAAAAACAACCAGGCAATGAGAATTAAAGGGACTCTTAAAAATTCTTTTTGCTGTTTATTCTCCATGTATTTTCCAAATGTTACTGGTTAGTGTTCCCTCAAGTAAAAGAATCATTCCCTGTATTGGAATAGCAAGTATTTAAGGCTTCAGAGCTTTCAGTATTCAAGAGGTCAGGGTTGGGTACATCACCTAGTTTCAGTCACCTTAAACTAATACAACCAGTATAAAACATCTGGTTTTGCTCTTTGATAGTCAATGGGGAGACTCAAGCATCCAAAGGGCAATCTTTCCATGTATGATTGACACTGATGTTATGAAAAATAAACCTCTGTCCAGGTATACTGATTTCTAGGGTGACTGTAGAAGAAAGCTGAAGAGCTACCTTAGACCAACTTATAACAAATAAAGCTAGGTGGGATGAAGCTCAAACTTAGCTATCATAAAGATGTCTTTTGATCTTAAATCTCTTCTTTTAGATTTCTGCCAGTATGTTTCAGTTTCCAGTTTTACGTTCCTTAGAGAAAAACCCTGCACGATACAGGTCAACACCCCACATGGAATTGAGATTCCCATTAACTTCAACAGAAAAGAATATGACCACATGTGTTTTACTAGTGCAATAACCAACAGCTGATTTTTTAAAAACATATGTATTTAAACATCTTTTTAGGATAAAGAGATACTAAATACATGGATGATGAGACAGATAGATACCTATTTCCAAAGTTATATCTCATCCTGGAAATAAATGTTCAAGCCTTGATTCTATCATTTCAAATATATCACTCAAAATCTGCTCTGGATTTAGTTCTGGTCAGTGCAATTACTCTTATTTTGCACCAAAGCATGACAGAATAAACAGTGAATCTCACTGTTACGCCTGCAATATTCTCACATTATGCAAAACAGAATTTGCCAGTACAGCTACTAACAGTTTGCAATTGCTTACAACATAAGCACTTTTCTCATTATACGTCAAAAATTAATTTTTAATATTATGAGATGGTGAAAATTGCGATATGGCTTTATTGTGGATAATATGGATCCTTCACATTCATGCACTTGACATATCTTTTCTATGCAAATTGTCTGAGAGGGACATAAGTCATTTTTAATAAATGCTGGGAAAAGGTCTGAGGTGAAATGAGGTTGGTGGTCGGGGCTCAGATTCTAATAAGATAAATTAAGGCTACTCACTCAGCTAGCACTTGGTGCAGTTGTCAGCAGTCTTGGTTTTAAAAAGAAAAGATCGAAGAAAAGATTTAAAGATGAATGAGCCACATAGGCAAAAATCTCCTCTCCTTTCAGCAGACAGTGATTCTGTAGGGTCAAAGTTGAGGAGTGATGGGAAGAGTATTAAGAAATCTAGCAATTTAGAATGGAGATATATTCTCAGAGACATTAATTACATCTTCAGAAGATATAAATTTGGATTCAAAAGGGCTACTTTTCCTGGATATTGGCAGAGAATTTGGCCTAATCCTTAAACCTAACTCTGGATTTTCAAGTTTGCAATAAGTTCCCAAATTTCTGGGGACAACAATTGCACTGAACAGCCCTGTAACCCATTTTATGCAGATCTCCACATCAATTCATAGTTACATACATACAAGGACCACATAACAGGGCCTTTAATTTTCAGAAACCATATTTGACAAATTAGGCTGCTAAATCCATAGTGTTAATTCTCTACAGTGATGTTTATAGAGTAGCTGGTATAACATACATAGAGCAGCACTGTAAATAGGTCAGTTTTATTGTTTATTTTAACAAATGGATAGGGTTGCATTAGCATTGGCGAAAATGTATAAATATTGATTTGAAAACCTGGCATGCACAATAAAAGAGCAACCCTTGTAACCCTTTTAGAGAAGCCCAGCCATAAATAAAGTTCATCTCCATTTCTTCAACAAAACAATTAATACATAATTCATCCAGAAAGTATTATCATCCCTATTGTTACCAATAGCAACTAAAGTATCCTAACACTGCTAACACTACTGTGTGAAGATCATATTTATTTGTGTATCTGAAAAATGGGTGCAATATATACTGCAACAACATTTTATTTGTGGTGGAATCTATAAGGGTACCTTTTAATAGTTCTGCCTGGGCTGAGTGCTAAAGGATGCAGCTGACAAATGTTTGTATAATTCTGACTGTGGTGAAAACGAAATCAATAAATGCATTTTTGGAACTAAGGACACAGTTATATGTTCTCTCAGGTCATGTCTTGTTCATTTACTTTGTATCTTCCTGTATGCAGAAGGCTCTGTCCAAGAATATTAATGGTATACAGCTGTATATAATTAAAGCCTTTTTTTACTAAGTAAACTTTGTTTAAGTAGGGTATTAACTCGTTGACTAAGTACATCTATACTCACAATGAACAAAACTATCCAAAAATTTGGGAGATTCATTTCATTTTGAATGGACACCAGACGTCATATAAAACTTCTGCTCTGGGAACTGGGTTTGAAATCTCACGAGTGAAGCTTCTAGTTAGGCCAAATGCAAGTAGAAGACAGCTAACACCTCATTATACACTGCAGAAAGATAGGGAAAGAGTACAGGGATTTTTTTTCAAAGTTCATTCCCAGCCCATGAGTACCAGCTTGTTTAGATGGGTCTCAGGTATCTGACATCACAGCCTAGGGGAGAATGTCAAAAAGAACAGCAATCACATGTAGTAAGTCTTCAGGGCTACCAGCTGGCTACTGCATATGGATAGTAGCATGTTGTTTTGAAGACAGAAAGCAAACAGAAGTACAAAAAGATAAGCATTAGACAGAGGTGGAGCTAAGCAAACCTTTGTAATGATTGAATGTCCTGGAATCATTTGACATAATTTGACATTTTGGTTGATATATTTTAAAAATAGTAAATTATGATGCAAAAATTGCTACTAAAGTTTGAAAAGAAAAAAAAAATACTAAAAAGGTGTTTTGTTTTAATGAAAGATATTTGGGAAATAGTACTATAACAAAGCCTTTTTCATGTTGCTGAAAAAAGGCTTCAGTACGTGACTGCATTCTATCTTCTGCTTATTAACTGAAAGTTCAAATTCAGATCAAGTAAATCAAAATATTCTCTTCAGCTATCACAAAACAAATGAGAACAACTTTTGCTACTCAGTGAACCTCAAAGTGTCAAACTGGGTAAAATAGCAGGTTTTTCATCTCTACATTCACCAAACTCTAAAAAACTGTGTGTTCTGTTTTAATGGATCCTTGTACCACTTACGTACCATACACAGAAGCAGAACATGTCAAAAGGACAGACAATTCCTTTGGGAAAAGCATTACATTTAATAAAACAAGTACCATTTTGACATCTTTAGGGTGACGAGGTGTTAGCACGCTTCTATGTAAGCATATACTGAAAATCTCATGCTCTGGAAAGTTAACTAATGAAGAAGTAATGATTAAGTGTATTAACAACAGAATGTGATAATGTTACAACTTTAGATGAAATCTCTTAGAAGTTAAGCATGATCGAAGTACTGAAATATTGACACAGAAATGTACATTAATGTTTGAAAATTAATCTTAACTGTATCTTTTTTAGCTTATTATCTTGAGAAGATATCCTTAAAATTAGTAAATATTATAAAATGTAGATGGACTGCAGCTCCTTTCATTTGTTTAGAAATATAAACAGTAAATTTGCCTTAATTTTATGGAGATTTACAAACCAAAAGATTGAAGAATTGAACAAGTATACTGTTTCTATAGAGTAAACTGTATGAATATTTCAAACATAGTTGTCTAGCATCTGAGATAATTCCAAGCCTATGGTAAATAAATCTTTTCAGTGACACATGAGATTTTATTTTAAATTAGTTTATTTATTCTTACCTCTAATACTTGAAATGGAGTGGTTTATAGTGTAAAAATAAATAGTGCAATTTCAGTCATATGTATCCCATATCCTAAGTAATGATTAAAAAAAAATAGTTATACTTTTATTCATTAAACAGCTTAATTTTTTTGAGCTATTTTTAAACAGAACACGGAACAGAATATTCAAACCAAGTACATTTGTACCTAAGACCCAGTGCAAGTTACAGAGTTAGCTATTCATTCCTTGAAAATCATCTAAGGGGTGGAATGAGATTGCTTGCTTTTAGTCTATGAGGAAATACATAATACATAAAAATCTTTTTGAAACATAGGATAATTTCTTTTTATGCATAAACAAAGGCTGAGGAATTTCACCCAAAATTACTTAATTTCAGAGAGGAATGAAATTAGCCAAGAGGGAACTGAAAATAGGTATTAAAAAAAATAAAATTGTTTCAGTCTCAAATTTTGTTTAAAATGCCTATAACATCCTTGACAAAATTGATTACTTGAGTCAAGATTAATGAATTTCAAGAGTTTGAAAGATTCATTTTATCTGAAGTATCTAAAGAAGACTCCTCCTAAGACATGAGAGCTTTTCTTAGAGTGATGCATGAACTCTCACCACATCAGGTGCTTCTTGGTTTTGGAAGAGTTCCTGCGGTCATATTTCCAAAGCAGAGTTATATAAGTAAAATACAATACCATTCTTCTCACCACCAGATGGTCTTTCCCCTAAAAATCACTCCGCTCATTATCAGTAAAATTCTCTCTCTTTTTAAATTCATTTAAAAAATTGTTTCTACCTCCCATTAAAACAATATAATTCTCCCTGAGGTGCTGTGCTTACAGTCTTCTGACCTGTGCTGCTTAAATGGTGATAGGAGAGACAAATAGCTTTCAATCAGTATCCCTTCACTACCAGGAGTTCTCTCTGGATCCTCATCCTCATCTCCAGAACACCTTTGCATCTAGAGCTGTTTAGTAACTTCATGTTCTTTATCCTTTTTGTAGTCGGGTAAGAGGAACTTATGCTCCAATGGTCAACATGATCCCCTATGACAAAGTATGGAATATGTGTTCTCTGTCAAAGCTTTAATTTTCCAGTCATGCACCATGATTTTTCCTTTTCTCAGCTCACTACCTGGATAGTCCCCTTCTCTTAGAGAATGGCAAAGAAGTATGATTCCTCTGGCCCCATTACAAGAAATGTCACTAGATTTCCCTCTAAGAGAAATTTCGAAGTACTGCATTTACTTTCCCATAAATATTTTATTCCTCCTACAGTTTACTGGAATTTTAGTACCTGAATTTTCAGGAAGAAGGCAGATATTCAGAACTGCTATTTCTTCCTACCAGGGCTGCCATGCTGAACACGTATCTTCAAAATGTCCTGCAAGTCATTATTGACTAGTCTTCTGTGTTTGAATTATGTGCACAGTTTGCAATGGAAAAAAAAAATATCCTCTCCCCGTTCTGAAAGCAGTTATATTAAGTTAAAATTCATCTTAGAAATAAAAGTAGAAATTTGAGAAAACAAAACAAAAAGATATTCTCAAGGTGCAAGGTCTGTCAAATATGAAGAAGACTCTCTACTGATGTGAGGGAATTATCTGAATAATTTGAAATTCAGCTTGGTGGAACATAGGAAGATTATACCATGGAGAATGGTAAAAAGAGATAGCTAAAAACATTATAGGTCTTCCCAACTGAAATTTCTCTGTTTCACTGGCCAGTTCTGTGAGAGTCTTGCATTATTAACATCAAAATTTGGCCACATGTTTCAATCTGGTCATTCACAATGACAGCGTAATACCATTAAAGGTTAAGTTAAATCTTAAACTGAAAGTTATCTGGAAATGTTCAGAATAAAAATATTTCTGATTCAGCAGATCACAGTCAGAACTAAATGTACTTTAATAACTATTTATTAATAAATGATAGTTCTTCAAGTGCAATGAAATCACATATTACAATTAGACTTAAACTGTTGAGACTTTATAAGCAAAGGGATTTTGTTTTTACGTTTCTGTGTGCAGTTCGCATATTGCTATCTGTAAAAAAACAGTCACTTTTAATGTGACTGTATTTATTGTGTAAATACCTATGGGATTTTCATCAGTAAACTAGTTTATCCCAAACAGAAACTAGAAATAAAAACTAACAAAAAAGTCATGAAGCTACAATTTTTAAAAATGTCACATTAAGTCATCAAACTTGAAGGAATATTAACTTAGTTGCTTTAGGGTTCCAGTTTGGTCCCTTGTATTGTTTTAACAGAGGGCAGAAGACATATTTAAGTAGTAAGCTTTCTCAAAACATATCTTCAATTGACTTTTAAGCAGCAGATGGTTCCAGTACCATTTGAAATTTGTGTCTTACCTAATGCCCAGATTCCCCATATAAGGATAACTAATACAGATTTATGTGATTATTCCCATAAAATTATTATATATGCGCTCTGCTCATAATACAGATATCACATAAAAGGATGTATGTACTTTTAGAAGTAGATTCTACTTTTAATATTTTTAATCTCTGAAGAGTTTCTGAATTTTCACTGACTGTGCTCTTTCATAATTGAAAGGCTCCTAAAGATTTAGCCTGTCACCTTCAATCTTTCCTTTGGAAGCACTACCATCATAACTTAAGATAACATTTCCTCAGTGATTTTCTCTAGCAAGAGCCTATGTGCATGTCAAATCAAGTATGTCAAAGTAGGTTTCTGTAGGATAAATTTCAGTTGTTTTCAACATCTCAAAAAAGCTGTTCATACAGACTTTGTTTTATTAATGCACTTCAATAATGAAAACAGAGATATGGACATAAAGATCTTTTCTATGTTTTAGAAAACATAGAGGGTTGAATATTATTTCCCTTACCCACTGGGAATAAACAGAAAAGAGTAGTGGGTGCAGTGACTACATGCTGATTTAGAAAACAACATTAACAGCTTGCGTGCATAAAAGCTTGCATAAATAAACATAGAAGTAACAGAAGAGTGGATAGCAGAACCTGGAAGACAAGGAATTTATTGCTGTTTTAGAGAAGACTTGAACGAATATTTTAATCCAGTCCTTATAGAGCTAAAGTTAACGGGAGTTTCATCACTGACTTTCAGGCAGACTTTCAAACTGCAGCCCAAAAACATAAATGAAGAAAATGGAAATGGGTTAATGAAACAAACACAGATCATAATTTCAGCTGAAACGCTAGTAACGTTAGAGTACACATTCAAGCAGGAAAACCGTCTTCACATTTTAAGGAAAGCCCTCGCATTGCAAGGAGAGCAACACAGATACTGTTCCTTTATGCATTCCTGATGCTTTGCTGTACTCCACTGAAAGTATCTTTGATTGGATTCTAAATCATGACTATGCCATAGAGGAGTCAATATGCCACAAGGTCTCACTTCCTATTCTGAAGCATAATTTAAAATTATCGTAAACTGAAAATAGGTAATATATACTTGAAAGTGTTGAGAAACAGTAGTGAAAAAGTATTAGCTGAAGGGTCTTATGTTTATGTGGTAAGTTAAAAGTAGGATGGGGGAAGAAGCTTCCCAGCTGTTCCTGTTTCACAATGTGAATATTGAATAATCTGACTCTTCTTTGTTTGGGTCATGAAGTTTTAATAATTAAACAATAGGTCATTTGAGCTCTGTTGCGTCATCAACTAATTACTACACTTATGTTTGTCAGTAGCAAAACCACAGTAGTATTTTAAATTCCACTTATTGCACTTTAGCTTAATGCTTACTGTTACTTTTCCTCCACATTTTTTCCCGTCATGAAAATTAACCCCCAGTATATCTTTCTGGAAAGAAAATAAACAGCTCCCTTGCCAAGCCTTTCATTACACTGCTTCTTTCCATCATGAATTGTGGTCTAACAGTAGCCTAGTAAAAAGCCAGGGCCTTTGAAGTGTTGTGCTAATTTGATTAATACGTAGTTACATCCTGTTATGATGCACTTTGCCTTATGCATTTTAAATGGAAAATGCTGAGTGGATTACATTTGTGTTAAAAACACAGCATACTAAATGAACAGCATTGAAAGTGGTCTATAATAACAAGCACTGCAACCACTTTAAGCATGTAAAAGGTTATTGCTTGCAGGTTAATGATAATTGTACCAAAACACATGTTTTTATAACAATTAAGAGATCAATATAAATGCTAGTGAGATTCACACAGCTGCCATGTAAAATACCTGATTTAAATTCCTTGATTAAAACCAAAACAAAATATTCAAACGAATCCTCTAAATTGGTGTCGTTTTACCCATCCCCACAAATACACTGGGACTTGAAGTCATTTCTAACACAGCTTCCATCCATCCTGAAAGGAATTGAATGTTCTTTTCCCTTCTGTTTAAATGAAGAGTTTAATTGGACTTCTATGTTGGTACCAAGTATAAGGTTCACTGTGCTTAGCAGGAGGCTGTATTACACAGCACTCTTACGTATAGGAATAATTGTGTTTGGTTTTTTCTCTTATTTTTTAAAAAATAAAATATTGTTCTATCATTATAACTTGAGATGCCAAATAATCACTGTAGAATAAGAAATGTGTCACCATAGAATCATAGAATAGTTTGGGTTGGAAAGGACCTTAAGATGATCTAGTTCCATCCCCCCTGCCATGGGCAGGGACACCTCACACTAAATCATGCCATCCAAGGCTATGTCCAACCCCACCTTGAACACCGCCAGAGATGGAGCATTCACAACCTCCCTGGGCAATGCATTCCAGTGCCTCACCACTCTTACAGTAAAGCATTTCTTCCTTATATCCAACCTAAACTTCCCCTATTTAAGATTGAACTCATTACCCCTTGTTCTATCACTACAATCCCTCATGAAGAGTCCCTCCCCAGCATCCTCACAGGCCCCCTTCAGATACTGGAAGGCTGCTATGAGGTCTCCACGCAACCTTCTCTTCTCCAGGCTGAACACCTCCAATTTTCTCAGCCTATCTTCATACGAGAGGTGCTCCAGTCCCCTGGTCATTTTTATGTTGAGGACACCAGAACTGCACACAACACTCTAAGTGAGGTCTCATGAGAGCAGAGTAGAGGGGCAGGATCACCTCCATCAACCTGCTGGTCACGCTCCTTTTGATGCAGACCAGGATATGGTTGGCTTTCTGGGTTGCAAGCACACACTGCTGCCTCATGCTCATTTTTTCATCGACCAACACCCCCGAGTCCTTCTGCGCAGGGCTGTTCTGAATCTCTTCTCTGCCCAATCTATAGCTGTGCCTGGGATTGCTCCGACCCATTTCAAGTCTACAGCAAGCAAAATATAAATCATAGAATCATAGAATCATAGAATAGTTAGGGTTGGAAAGGACCTCAAGATCATCGAGTTCCAAAATCAAAGCTTTGTGTTTCAAGTATGCATCAGTATGTTTTAAATAATTACATAATTATTGAACCTATTAAATTTGCTAGCAATATAGTACAGTAAAATTGTTTCTACAGACTTGAGTAAGCTCATCAGAACAGTCCTTTTATGTACTTGTGTTAAAACAGATGAATATCACGCTCTCAATAATGACCCCAAAATCTACTCATATATTTAAGAACTACAAATGTTGATTATGATATGCATAAGAAGAACGTACAGATTGTTTCACTTTTTACAGCTCTGCTTGAATGGAGAAAGGTGCCATTCTATTAATTCATCATATTTTAATATCTTTCGGTCTGTAGTATCATTATATTTTTATCTTTCTTGCTGTTAAAAGCTTATCTAACACCTCTCTTTTTTGATTTTAGGTAAAAGAAAAAGATGCATTGTGTAATGTAGTGTCATATTTTTGAAGAAATTCAGCAATGGACAAGGCATAAGGTTTAAAAAAATGAAAAACATTGAATCACTAAACAGTACATTAAAGCGTGAGGTCTATTTTCACATATTGCATGGATTTGTTGCCAAATTCAAAGTGACAGACAGTTGTTATTCCATCTACCTCCCTCCAGGGAAAGACAGCATGTCTGCATTTGTTTCTAATTAATTTTTGAACAGCTTAATTAGTGTTTCTTACTTATTCATCTTCAAAACTATAGTCATAGGTTTTATTTTCATTTGTATTCCTGAAATTAAGTTTAATTGCTTCCTTTCCTCAGTATAGACATCTCAGATCTGCTTCCTTCATTCATTGAATATTGGATTCCAAAATCTTTTTAAGTTTTAATGTTTGCAGTTTACTTAAAGGCCATCCTCACTCCTTTATGAGTCAATAATTATAGTATTAACTATTACCTAATATCAGAAGACACCTTCACCATCATGTTTTAAATAGTCTTCTATATTTTTTACTATTTTTAGCATTTCCTAATAGCAGAGCATGCAATGGTAATGGAAACCATCTATGGAGTTGACTGAGAGCATATTTTAAAAAACTGTTATAATTCTAATTATTTATATCAGGCCACTCTAATTTTGTCTGCAGGAAAACTGCAGTGAAGTCAGCTGCAAAACTTTTTCCTTGGCCTGTGTGGGGTTTTGGATCAGAATCACACAGTCTTATTATCTCCTTCCCTGGCATTTCAGTACAATACTGCGTTGAAAATATATGGAGGAAAAAACCCTCACCTATATTCTGAGAAACTCCGGACCCAGTTCTACACTAAGACATTGAAATTTGCCTTTTTTTCTGGTTCTTGTCATTATACATTACAAACATAAATTGTGCAATATCCTTGTATAATAGTTTTTTATCATTTCTTCTCAAAGTTCTATTACTCACAAATGTTTGTATCAACACTTCTAATGTTTAATCATAAAATTTCTTACTGATTTTCTAATTGATCAACATACAACATGCTCTGCACAATCTTTGATATTTGTTTGTTTAAACATAGTTACTCCTTCAAATATGGTCAGCTTTTAACTTGCGATTTGCATTTATGAGTTTCTACTTTTTCTGCGGTTTTCGGAATAAGCTTGATCTGTCCTCCAAGTATACATTAGTTATGCTGGTGTCGCAGTTTAAGCTTCTATAAACCCATGCAGTCGCTCTCTCACTCACTCCCCACTCTTTCTTCCCTCCGCTCCTGGAGGGATGGGAAAGAGAATTGAAAGAATGCTACTCCCACAGGTTGATATAAGAACAGTTTAGTAACTAAGGTATAACAGAAACCACTACTGCTACCACCAATAATAAGAGAAAAATACAAGGGAAACAAATACAATTTCTCACCATCCAATATCAAGCCTGATCAAGGAGTGCACCCCCACCAGTGCACCCCCTCCCCCTGCATGCCGCGAACCCCCACCACCCTTCCGGGTCTCTGCTCTCCGTTTCTTCATCCTGGACATGACGTGCTGTGGTATGAAATAACCTCTTTGGTCAGTTTGGGTCAGGTGTCCTGTCTCTCCTTCCTTCCAGCTTCCTCTCCTCCCTGGCAGAGCATGAGACTCACAAAGTCCTTGGCCAGCCTAAACATCACCAAGCAGTAACTGAAAACACTGGTGTTATCAGCGCTGTTCCCAGGCCCAAAATCAAAAACACAGTGCTGCACCAGCTACCAAGAAGGAGAAAAAATGACTGCTGCTGCTGAACCCAGGACAGCTGGCATCATGGTTAAGTCTTCACTTCATCATTGTTTAATAGCATCACCTAAAACTAATAGTGCTTACTGAAAATAATGCATTGCTGTCTCAGATGTCAGCCCTTGGCAACTAATTTTAAAAAGTAATCCTTTTTGGACACTCTGTTTCATGGTTTGAATGAATAGCACAATTTTACAACAGATTAATAAAGTATAAATTGTTGTAGGCCAGAACCACTGCACTTTAGAATTTTACTGAGATTTTAATTTTTCATGAGATCATTGAAAGCTATTTCAAGCAAGTCAGTAAGTATAATCACTCAGAATAGACGAATCGCATTTTTAATTATGATTTTCACCAGCATGGAGGTCTGAACAGCAAAAGTTTACTGCTGTCTGTAGTCGAATATTTATAATAGGATTTTAGCTTACCAAAAGTCACATTGAATTCTGAACTGGAACCAGAGAAGGTAACTAGCTAAGTGTCATAGAATCATAGAATAGTTAGGGTTGGAAAGGACCTTAAGATCATCTAGTTCTATCCCCCTGCCATGGGCAGGGACACCTCACACTAAACAATGTCACCCAAGGCTCTGTCCAACCCAGCCTTGAACACTGCCAGAGATGGAGCATTCACAACTTCCCTGGGCAACTCATTCCAGTGCTTCACCACTCTTACAGTAAAGCATTTCTTCCTTATATCCAATCTAAACTTCCCCTATTTAAGTTTGAACTCATTACCCTTTGTCCTATCACTACAGTCCTTCATGAAAAGTCCCTCCTCAGCATCCTCATAGGCCCCCTTCAGATACTGGAAGGCTGCTATGAGGTCTTCACGCAACCTTCTCTTCTCCAGGCTGAACACCCCCAATTTTCTCAGCCTATCTTCATAAAAGAGGCGCTCCAGTTCCCTGATCAACCTCGTGGGCCTCCTCTGCACTTGTTCCAAGAGTTCCATGTCCTTTTTATGTTGAAGACACCAGAACTGCACACAATACTCCAAGTGAGGTCTCACGAGGGCAGAGTAGAGGGGCAGGATCACCTCCATCAACCTGCTGGTCACACTCCTTTTGATGCAGCCCAGGATATGGTTGGCTTTCTGGGCTGCAAGTGCACACTGAAGCCAGGTCATGTTCATTTTCTCATCGAGCAACACCCCCGAGTCCTTCTGCGCAGGCCTGCTCTGAATCTCTTCTCTACCCAACCTGTAGCTGCATCTGAGATTCCTCTGACCAAGGTGTAGGACCTTGTACTTGGCATGGTTAAACTTCATCAGGTTGGCATCAGCCCACCTCACAAGCGTGTCAAGGTCCCTCTGCATGGCATTCCTTCCCTCCAGCATATCAATCAAACCACACAGCTTGATGTCATTGGCAAACTTGCTGGTGACACACTCAATCCCACTCCCCCTGTCACCGACAAAGATGTTGAACAAGACCTGTCCCAACACCGATCCCTGAGGGACACCACTCGTTACTGGTCTCCAGCTGGACATTGAGCCATTGACCACAGCTCTTTGCGTGCTGCAATCCAGCCAGTTCTTTACCCATCAAGTGGCCCACCTATCAAATTGATGTCTCTCCAATTTAGAGACAAGGATGTCATGTGGGACAGTGTTGAACACTTTGCACAAGTCCAGGTAGGTGACATCAACTGCTCTACCCCTGGCCATCAGTTCCGTACCCCCATCATAGGATGCCACCAGATTGGTCAGGCAGGATTTCCCCTTAGTGAAGCCATGCTGGCTGCCACCAACCCCCTTCTTGTTTTTCATGTGCCTCAGTATGCCTTCCAGGAGAATCTGCTCCAAGATTTTGCCAGGCACTGAGGTGAGACTGACTGGTCTGTAGTTCCCTGGGTCATTCATTTTCCCCTTCTTGAAGACAGGGGTTATATTTCCCTCTTTCCAATCGTTGGGAACTTCACCTAACTGCCACGATTTTGGAAGGGACCTTAAAGATCACCTAGTTCCATGCCTCCTGCCTTGGGCAGGGACATCTTCCACTAGACCAGATTGCTGGACTTCAAAGCAGTACTTCAAGTAGACTCAAGCCTCTGATCATTTTTGTGGCTCTCTTCTGGAATCACTTGAGCAGAAGAAGATTCAGAATAAGACTGAAGAAATGGAGCTCGACTTCAAAACCACTGAGTGTGCTCCAAAATTGTCACTGATACCCTTGATAATATGAATTAAAGGAGGACAGCACCTTACTGGTCAATGAAAACACTGATCCCCTTCTACCTGAAAACTGTATTCACCAAGGAATCACTAAGTGTATTCTTTATTCTTTGCATTATAAGTCTATACACCTGTCTTCTTTTAAAGACACTTGGAAGCCCACAATAGTACAATATTTCTTGGACTCTGCCCATGTTCAGTACATGACTCCTATAGCAATTTTCCTCAGGACCAAAAACACTAGAAAAGCATGTGGATAATGATATTTTATGCATCATCAGTGAACAGATGTGATTACAGTTGCTTATATCTCAGAAGTTCTCAAACCAAAGCCTTTAAGAACTAGTGACTTGCCTCTGCAGCGTTTCAGCAGCATTTCACATTTTGAAGAGAAATAGGAAGACAGTTTGAAGAGAAAGTGAAGACATTTTGAAGAGAAATAGGAAATTCATTCTGAAATGAAACACAACTTGCTGTAATCCGAGAAGATCTCTAAGGCAAGTTAAAAATCCTTCACAAAGACAGTGTGATCCTTCTATAACAGAACTTCTATTCTGAACTACTGAAATACAGATACAAATAGTCAACAAATACATTACACTCATTGAAGATTTATAGTCTCAACCAGATCTGTCACCATATTATCCATACCATAGAATCATAGAACACCAGGTTGGAAGAGACATCAAAGATCATCTGGTCCAACTTTTCCTGCAAAAACAGTCTGGACAGGATGGCCCAGCACACTGTACAGCTGAACATCAAATGTCCAACACTGGGGAATCTACCACTTTCCTGTGACTGATTGTTCTCAGTGTTAAAAATTTTTCGTCTTGTATCCAACTGGAATATCCCTAGAGGTAACGTGCCAATTATCCCATGTCTTTTCCACATGACTCCTTGTAAAAAGGGACTCTCCATCTTCTTTGTAGACACTCTTTAAATACTGAAATATGGTGATAAGGTCTCCCATGAGCCTTCTTTTCTCAAGGCTGAAGAAGCCTGGCTCCCTCAACCTTTCCTCATATGGCAGGCTTCCCAGTCCTTTGGTCATCTGTATGGCCCTTCTCTGGATGCTCTCCATCCTGTCCACATCTATTTTGTATAGGGGTAACCAAAATGGATTACAATATTCTAGGTATGGCAAGCGATGGGTAGCATGGGATAATGACTTCTTTATCTCTGCTGGTGAAGCTCTTGTTGATGCAGCCCAGCATCCCACTGGCTTGTTTTGCTGCAGCAGCAGCATCTGCTCACTCCTACTGAGCTTGTTGTTCACCAGGACCCCCAGATCCTTTCCAGAGAGCTCTACCCAACTAGGCAGATTCCAGCCTATGCTGCAGTCTTGGACTGCGTTTTCCCAGGTGCAAGACTTTACACTTGTTCTTGTTGAACATGACAAAGCTCTTGTTAGCCCACTTTTCCAGCCTATCCAGGTCATCCTGTAGAGTGGCTTTCCCTTTTGAAGTGTCCACTTTCCCACTCAGTTTGTTATTTTCAGCAAACTTCATCAGGGTACGCTTGACCCCATCTTCCAGATCACTTATGAAGATATTAAACAGTGTCAGGCTAGGTATCGGTCCCTGGGGGACCCCACTTGGACGGGCTGCCAGTTTGAAAAGATGTTATTTACCAACACCCTCTGGGTGGAACTGGTCACCAGATCCCCATCCATTGCACAGACAACTTGTCTAGACCATAACATGTCCATTTCTCCAGGAGGAGGCTGTGGGAAACTGTATTGAAGGCCTTGGAGAAATTCAGGTAGGCAATGTCTGCTGCTCACCCCACATCAACCAGGCAAGTGACTTTATCATAGAAGGTAATCAGGTTTGTCAAGCAGAATTTGCTTCTGGTGAATCTGTGCTGGGTTTTCCCCATCCTGTGCTTGATTTGACTTGTGGTAGCTCCCCAGACGATTCAGTCCATAACCTTTCTGGGAACTGAAATTAGACTGTTGGGCCTATAATTTCCTGGATTCTCTGAGCCCTTCTTGTAGAAGGGGGGACATTTTCCTTACTCCAGTCTTCTGGGACATTCCCAGACTTCATGACTTCTAAGAGATTATGGAGAGTAGCCCTGCAATGACATCAGCCAGCCATCTTAGCATGCTCCAAGTGGATATTGTCGCGTCCCACTGATTTGTATGGGCCAAGATCCTATAATAGTTTCATATACAGACTCTCCTTCAGTGGTGATCTGTGGCGCTATGTTTGCATCAACCTGGATTTTTGTTCCCAAAGCCTGATATTGGTAAAGACAGAGGTGAAGTGTTGAGAACCTCTGCCTTTTCAATGTTGTTAGTGACCAGTTCACCTCTGCTTTTTAACAGCAGGCCAATATTTTCCTTCTGTTTCTGCTTATGTATCTTAAGAATGCTTTTGTATGGTTTTTGACATCTCTGGTCAATTTCAATTCAAGCTGAGCTTTTGCTTTTCCAACTGCACCTCTGCACACTCTGGCAATACCCTTGTAGTTCTTAATGCTTATTTGCCCACTTTTCCATTTCTGGTATGCTTCTGTTTTAGTATAACTGAAGAGAAATTAAAACAAATGTCCATATATTAAAGTTTGCAAATTTAATGTTTCTGACGCATAGCTTGTTTTATCTGTAATTGAGTTACATCTTATTGCTTATATCCAGAGAAAAAGAGGGATTCTTGCATCCACTTTGACTTGTGCTGCTCCAGTAAAGTTCTCCAGAAGTGTTGCAAAGCTGCAAAATAAATGTCTTATGCAGTTACTTATTAACTGCAATCAGCAACACCTTATATGAAGTGCTCAGTACCAAATAAGACAGCTAATATACAAAAACCATTGGAAAGGTAGCCAAGAAGACAAAAGGATTTTCAAAACAGTGCAAGGAAAGGGATATCTTCATATTTTAAGATGTACACGAGCTGTGAGTAGAAAAATTGGTGCCAAATATTTTCTGATTAGTTAAAATGTTTTTTATTCCTACCACTTAAAGTATAAGCTTAATTATAGTTATAGCTGGCATTGATAATAGGGAAGGTATAAAAGAACAAAGAACCAGTCATTCCTCTTGGTTATTTTTTAAAGAAAATTTGAACAAACAGAATGTACCACTGGTCCACTAGTTCTTCATTAGCCCATAGCAATAGTTTTCTGCAGAGTTCTACTAGACTATGAGTCTCCTCCAAGGCTGTTTTCTTCTACCTCCATTATCTGGAACCAGAAAAAAAAACAACCTTACTTCTGAAGTACCTCAGCATTCAGCTAAGTTATTCAGGGACAGCACCATGACATAGGATTTAAAAACAAATGAATAAAATATTTAGGGTTCAGTCACATGTTCTTAGTGCCTGCATTTCTCAGCATGATTCAAACACCAAAAAGTGCAAGATTTGGATTCTTACATTTTACAGGTAAATATTTGTAAAGCATTAGACGCATGTTTTTTGCTTGCATATAGCAATAAATAAGGTTTTACACTGAAAGTAAATTCAAATACAGGACCTTATATAATTGAATATTTTAAATCACTTTGATTAATCACAAGAATATATTAAAGGATGGTTTCAGATATTTTGCACAGAAAATGTCTTCGAGTCAAACTCTAGTTTCTAACTGGTACATGTATAATTCATGAATCTTTAAACATTATCGGATCATAGAAAGCTAAGCTGACATTTTTATTTTCACTTAGCATACTGAATAATTGGTACACTCCGAGCATTTTAAATACTAAAGTAATAATTGCTTTGAATTCATCTTGTGATGTCATAGCAGTTGACAATTGACATAATAAATTTCAAGAATATGAAAGATCAAAAAGAATGTTAGAAATATCTTATTTTCAACACATAACAATTAAATGATCTATAACTAGAAGTATATTCTGATGTTATCTTTAATGAAATGCTTCTTAAATGTATAATGTATGGTTATTGGCTTTCCACTTCTGAGCAAGAAGAGAATTCATTAATATTTTTAGTGTTTTTTCCTCAAAGTCAGAAAGAAATGTGCAGACAAAAATATAAAATCTATTTAATATCTTGAATAAAAGTAATGTCCAGAGATGGATATCAAAAAATTGACCAATAGTAAGGGACACTTTCAGGAACTGTGTTGTGTTCTCTTCCTCAGGAGTTGCCTTGAAGCCAGTCACAACAAAGTAACAAACCACTAGAGCTTGTACCAACTGTAACTTAACATAGAATTTGGCCGTAAACTAGATCAAATCCCAGCTGGCAACTGATTTTTTAGGAGATGCTGGAGGACCTGTAGTCCCTCAGAAATCAATGCATGGTGCAGATCCTGGTCTCACAGTTCAGAAATGTCCACATGGCCATGCAGCTTTCCTTGAAGACTTAAATCTCTCCCAAGCTATGCAATTTTCCAAAATAAAAGCCCATGATTTGGAGTACTGCCATCATGTACTGCCTGCTTGCCTAAGGAAGGCTTCCTCTGGTTAGTGTAATTTCGACAGATTGCATATATTCAATAGATATTGCACAGAAAGATATGACATCCATCAAGACGAAAAAACAAAAGTCTTTGGTGTTTCCTAAACAATGTGGGAAATGCCCTTGTCGGTTGAAAGAAAATCAGCGAAATAGTAATTGAGGGTAAAGGTAATCTTTTGGTTTAATTATCCTTCAAGATATCATACTGTTATTTATATCCCATACAGAGGTACGCATTTCAGTATTTAGTGACTACAGAAATTAGCACAGCGACTGTTTATGAAATGATGTATTTCTATAACATTTATTCTTATTATTTAATCTTCTTTAATAATAACAAAATAATAAATGTTGCATTAAGGCTGTCCTTGCCAAGACACAGTCTTCATACAATCATAGAATGGTCCAGGTTGGAAGGGACCTTAAAAATCACCCAGTTCCAAACCCCTTGTCAGCTAGACCAGGTTGCTCAAAGACCTGTCCAGCTCCAGGGATGGGACACTCACAACTTCTCTGGACAACCTATTCCAGTGTCTCAGGACCCTCACAGTAAAGAATTTCTTCCTAATAGCTAATCTAAATCTAGCCTCATTCAGTTTAAAACCATCCCCCCTTATCCTTGTAAAAAGTCCCTCTACAAATTTCTCATAGGCCCCATTTAGGTACTGGAAGACTGTTATAAGGTCTCTCCAGAGCCTTCTCTTCTCCACGCTGAGCAACTTTAGCTCTCTCCGCCTGTCTTCACAAGAAAGGTGAAGGTCAGCCTTCAGCCCTCTGCTCATCTTTGTGGCCTCCTCTGGACTTGCGCAAGCGGTTCCACATCCCTTTTGTGCTGCTGCACCCAGAGCTGAGCACAGTGCTGCAAGTAGGGTCTCATGAGAGCAGAGTAGAGGAGAGAATCACCTCCCTCTACCTGCTGGTCACACACCTTTCTATCCAGCCCGGCACATGGCAGGCGTTCTGGACTGCAAGTTCACACTGCCAGGTCATGTTGAGCTTCTCACCAGTCAACACACCTAAGTTCTTCTCCTCAGGGCTGCTCTCAATCCATTCTCCACCCAGCTTGTAGCTAATCACAAGCAGTGAATTAATTTCATGTTTTGCTTTACTTGTGTGCTGGCTTTTGCTTTACCTACTAAACTATTATTATCTCAACCCATGAATTTTCTCACTCTTACTCTTCTGATTTTCTCCCCACAGCTGGGGAGAGTGAGCAAGTGGCTGGGCAGTGCTTTGTTGCAGAAAGGGGCTAAACCATAACACCCAGAATTTATGCAGCCCTCCGTAGGCAATGAGATATGTACTGCATATCAACACATTGGGGTGGGAGGAAAGAAAGCCTCAGAAGTATTCTTTCACCTCCCAACTTAGGTAACTTCTTGATCTTTCTATTGACAATTAATGTCTCTTCTCTGGCTTTTGTGGATTTGTATACTAGGGAAGGAGTTCCATACGGTTACAAAGTAAGTGGTGAAATATCTAGGACTGCAAAGTCAAAAACCTTTTAACAGAATGTAAGTAGCATATCTTTGATGGTGCATAAGCAGCAACGGTGGAAGCTGATCAGATTTAATAACTGTTTCAAGATAAGCCTGTGTGAGCCACAGAGCATTCATTAATGTGAAATTTTATTTACATTGCATTAGCACCAACCATTTGCAAGAAGACTGGCACACTATTGCTTTGAACTCACCACAGTCACTGATAATAGAGAACATTCTCTTGGAAAACAGTATGTACCATCTCAGAGGAATTATCCTTTTCTTATTTATTTCTAGTATATGTAGGGATGAAGCTGAATCAATCAGTTAAGCTTTAGCAACTGTATTACAGTAAATAATGTAATTGATGATTATGACATGTTCACAACCTAGATTTTAAGTCAGAAAAACTAAAGCTGGTATTCGTCATAGCAAAGTCTATGTGTTAAAATGTGAGATGTGTCTCCAAACTAGCTGTCTAACGCCCTCCACGGTCAGTGGGAGAAAGAAATCTTCACAGAACAATTCAATGTATCCCTAGGACAAGTAGGATACATCTTGCTAGAGATCTGTCTATATATATTTATAAACTGCAGGACAAACCTAGACAACTAGCTCTCGTAGAGTAGGTTTTTCCTTTCATCTGTTTCAAGAGCACCTGCAAATCATAGAATCATAGAGTAGTTAGGGTTGGAAAGGACCTCAAGATCATCGAGTTCCACCCCCCCCGCCATGGGCAGGGACACCTCACACTAAACCATGCCATCCAAGGCTATGTCCAACCCCACCTTGAACGCCGCCAGGGATGAAGCATTCACAACTTCCCTGGGCAACGCATTCCAGGGCCCCACCACCCTCACAGTAAAGAATTTCTTCCTCGGATCCAATCTAAACCTCCCCTGTTTAAGTTTAAACCCATTACCCCTTGTCCTCTCACCACAGTCCCTAATGAAGAGTCCCTCCCCAGCATCCCTATAGGCCCCCTTCAGGTATTGGAAGGCTGCTATGAGGTCTCCACGCAGCCTTCTCTTCTCCAGGCTGAACACCCCCAATTTTCTCAGCCTATCTTCATACGAGAGGTGCTCCAGTCCCCTGATCATCCTCGTGGCCCTCCTCTGCACTTGTTCTAACAGTTCCATGTCCTTTTTATGTTGAGGACACCAGAACTGCACGCAATACTCCAAGTGAGGTCTCACGAGAGCAGAGTAGAGGGGCAGGAGCACCTCCCTCGACCTGCTGGTCACACTCCTTTTGATGCAGCCCAGGATACGGGTGGCCTTCTGGGCTGCAAGCGCACATTGCCGGCTCATGTTCATTTTTTCATCAACCCACACCCCCAAGTCCTTCTCTGCAGGGCTGCTCTCAATCTCCTCCCCGCCCAATCTGCAGCTGTGCCTGGCATTGCTCTGACCCAGGTGGAGGACTTTGCACTTGTCATGGTTAAACTTCATCAGGTTGGCATCAGCCCACCTCACAAGCGTATCAAGGTCCCTCTGGATGGCATTCCTTCCCTCCAATGTATCAACCGAACCACACAGCTTGGTGTCATCGGCAAACTTGCTGAGGGCTCACTCAATCCCACTGTCCATGTCACCCACAAAGATGTTGAACAAGACCGGTCCCAACACCGATCCCTGGGGGACACCACTCGTTACTGGTCTCCAGCTGGACACTGAGCCACTGAGCACTACTCTTTGCGTGCAGCCATCCAGCCAGTTCTTTATCCACCGAGTGGTCCACCTATCAAATTGATGTCTCTCCAACTTAGAGAGAAGGATGTCATGTGAGACGGTGTCAAAGGCTTTACACAAGTCCAGGTAGATGACATCAACCGCTCTGCCCCTGTCCATCAGTTCCATAGCCCCTTCATAGAAGGCCACCAGATTGGTCAGGCAGGATTTCCCCTTAGTGAAGCCATGCTGGCTGTCACCAAGCACCTTGTTGGTTTTCATGTGCCTCAGCATGCCTTCCAGGAGAATCCGCTCCAAGATTTTGCCAGGCACAGAGGTGAGACTGACTGGTCTGTAATTCCCAGGGTCATCCATTTTCCCCTTCTTAAAAATGGGGGTTATATTTCCCTTTTTCCAGTCATCTGGAACTTCACCTCACTGCCATGATTTTTCAAATATGATGGACAGTGGCTTAGCAACTTCATTTGCCAGCTCCTTCAGGACCCGTGGATGGATTTCATCCGGTCCCATGGACTAAATGCATTGCATGTTTTTACTTTCACTTGTTAAAATATAAAAAGGACATGAAACTGTTGGAACAAGTCCAGAGGAGGGCCATGAGGATGATCAGGGGACTGGAGCACCTCTCGTGTGAAGATAGGCTGAGAAAATTGGGGCTGTTCAGCCTGGAGAAGAGAAGGCTGCGTGGAGACCTCATAGCAGCCTTCCAATATCTGAAAGGGGCCTATAGGGATGCTGGGGAGGGACTCTTCATTAGGGACTGTAGTGAGAGGACAAGGGGTAATGAGTTCAAACTTAAGCAGGAGAAGTTTAGATTGGATATGAGGAAGAAATTCTTTACTGTAAGGGTGGTGAGGCACTGGAATGCGTTGCCCAGGGAAGTTGTGAATGCTTCATCTCTGGCAGTTTTCAAAGCTGGGTTGGACATAGCCTTGGATGGCATGGTTTAGTGTGAGGTGTCCCTGCCCATGGCAGGGGGGTTGGAACTCGATGATCTTGAGGTCCTTTCCAACCCTAACTATTCTATGATTCTATGATTCTATAATATGGCAATGACGCTAACATTGTTTAACTTGTTGCCCAGATACAGAAAAGTTAGATATGAAAAGAGAGGCATTCAATGTTTGCAAAAATTAATTAGTGTCCATGTTCACAACAAATACTTGCCCAAAGATTAGGTGTGTACCTTACTGCAAAAGCTCCATAAATGTGGTGCACAGGCTCAGGATTTAGAATTTAGTAGCTGTAGTAGTGAAAGGTAAAGATGAAAGGACAATTGAATGAGGAATGGTAAACAGCCATGCACACAGAGAGACTTAAAGGAAGTAAATCTAAGCTTATTTTGCTGAAGGTATTTTTTCAGGGGTATCTGGTTGGTTGACTTCTGAAATAATTGTTTGCACAGTGCCAGTAAAACACAAGAGCATGAAAGTATACTCTTTTCATGGAAATTCCTTAAAATACCAATGAAATTAAAAGTATAATCCTGAAATGTGTTTTCAAAAATTATTTAGTCCACTTAAAAGGGTTGCACTGAGGATGTCTCTTTACACAGAGTGATCCAGTATTTAGAGATTGGTTTGTTCTACACTTCTCTTTAGTTTGCTAATGGAAGCAGATCTGGGAAATACATACCCAGCACACAAGTGCCAAACAGTGATCATGACAGAAGCATGATTAAGCTGCAGTCTTACATGAATAGTGGTAGTGACAAAAACTCCCATGATAACAGTCTATAAACGAGACAAGTTCTCTACTGCAGAAGTGTTTTTACATTTTCTAAAACAAATGAACAAAGATTTCCATATAGATAATTACCATAAAGCTGACTGTAGTTTATGTAAAATAAATTACTCAAAAATTCCTGTCACCTCGTCAGATAAAATGCAATATATAAATTGAATTAATTATGAAGTTAATTCTACCACAGAATTTAAAAATAAAAGTACTGACTTATTTTTAATGTCTAATTGTTTTGCTGACTGTTTTAATTGCTAAGGAATTCAGCGATCATCAAGATGGCTTCTGCAGAAGCAACAGTGTGCTATCTCATTAAGTAAAACAACGATTTGGTTTTCCCTGAGTTTCACTTGTAGCTAAAATGACTCATGACATTAAATTTCTCTGCATTGCCGTCAGTATATTCATTCCTTCTATAACTGAGGAAACAATTAAAGTCTTGATTGAAAAGAATATATTTTTTTCCAGTCATCACTGATGCTTGAAACCATAGAACTATAAAAATATTGATGAAAGTCTTCTATTACTACAGAGCCAAAAGGGCAATAATCCATCTTTGCTTCATTATTTTAAAGACATGAAGCGACATTAAAAATATTTGCAAATGTGAAATGTATAATACAATTAAAAAGTTTGAACTTTATATAATTGTTCCCAAATTATTATGCCAAATTTAGGAGATAACAGTCTCTTTACAAACTAATGACAAATGAGAATGACTTCCTCCTGATTGTTCAATTATGCAATTCTGTCAATTTCAAGTATTTCAGTTATTTTCATTTCAATGATTTTTTACTTTCTGTCAACAGTTTCAGAATCCTAGAAAGTGTATCATTATGTCAACATTAGATACGTGAAAATTCTGATGTATAGACCCCAAACGTTATTGGCCTCTATATCTTTCAATTTAAAAAAGAGAAATAAAACTTTAACATGTTTTCAAAAATATTCACTTTAATATTTTAGCCGCATATTAGCCGGTTAAAATAATTCAATTCTTTAAGGGTGAATGCAAAGGCACTTCTCAAGGATGAATATTGTATCTCTCTCAGTAAAAAGGGGTTCTTTTATGATACAATCTTAAAATTGGAATAGCCCGATCTGGTGTGTGATTAGATTTGTAGCATAATGCATTTTGCTGAAGGGTAAGTTATTAATGACACTATCCTTAGTGACAAATGTAAATCTTTTCCAAAAATACATCACAGCAAAGCTTAAAAAGGGGATGAATTTTCAATTTTATTTATTACCTCTCCTATACTTTCAAATTATTTTCCAGCAAACAAATTCTCAAGGCAAATTCTGCCACTTCATCTGAAAGAATATGTGCTTTCCAGAGAACAGCAACATTAATGAAGGCTTGAAACATGACAAAAGTCTGGATACAGACTGAGGAATTTTAAGGTGAAAATCATATATTATTAAATTCCATGCATCTTGCTTCCACTGTTAAGTAGGAATTTGTTATGTGCCATTTCAGGCTGCAGTTTTCAAAGTCTCTTCTTAAAACTGACAGGATATGTTATATACACTCCTAACGCAGCTGTATCAGGAAAAGAGGTGTTTTCATTTTGCAGACATTCTAGGATAGGTCCCAGAGACACCTGCTGAATACCAATTTGGTTGTGAATTTCCAAATACATTTAATTTTAATTCAACATGTAAATAATTTCATTAATTAATTTCTGAAAGCAAAAACTTTAATATATAGAAACAGTTCAACGCAATTAAAAATAGCAAACTGTGTAATCTCTCAGCTGGATTGTACATTCAAAGATGGTAGAAATGTAGTTTTAGAGTATAAATACATGAAGTTTTGCTGCTACCCATTTAAAGTGTTGTGCCTCATTTTTATGTGTTGTCTTTCTTATGAGAAGAAAAGATGGTACTTTTCTATCTCCCATTTACAATCTGCATGAAAAAATACCACAAAGATTATAATAATCATTAGATTTAAAAACAACATAAAATTACTTTACTCGTCTTTTGAAGACAGTATGATCAGTGACCCTGCCTATTGCCCTGGGCTGGACATCCATTTCTTTGCTACTTCTTTGTGAAAAATGAGATGCTCAGGTAGCAACCTTACTCCAGCATCAGATATTTGAAGTTTTGCTGTAAAATAGTGAGAGCTGGCACCAATGCAGTACAAACACAGCATGAGATTTTATGAGAGCTGAATCTTGATGGCAGAAGATATATAAGTTGTGGGAGAAGTCCCGAAAGACTGAATGTTTTTCTGTGTTTTTTTTCCCAATTGCAGAATAAAATCCTAAAGCATTTGTTTCTAAAATCTCTGCTATAAACTCTCCCTTCCCTACAGTCTCGTCAGCTCTGGGGCAGCAGAATCTCTACAGTCAGCGTTGCTGTTAACTACAACGCTTATATTTCTCCTCTGTTTTATGGCAGTAGAAAGGAATGGATGATTTCTTTTCAGTGCATTGCTCAACTCTATACAAGGAACTCAGTAAGTGAATTTATTTTTTTTTTTTAAGTGACAGGATTGCCAGCAATAGCACTGCTCGCAGTAGTATTAACTACCTCTATAAACCCCAGCACTACTTCTCTTGGCTCAGCCACAGTCATATGTTCTTCAATTTTTCTTTCTGATATTTCAGACTTTTTTTTTTCCACAACATGTTGAGTAATGTGTGAGATAAACTGGCGTGTGTTACGAGACCAGTGCAGCATGCATGGGTGAATTAGTTACATTATCAGTATAAATGACAAAAAAGTTTTCTGACCCATAACATATGTTTGGGTGAGAAGAGAGAGATGCAAGAGAAAGCAGTAATGACAGGATACTGTTATTCTGTCTTAAAACAGATGTTTCTTTTAACAAAACAAGAATAGTAACAACAACAATAAAAAGTTTTAAGCATTCAGTATTCTCTTAAAAAAAAAAAAGTTGGTTTCTTAGGGAAATTAAAAAATTTTAAGGGAGGAGTCTCTTCTCCATTCAGAGACAGAGCAATTTAAATTTCGCCTCCCTTACCTTAAGTGGTATTTACTTGCTTAAATCTGCCCAGCACTGACTGAAGAATCCATACTATAGTATTTATATCAGAAGTCTCTCTTTCCACAAGAATATCTTCAAACACAAAATAAAAAAACTCTAAAACCAGAAACAACAAAAAAACAGAACTCAGAAAATGATAGAGTAAGGATGCCACTAAGAAGTTTTGTGGATATACAGTTGATCTTTAACATACAGTTGTCTAAAACCATATTCCATAAGAGGAAATAGAAAGACAAGAAATGGCCTTCTTGTCTATGGAAATCACTCTTTAAAAGGTTCTTTCAGGTAAGCCTGTAAATGCTGACTGCAGCCTTAACTTCACTTTACAGCCTAGACATGAGAGCTGGAAGTGTTGATCCCAGGCAGCTGAAAATGGCAATGCCATTTGTTAAACATCAAGCTGGCACCTTTGTGCTTCTCTCTTCCTGTCTTGCAGATTTGCAGGAAGGTTTACATAAACAGTCAAGAAACCATTTCATTATCATTCCTCAAACCTCTCCATAAAACAGCCTTTTTGTGACAATGCCTTGCCATAGGCACAATGGCAATCGAGCTCCCATCCTGCGGGGCTGCCTGGGCTGCAGGGCTGCGGATGGCGGGTGCACAGCACAGGGCCACAGCACCCTCCCTCTGCACACGAGACAGGTCGTACCCCACAACAGACTCTCTGCCTCCAGTGGGAGGGCAGAGCGGATGGCATGGATGAAAATGTAGGTGCCTGTTAGAGGTGCAACACCCTGTTCCTCAGCCCTCCCTCTGTTCCTCTGCTCTGCCCATCTGTGTGCTTGTGCTTTTGTTTTCTGCTTGAGCTGAGTCACTTGGGATGGGCTTTTCGCTTCAGAGTCCTTCATGCTTAGACCTCGAACACTGTTCTGCGCTCTGGTAGTAATGGGTATAACAAACAGGCGTCCTTTTGATTTTGCTACTGCCATGAGATTGGACATCTCCAAAAAAGCACCCTGTGTTCTCTGGAAGCTCACTTCCTCCTCCAGCACTGGGGCTTCTGCTCATTGTGCTGGTGGAGCCATGGCCATGGCACCAATGTAGTCAGAGGCTGCATGTGAAGTAAGGCATTGCAAATGATGAGGAAGGTGATCTTCACTGGGGGCAAAGGATTTCAGTGTGTATTCCTTGAAGTCCCTTGTTATTGGCAGAGATTCCCAGAGTCTGCGTGGGATTCCTGACATTTCCTCATTTCCTCCCACCAGGTTTGGGGCTTAAGTAAATAAATAAACTCTAAATAGCAAAGGGAAAGGCCAGGAGAATGTTCCAGCTGTCATGATGCAAATCGAGAGTGTTTTTGACTTCAACTATATTCCCTTTACATTAATCAATGAAAATACAAAGCCATATTTGTGCAAGAAATACTAAAGAGCTGCACTGTCAGAAAATTATTCTCATAACCATTATTGTTTATACTATATTCTTTCTTTACATAATTTGCAATATAATCTCAGAAGAATGTTTCCTGTAAAGAGTTTTTTGTATTATTTTTATGTCAGAAACAAGAGGAAAAAAGAAACGTACATAGCTGTCATCAGGTATTATTGCATTGCCTCCTAGCCTTATTGAACAGCAATACAGTCTATTCACGTTAATTATTTATATTGAAAAAATTCATTATGTACAAACAAGAACTTTTGAATAAAGTAGGCCAAAAAATGATATTTATGTTTTGGCATCAAGTTAATTGGACTAACTTTTACATATAAAAATATGTCTATTGCTCTGATACAAAGAGTGCAAACAAACTTCAGCTGATAGATCTAAATGCTGGACAAGGTCTGATTCTGACACAGAAGGCTAAAATCAGCTTCAGCTGATTTTTTTACTGATTTAGTTCGGTAAAATAGTTTTTGACTAACTGGACCATAAATTCAGTAGTACACATGCACCAAAGTTAGGTTATTTATTTTGATATTTGGTTCAGTTCAATATCCTCATGTTGTTTTTTTCAGTGTAAGTCATATTGTTTGAATGTATGTGTGCTACTACATCAAAGATCTTAAAATCAGACTTTTTGAAGACAAGAAGACACCTGAAAGGCTTTTGAGAAATGGTCCATTATCTGGGTATTCCCATCGAAAACATCAGCTATGAAACAGCAGCTTACTCTTTGAATTGCTGTTGTCAGAATTCAGCAATGAAAAAGTGAAGACTTAATTAATCTAGTTCACATCCCAGAACTGTTTGTGAGTTTGAGATCTGCAATACAGATTTTCTGTGAACCATTTCTGTGGGCTCCCATGTGAACAAGAGTTAACACCCTGCTTTTGTTTTAGGCACAGTGATAAGCAACATGCAGCTTGGGTAACCTGCCTTTTGCAGTCTTGATCAAAGTGGAACCCAATTCTTCCTCTGGAGGTATAATGCTTATCTATATTAAGGTAATTTTCCTGAAAAAGAATAGCTTGTATCGGTCAAATATATTTAATGTTTACTGCATAAAATATACAGTAACTACCCTCCCTAAAAAAGAAAAAATTAAAAAAAAAATACCCCAAGCTGAAAGCCCTCCTCATTTTAAAATAACACTGAGCTAGTTTACATAGAGACTTTACAATCACATTATTTTTCAATAACTTATTTTCATTGATCGGTCTAACAGTTTGACATGTTATTTATGGGCTACTGTGATGAATCACATCCGTTTCCAAGGTAAAGTAAGCAAATTCTCTGTTTATAGGATTAAAGTTGAAGGTCAAACTTTGATTATATTTTCTATTCTACTACAGCAATATAAAGCAAGGCCTTTAGACTTCAGAATTGGCAACCAGTCATATGAGATGCTTTTATATTTAAAAATTGACCACTAATCTTGAGTAAATCACAATTAACATCCAAGAGGCAGGAAACCTAGCAGATGACTGCAATAGACTCTAAAAGGAATTTATTTTGTGTTTTAGACATGATTTTTTTTTTTACCTTGCAGTGGAATTTATTTATTTTTAATCTGTTTTAAGAAAAGAATATATGTCTACCGGAGTGTGAGATCTGGGAAAACACTAACCTTCAATGCTTATGGTGTCATGTGATATTTATCTAACTCACTGGCCCACTGCTGTTGAACTTCTACCAGTGTATATTTATCAGTAAGCCATTGGCAGGTGCAAGTGAAATTTGCTGTGTCCAGAAATGTAATGTATAAACAACATTTAACCCTCTTTTTTAGCAACACATTATTAAAGCCTGAGTTGGGATTTCAGAGCTGCTGAAGCACTGGAAACCTTAAATTGTAAAGGATGTTGCTGTGCAGTGTAATAAAAGTAATTACCCGAATGCCCTCCACTCCAACCACACACAATGGCCAGCACTCTCACACAGGCGAAGGGAGGGGGAGGAGATGGGGGAACTATTTGTGTTAAAAGATAAACATGTGCCGATGAGAATCTCATCAAAATATCCCCACTAAATTATTTAACAAAGGAAGCATAAAAGGGAAGATTGTGAAGTGTGTGATTTCAGCTAGCCGTGGAAAGGTTGCTTAGGAGGCTTCTTGTGATGCAACGCAAGGATTGTTGCATTTAGATGAGAAGTACTGACCTTGCTTCATCATCCAGCTTTATAAACCTGTCTACTGAGCATGCTTTTTTTGTCTTGGAAGGATTTATGTCAAATCATTTGTTATCACAGACATTGTTATGCCAAGATGGTAAATCCTCACTTGCAACTGCAGCCATCTTTTTAGTTCAGGATTAGGGAATATTTTTGGAGCATCCAAGGGAAAAGACAGGATACTTCCCTCATACTAGAACTCTTCTTTAGAGAGATCTGAATCATGCTTAAAGATTTTTACACAAGGAGGGTTTGCTGTAGGCAGACTCTGCTTTACAAGCATGGGAGAGGGAAGAAGCACCCAATCACACAGGAGCATCCCCAGTCCACAGGACTTTCTGGCGCTAGGTATGTCAAGGGTCCTGTTCTGGAGCTAAAAGGAAAAGGCTGAGCTAAAGAAGAAGTGTTTAGCGTAGAAAGACAGAAACATAGACCATGCTGTGGCCCCATGAGGAAGTAAATGGTCTAGAAATGAGTGAGGCTGCGTGAACTTTGCCATCTGTAGCTATTATTGACATAAATCTAGGTCTCTCCCTAGTCCCAATTCTGGAACCCATACTGTCCCTTTTAAGCAGTCCTGACACACATTCTGATGAATTAAAAGGATTGAATTAACAAGGAAAAATTAAATACCTCCTGTATGTTTTATCTTTAGCTGTATCAAGTAGGGATGAGGAAGAGCTGAAACATGCTAGGGAAGTCTGGCAGAGCTGACTGCCTTCAGGACATCTAGGCCTGGATGTAGAGCTGTCACACGGTCCTGTAGAGATGGCTATTGACACAGATTTCATAGCTCTGGAGCTCCAGACTGTGCCTTTGAGCTCAGCTCTGAGCAAAAGGGGGTACATTCCATGAAAAAGCCTCAAGAATTAAACTCTGCAGCGGTTTATCTCAGAGACACAATTTGTGCTATCGCCCATACCTACAAATTGCTGCATCCTTCAAAGCAGATGACCTGGCTGGAATGGCAAGTTCACCATAAAGACAGAAGGAAGATTATATCTGTTTCCTTGGTTGAGTCTTTTCTGTCTTTGACAGGGGCAAAGTAACACCCTGCAATGAAGCCAAGAGTGAATTTTGCGGTAAGGGAGCAGCTGGACCCCACACAGCTCCTGCCAACCACCCCGTGGATGCCTCCTGACATCAGATACATGATCAGTTTAGTAAGGCTTGACCCAGAGTTTGTGCAGACAAAAAGTTGAGCCCCTGCTCCCTTTAACTCTCAGGCAGAGATACAGAGTGTCAGCCTTGTCCTTACTGAAATTGAATTTTGCATTCTCTTCAGCAGTTCACTCTTTATCTCTGAGTTACAGCACCCACACAGATTAAATAATTCCACCTTCGATTTAACACACAAACACATTTCTCTTGTAAAGTAGATCTGCAACTTCAAAGTTTGGTGCAATTAAAACTAAATACTGATAACCAGGAACCCAGTGCCTCAGTTATTACTCAAATGAATTCTGTCTATGACTTAAAGCTACTCACAAGAGCAAGACTTTTTAAGGGTGGTCTCCATATTCATTAAGAACAAGGCTGCTTTTTTCCCCAAAGTTCCAAACAGCAGATTGATTGCAAGAAGACCCTCACGCAGCATAAAGGTGATCAAATAGATAATGATTTACAGGATCAGAATCCTCCCAAGTGCATTGCTTGCACTTCACTGATTTCTGCTAACAAGGATTAAACTGTGCACAGTTTTCTTGTGTGCTATGACATTTGACAACAATAAAATGCTCCCTATTGCCATACGACATAAGTCCAGATGTGCTATTTTGGTTTGAGATGGTTAAACTCTTTTTGTTACTATGGAGATTATCTACTGAATGGTTTACTTACTGCCCCAAAGCTGTCATCGCATACTGTTTAATTTATAAAGCCAGTCCAAATCTCTGCGGAAAAAAAGTCACCAATATTTCTCACAACTTTCTTTGATTTATCTTTCAGTGTCAGCCAAGACATAGCATTTATTATGATTCACCTTAGCATGATGACATTTCATTTTTCTTACTGAAGAAGATGTTCCTGAAAAAGGAGATCAGAATCTCCTTAGCCTTCTGGGTATCACATAATAAATGAGGGGGTCTGGTTTTCCTCAGTGCCTCAATAGGAAGAAGTGTTTATGTTTCAGGACCAAGCCCCCACAGAATATTTACAAAATTTGTTGAGAGGTGTTGAGCCATAAATCTGAAGTTTGAAACCTACATCAAATAGAAATGAAGACCTATAAAACACAGTGTAAAACAAAAAGTCAGAAGAAAAAAATGTAAATATTTTCAAGAATTATTGAAATCCTTAAGTGTCTTTCCCATAAATAACACATAAAATTCATTTTATCAAATGAAGTTTGGTACTAACATTCTAAATATTATATATGAATTAAATATTTTTATTGCAGTGTGCTAAAATAAAAAAGTCAAACATTCTAGGATTGTTATAGTTAGCCAACCAAAGCCCATTACACCTTTCCCTGAACAAGCAAGAGAGAAAGAGACTTAAAATAGGATCTGCTTTACATAAAATATTGCTATCAGAAGCTAAAACACTAAACTGAAAGGTTTTTTTTAAATTTCATTATGGCAAATGAATATGAATATATTTCATTAAGGGGAAAAGGATCTCCCAGAAAGTTCATGAAAAACAATCCACAGTACAATATAATAAAAATTAAGAATAGCCAAATGATCTTGCCATTCAGTAATTAGACTATAGCTCCTTAGAAAACAGTATCACCCTCACAATCATTTCATATTAATATTCACTTTGTTTTATCCCATGACCTGTAAGGCACACTAGGACTTTACTGCCTCTAGAAAGATTAAGTGTCCTACCCATTTATCTATAACTGATATTTGATGAATCATACATATTTACTTTTCTGGTTTCTTTTTTATTATTTATTAGCATTACAAAGTTAATATTATTTAAATTAACACTGAAACAGAGTAAGTATCTTATATTAAGCACTGTTTGCAGAGGGAAACAGAGTCTTGGAGGCATTTCCATTCTGGGGCCCGAATCACTTCTCAAGTCATATAATGGTATATGTCATAGGGGTCATATAAAGGTCTCTACTCTGATACTAGCTTTAAGGAGACTCTCTGTTGGAACACCCATGTCGGAAGACTGTGGGCTTTAATGTAGCCTAGCCTGTCTGCTAGTACATGAGTAGTTAGACAATATTAAGTTCTTACAGAATAGGTTTTCATGGTTGAGAAGTATCCTCTAATACAGACATTTTGTTGCTGCAACCATGCTCATGCGTAAGTGTGAGGAGTCTGTGCATCACACGTCTTAGAAGCATAAATCTATATAGATTTGCATAGATTTAAATCTAAATATATATAGAAGCATTCATTTCCCCAGCCATGAAAACTTCCCCTCCTGCACACAGCATGTCAAACTACTTATTCCCCTGGATTTTAGACCAGTGCCAGGGAAGCTTGCTAGCTGCGGCTTCACAGTGCTGGCTATTTAGTGACCATATGTGACTGAAATATTGCCATAGATTTAGGGTACTTCTTTTTAACTGAGTGATTTTTAGCCAGGCTTTTCCCTGTTTAAGCTGCTGGTGCTGTTACATGAGCACATATAGCAGCACAGACCAGAGGAGAGGCGGGAAGGTGGGAATAGGGGCTGCAAGAATGGAGGGACAGGAACTTTATACAGGAGCAACAGCAGTCTCAGTTCACATCCCACTACAGTCTCACTCAGTTATCCTTGCACATCACTTTACTCAGTTCTATTTGCCTTCAGATGCAGCTTTTATTGTTTCCAGTTATTTCACAACTAGACACTTAATTGTGCCTTTCATTTCACCTGAAAGAAGGAGATTTAACATGTGTGTTGGCCTTAACCTGTTCTGTGGTTTTACCATAGTTCAAAGGTTCATGTGAACCACTTAACCACTGTTAGGGCAGCAGTACAAAAGCTCTACAGTGAATGGAGGAGTTGTTTTTAATTTAATAAGTATGTATTTCACTGTCTCAGCCAATCCTGAGGTTCTGTATCAGAAGACAACATTTAACGTGTCCAGAACAAATAAGTCCTGCTTCTACCATGTAAGTCATTGGTGGGAGCCACCAAACAGAAACTGCCTTGTGCATCCCCCCCACCAAGACTGCACAAAAATCAGGAAGCCCTGGGCAGGCATGCAGTACTGGTGTTTTAGGAGGGTTACAACAATCCAGGAAGAGCAAATGGGAAATGAGCATCAGAAGGCTATAATTAGAGCTCGAAAACAGAAAACAGAAACTGAGGCGTTAAAATAGTGGAACACTGATGGCAAAAGGAAGGGTGGAAAGACTGGTAGGTGGGTGGCACTGAAGACCGTGGTGGCTCCACCAAGCAGCCAAGGTCATCAATGCTGGAGCCTAAGGGCTCCCCCAGAGCTGTGCCATCCTTCATAGTGACTGACTTGCTTTCTGAGCAGTCTGGCTCTCAGCACTGACTCCCTTGTGTGGTGCAGATTGTCTCTAAGGCTCTTTGACGTCACCCTGGGAATTAAATACAAATAAATCCAGATTAAGTTTTGTTCCTACTCCCAGTGTGAGATAAAGCTTTACTTTCCCTGACACATGCGCACTCACACTCCATGTATGCACACATGGTTGTTCCACTACCTCGAGTTATCCTTTTTTCACGCCCTGAAAGCCAGCCTCATACAAGTTGCTCTGTTGTAACCATGTATACTTCTTCACTCTGCCTCTGATCAATATATATCTTGCATGTAACTTGTGTCACCAGTTATATCACAGCTAAATTTGGCCCAGAAATTCCATTAATATTAGGCTGGTTCTTTTTACATCCCACATTTGCCCAAAGATCTTTATCAGCATAAAGCGCAGCCAAAGCTGAATGCTAATCTCCTGAATTTTGAAAGCACATCAGGCAAAGTCAGCCCCTGAATACAACTGAAACAGAAGCACTCAAGATACAAACATTCAGAGAAAATAACTGACAAAGCCCCAACATTTCCACAAATAATAACACTAATGTTGAACATAGGACAATTTTAGAAAACAAAAAGGAAGATTAAAAATATACCTAATTAAAAAGGGACTTCTTTTGTCCAAATACACAGGGGTTTCTTAGGAACAAAGAATTCCCTTTAATTTTGTGGGTCAAAATGTATGGGGTTAAAACCAACAGAAAGTGCATGACATGATTTTCTGCAGTGGGTGGCCAAGAAGTTATTTATCTGCAGTGTTGCAACAGTGGAGACTTGGTTCCTATTTGCTGATGAGTGAATCACAAGCCGGGGACAAAAAAAAAAACCTGCAGTGATCTCACTCGGGTGCACCTCAGTCTGCTGCTGAAACTGAGGAATACCTAAACCACAATTTACTTACAAACAGGTCCTGCCTTTTTGCACAGTTCATACTGTTACAAGTGAATGGCTGCGTCCTATGGTTAAGTATGATGTCACATCACCAATCACCCCTTCCCCATTTAGTCACATGATGAAATAAAATTACATCAACACCACTGCATAAAAAACTGGACCTGTTTCCAGAATTACACTGCAAAATCACAAGTTTAATTGCTTGGCAAAGCAAACTTCTCACTCTTTTATTAATTTGTCTTTTTAGCAAATAAGGATGCTTTCTCCTGCATGGAATCATGAAATATATCCAAACAATGATCAATCCCAGGGAACAGAACTGAAAAGCCATCTTTAGTGACAAGTGACAATGAGCAGCTAAAGGAAAGATCATGTTTTCAGTTAAGTCTGTCCACCACAAAACACTGACATATCTTTTCACTCAGCAAATAGCAGAAATCTTGTCATTCACAGTGTTTTACACAGGTTGTGGCAAAAGACGGAGAATCACCGCCCATGGTTACAGATCACTGGTCTAGACTCAGAGCTGTCCTCCACCTGCACCATGCCAGCACCTGTAAGAGATGTCCACTCGCTGCCTGGTGTGCAAAGGAACAAGCAAACCCCACTCCAGACCTCTTCTTGCCCCATGTGTAGCACAAGATTCAATAGTTCCCAAGCATCATAGGGCCAGGCTCAAGCACCGTGGCAGCTGAACAGCCCAAATTACAAATTAGCACTTTGCCTGATGAAACAAGGCTGGATTCTCACTTCACTTGCATCAGGCTTGCACCAGTAGAGCAGCATGGACTTTTACTGATCTGTATTTGATTTACAGAGTGTATCAGAAAGCAGGTTTTCTGCATTACCATCCAAGTAAGGGGGGATTGGAGGGAGGGGATTGTCTTGTCAGAGCAATACGAGTTCATCAACTGCCTAAGGGCGCCCTGTCCACACCAGCACTAAACACCACCAATGTCATCTGTTTTGTATTGTTCCTGAGTTTTCAAATCATATTTTGAAAAGCATACGAAAAAGGACCATTAAGAACCCAGCCCTGCCAGGTGATCAATTCCCTTCCAAAGCTCACCAGTCATGATCACAGTTACATGGTGTGGAGCATAAAGGCAACACTGTTGAGGTTAAGCTGGCTGATTTACGGGCAATCTAATGTAGACATTGATTATCCCCCCCCCATCTCAGTCCTTCACTCTTTTCTCCTATCACTAGCAGAGCTGCTAATATGATACGCTGGCACAACTGTTTAATCCAAATTTGCTGATAAGCAGTTCAAAGTGTGTGTATGGTATGTATATGTGTGCATGTGTTTATACAAGCCTGAAGCCAAGAGAAAGATGACTTTACTGAAGTGAGAATATGGACCAGTTCACTTTTATTTTAAACTATACTCTTCCCTCTGTGTACTGAGACTTTCTTAGTTCTCCCACTTCCTTTCTTCATTGGTGTAATTGGCCACAGCTTCCTGGGGAATCCAAAAAGATTTAAGGGACAAGAGGAGATGGCGGAACAAAGAATGACATTTTTCCAAGGAACTACTGGAAAATTCTGCCTGGTAAAAGAAAAATATGCTATGTCAAGGCCATACCCTTTTTTTTTTTTTTTTTTTTTTTCTCTAATGCTTTTTTTCCCCACTTTCTTTTCTCTCCCATTTCTCTTTTTCTGAGCTTTACCTCAGACATTTTGATCTAATCTAGAGAAGTTTCAACTAATTTTACTGCACTTAAAAGTTCAGGTGCAGTGGTGCTCCCAGCACCAGACTCACAACCAGACCAACCAAAACAGGAGGCAGGGTTTGCTGCTCATGAAAGAAACACCAAGCAGGGACTAACTTTCTGATTCCAGGTTTGAACAGTGTCTGGCACAACAGGGTTTGGCCTCTGGCAGAATCAGCAGGAACAGCTGCAATAATATTCAAAACACAATCTGCCAGTTAATTATTCGCTAAAAGCCACTCCACTTGTCTATGACCACTCTGGAATCCATGTGCTGTATGGGGCTCATCTTCAGCTAACATGAGCAAAATAGGTCTTCTTTCACAATGAAAAATTCATATCAGTAGAGGAACCTGCAGCCTGACTTTGTCCCATCTACAGACAATAACACCCAGATATTCCCTGTATTGGCAATTTAAAATTACCCCTATGGAGCAGATGCTTCTACTCTTTACATCCTGATATTCAATATCATACTCATTTTTCTCATCACCAGAGTTCTCAATACAAGGCATGTGTCATTCTAAAGTATCACGGATGTAAGCAGGAATTCAAGCACTTCACTGATGACACAAAAGAGTTTTAAAACGGGTATTAGTCCACACCAGAGTGTGCATATTCTAGAATCCACTGCATGCCCATCTGCAGTGTCTTGGATACATTTTTCAATGATTGCAATACATGAAAAAACATAAAAACTAATGGAAAAGACTGGAAAGAATGCTGCTCACTGCAGGATAAGATCCAGGACTGTATTAAATAGATTTGAATTTTTACCTTTTTCTTCTTATAAACTGAATATGTCACCATTTTAATTTGGTTTCAGTTTTGTTTAGAAAGTCAGTAGAAATATCTATCATAAAACAAACAAACAAACAAACAAACAAAAAACCTCCAATAAGAAATTAAGAGACCTTAAAATGAAGGAAATCAATTTAGGGTATTCCACGTTACTCTGTAAACATATTTCATAAGAAATTTGGGTATTCAGAAAATTAGATTCAAGATATTAATTATCTTCCTCATTCCCCAAGCACAGACTTGTGCTGAAACTCTAGCATTTTGAACTGCATGTGCACATAGTACAGAGATGTTACAACCCCAAGCACGTGGCTGTCTCCTACTGGCTGGCCCATTAATACATTTGCCATCCACCTCGTATAAGATCCCCTACTTCAGAACAAAGAATGACCAAAATAATGCAAGCTGTTTGTTTCAATAGGACCATCAGAGGGTTAATATGAAAACAATTACTTGAGAGTGTACAATTTAGAAGAAACACAACCATGCAATAAACTAAAATACGACAAAACATACACAGGGCTTTATAGTAGGATAGGACTTCTTCTTCTAAGACTATTTGGATTCCCAGATCAAATTTATGAACTTTTGATCTGAAAATAGCATCTGAAGATTGTGGAAAAGAAAGGTTGGCGGGAACTGGAGGAAGATTTTGCAGATACCATTTGTTTCCCTGTTTGAATGACAAATGTTGAACATTGATAGGGTGGCAAACCAAGTCTTCATCCAGGTCTTCTGATATACCTTCTTTGACTGTGGTGTCTCCTAATTCTACCCTCAAGTTTCTGCACCATCTACATCTAATTACAAGGCTGATGCAGACAAGACTATTACTGTTAACAGCACAGATTTTTTGATGTAGTAGCAACTTTGGAGCATGATATTCAGAAGTGAAAGATTAATAAAATTACCCTGTAAGAAAGGTTCCAATGGCCATTAAAAAAACCCCAAACAAACCACTAGCCGACCGACCAAAACCCCACCAGTGTAGTTTCTCAGATACAGGTACTATAATGATGTGCTGGAAATCATGAAGCTGTTGTACAATGAATGCTGTGCTCTGTGTGAATAAGAGACAGACTTCTTGGCCTTTGCCATGTTATCCCCACTCTGTTACAAGGTGAAAACTTAGGAGCTGTTAGACATTATCTCCCTGTAAGGTAACTGTCATGTAAAAATGTGAACATTACGAATTCACGTCTGTGAATTTTAAGCAAGGCACCAGTTTTCTGTAATTCACGAGCTAGGAGCTAGTCAGCCTTTGAGTCATGCTTCGGGTAGCTGCCACCGGGTGGTAGAACAGCTTGTGAAGAGGGAGGCACAAGGCTGAACCTGAGCACCCTGGAGCCCCACGGCAGCCCCTGGCAGTGTCCCTGGCAGAGCTGCAGGCAGTCACACGCCTCTGCGGCAGCTCAGCAGGCAATTTTGCTTTCAGCTGGGCTGAGGCATGTTGTAGCGCCTGGAGGTACAAACTGCAGGCATTATCCACGCAGTGGAGAGCTGCAGAGATGTGCTTTGCTTTAAAGGCTACGGTCATAGTTAAACAAGGCATATGGTGTGTGTGGGCAGGAGGTATTTGCTTAGGTGCAAGGAGCTCATAAACGTGCGTTTCTGTGTAACTTGCCTTCCATTAGCCAAGGAAAGCTTTTAAATTAATCGAACCGGTAAGTGGAGTGGAGGGAAAATATCTGCCAAGAGATCCCTAACCGGGGGCAACCCGGCAGCCGCCCGCCCGAGCAGTGAGGAGGAGCTCGGAGCCGTACCAGCCCGGCTCGGCCCGGCCCAGGGCGGCCGCACCCCCCCCCCCCCCCCCCGCCACCACTTACAGCGCATTGATGCGCTTTGCTCCACTCTCAGTGTCGTGGGTGTGCTGCCTAAAATTATGCAGACTGGTATTTTTTCTTTTTTTCTCTTTTTCTTTTTTCTTTTCTCTTTTAATTTTTTTTTCACTTTTTTTTCTCTCTTTTTTTTTTCTTTTTTTTTTCTATTTTTTTTTCTTTTTGACACTAATCTAAATGACTGGTAAAATGGGAAGTAGGGAACAATAGGACTTTGCGGTGCTGGATGATATGCGATGGAACAGGATTAAGGAGGACAATAATTATATGGAAGAATCTGTTTCCTAACCTCCTACGTGATGAACTGCAACGTGTAATTGTAAATTACAATTAGCCGGAGAATAAAGGTTTCCCCGGGAGCGGGGTGGAATTTCATCGCGGTATACCGACGAATATTAAACCAGAGCGGCTCGCTCGGCTCCACCGGACTGCGGCTGTGCCCCTCCGGAGCTGGTTTGCGGAGGGACTGAGGGCTGAGCCACGGTTACCGGGGTGTGGCGGGGAGACGGCGCGCTGCGCCAGGGGGTCGAGGTAGCGCCGGCTGCGCAGCGGGGCGCGGAGCGGGGCTGCTCGTCGCACAGCAGTGGTGGCTCCCGAGGCTCGGGCTCCGCCGCTGGCGGGAGAAGGGCAGCGGCTAATCAGATTGGGAAGGCTCCTGTAATCCCAGCCCGATCAGCGACGGCCTTTCCCTCTCTCCAATATCACTAATGTCACTTCTATTGGCTGCATTAGACAGATGTTCAAAAGCTCCCTCTCGCTCGCTGGCTAAATCTGATCCCCTGTAATACTTTCACTGCTATTAAATCCACAGGCACCCACTCTCCCCCTCTTCCCCCCATTCCTTTTACTTTCCTGAGTGGACCCTAGCTGCGTTTGATCGCCTTTTCCAGGGCAAAACGAGGTACTCTGGCGAGCAGACAATGGGATTGCCCTCCCACTCCATCTGGTTGTCTTCCACTGAACCCTGTCTCCTCCGAGACAAAAAAAAAAAAAAAAAAAAAAAAAAAAAAAAGCAACAAAAACAAACGCACGCGAAAGTCCCGCCAAACTAATACTGCCTGGGATGTGACTGTTGCTGGCAGTTCAAGGGATTTGGGTTTCCATTCATAGAATAGAGAATGATGAGACTTACCTCTTCGATGCACAATTGCAATTAGAGTGTTGGGATGCTACAGGTCCCCCTATGTAAATGTATAGGTGGATAAACACACATACCTCTGTGCAGATAGATCAGATGCACATTTTCGGCAGGTGCGTCTTCCCAGTTTGTTTATCCGAACTGAGCTCTCTTTTCCTTAACGCTCCTTTCAAAGAAGGTTAGGAAATACTCAGCCGGACTGGCTTTTAACTCCTATCCTTGTTCTTGATCAGTTTTCCCTGACACTCTTTCCTGCTTCACCTCTACTGTTTTTCCTTACTTTTTGCAGTCTTTTTTTCGTTGCACTCGCGTTTCCCTCTTACAGGGTCACAATCCCCTTTGTAAGTGTGTGTTTTATCCCCCCCTTCCAGCTGTCCTTTTGTTGTTTTCTCTGACTAACCCGCAAAAATGAAACACATATGCAACTCTGCCTCCTTGGATTTTCAGATGTTTCTCTCACTATTGTCTGCTACAGCTCATTGAAAGTGCAAAGTGAAAACAGATGTATAAAAGATAAAAAATACACACACACATGCACCAAGTCCATGGTGCAGAGAATAAATCCCATCAGAGGAAAAGGGGAGGGGGAGAGAAAGGAAAGAGGAGGGAAGAGAGGTGAAGATAAGTGGAAGAGAGAAAGAAAGAGAGGGAAGGAGGGAGGGAGGGAAGAAGGAAAAGAGGGGAGGCAGGGAGGAAGGAAGGAAAGAGGGAGAAAGGAAAGGGAAGGGAAAGAAAGGAAAGGAAAAAGAATATTAATATATAATGAGCATTTGGGGTTCCTAATTAGCACAAAATGGCATTTTTCATAAGATTTGATCATTTCTCTCTGCCCGGACAAGAAGAAATCAATGGGGTAGGAATCTATAAATCAGTCATCATGTCAGGACAAATCAAAATAATGCTTCTATTATTTCAATCAATAAACCATTTTTATACCTAACATCTGATCTACACAATGTGTTTGTGTTGGAAATTTGCAGAGCCGCTTGGCACAAAAACAAACCATTAGCATACGTGTCAATCACGTTTGAAACTGTTGGAAATGGCCGGAGATTTCAGCGCGGGGCTGACTTCAAAAATGCCTGGACAAACAAAAATGCACGGCGGGACTGATTCGGCTGAAAATACTTCCGAAAGTTTGTCGCTTCTCCATTTCCCCCCACCGCCCCCCTCCGCTAAGCCCTGACCTTCCTGTGTTGAGGAGGGGAGGGAGCTGCCAGAGGAGCAGGAGGGGCAGGCAGGTCCCCACTGTGAGACATGTCTCCAAAGCCTGCAAAGGGGCAGCCCCCCTGGCCCGGCCCGCAGGTGCAGTCTCCAACCCAGCCCCAAGCTCCGACTGGGCTGAGACCGCGGAACAGGGCTGCTTGGGCAGGCTGAAGGCTCCCGGCGGTGGGGGGAAAGAGGAACCCTCTCCCTTCGCGTCCTCTCCATTCGGCCAGGTCTGCTCAGTGTCTGCTGCTACCTGTCTGCAAACCCCTCAAGCCCCAGACAGGGACGGGGAAGGTGCCAGATGGGTTTCCCCTACATCTTGCTGTACAGTGCTTCGCCTTGCTTGTTTGCAAATCCACCAAATAATTCATGCCAAACAACCATTTAGAAAGCATTTTCTTTGTGTCTCTGAAACCCTACTGTACAGCTCCATCTGCCTGATATAAATGAATAATCCTTCTTGATACCATTCCTAATCCATTTCTTTACAGTTGAATTGGAAAGTGGAGTGGAGGGGGGATTAATAATCTTTAAAAATTGAAACCCCCAAACAGCCACAGATCCGGCGTATTTATTGCTTCAAATCAAACAGATGTCCCCCCACCCAACCCCCTCCCTCCTGGCTGGATTTAGGGCAAACAGAGGCATTTCTCAGAACCAAAATCCCATGCAAAATTCTTTGGAGTTTAGAGCCCGGATTCGGTTGATTTTTTTTTTTTTTTTTTCAAAGGCTAAATAGCGCCAGGCATAACTCATGTGTCCCGATCAATCCTTCATTAGAAAATAGAGGAGGAAGAAGAAGAATAAAAGGAAGGGATATTTTAGCCCTGGCAGAGGAGCTGCTCTGCGTATTCCTTCAGCGCTTCACTTCTCTCCCGTGCGCGGTCCTTCCCGGTTTGCTCTGTGTGCCGCGTTACAACGGGCACTGGGCGATCATCTGTAACTCATTGTTTGGGAGGGAGAGGGGGGAGGCTGAGGGCCTGGGGCAAGAGCGAGTAGCAGAGTAGCAACTGGAAAGGTTGCGTATTCCGCAACCCTCCCCCCCCCCCCCCCCCGAATGATAAACAGGGTGGGGAGGCTGGTTTGCAATATATGTCTCCAAGGTTTCGACTTTGTTAGTGATTTTTTTTTCTCCTTTTATTTTTTTTCTTCCTCTAAGTGCTAATATTTTTTGACGATAATGATGACTTTCATGCACCTCTGGCAAGGCACCTCGAAACAAAGAACATTTGCACCCCTTCTCTCGGACAATCAGCGCCTGCTCACATCAGGCACCTTTGCTTTGCCCCTCTCCTAGCGCCCTTAGGGTTTTGTTTTCCTTCTTTTCGTGTTTTCTTTTTTTTTTTTTTTTTTTTTTTTTTGAAATTTAAACCCAA
This sequence comes from Amazona ochrocephala, assembly GCA_039720435.1. Taxonomy (NCBI): domain Eukaryota; kingdom Metazoa; phylum Chordata; class Aves; order Psittaciformes; family Psittacidae; genus Amazona; species Amazona ochrocephala. The sequence continues at coordinate 100,395,935 of CM077909.1, forward strand.
CATTTGAATTTCCTGATCAAATAGCTTCTTTCACACTCTGATATTTTCATAGATGCTATATCTTTCCCCCCTTCCCTCCCTCCCCCCCATTTCCAGATCAAACGAAAGCTTCCCGTCCATCCCGGGGTGGAGGTGGATTAGGATATTATTAGAAAGCCAGATTCTCACAGTTAAAAGAGAAGAGACAAGGGAAACTCTCAGGATTTAGCAGAGCCCGGACTCTTCTGACAGGCCCTGAGGGAACCGGCGGACAGGGGCGAGCACCCTCGGCCGGAGCTTCGCGGCCTCGACCCCGCACCAGTTCCGGGGACCCCGCGGGTCTGAGCGCCACTGCGGGCACGGGTATGGAGCCTGCGGTCCCTCTGCTGCTCAAGTCCCAGCGACCGCGCACCGGGGCAGCACGCGTTTGTTTCCTTTCCTTAACCCAGCAACAACGCGGGAGAGACAGGACTCCCAGCAGATGCTTACTTTCTTATAACTCAGAGATGATGCGAGCGCATTTTCGGCAGAAAAAAATGATCAGTTATAATTAATGGTTTAACAAAATTATTATTATTATTATTATTATTATTATTATCATTATTATTATTATTGCCACCACCATCACCCTGGGTCTGAGTTGTCCGGTTCCGAGCCGAGACCTAAACATTTCTTCCGTTTCATAATTTCAAACACACTTAAGTGCTGGATCATCAGTTTTTCCCTTTGTCTGCCCCAGTTGTAAATAATGGCTTTGAGATTAGCTAATTACGCCGCATTAATCACTGATAGAAAGGAAATAAATCAAAGCCGGGTTCGAATTTTCAAACTCACTAGTTGAGACGTGCATAGCAACTCTATCTGCAGCAGATAGGTGCTGTTTAAATTACTGAGGCTACAGAGTAAACCACATCCACGTCACTTTTAAAAATGAAGATTTTATTTATACATACCAGTTGTGCCGTTAAGCGGAGGTTTGGGGGAATTTTTTCAGCCTAGTTGTGTTAAGAAAGTGTTCCTACAGTGGTGCAGTCTGAAGGCAGCAACGCTGAAACGTTGAATTAACAAACTTCTTGTAATAAAGGTAGAATACGGAGGAGACAAACAGAATGATGTGTTTGAGAGACATATGGAGATAAACATCTAGTCAGAAAGACCAATTATAGTATAGACTACACACGACTCTGAATAACAACATTCACGTTAGATGCTGTAATTTTTAAGGATTTCACTAGCCCTCACATCCTTCCTGCTGTCCTCCCCACAGCACAGTGCGTTTTGTAGTTACGTCCTCTCAGTATTTTGAAACATTTATCTTCGGGGGTGAGGGATAGATAAGTACATGCCAGAAAGCAACAAGCCAGCTTCTAGGGGAAGAGATGTAGGTCTTTAAAAAGAGTGGAGTCTACAGACAAAAATTCGAGGGAGCCCGGCCAGTAGACCTAAAACTCCCCCTCCATCGCCACCCGCTGCCCCAGACACAGACACACTCCATCCCCAAAAGCACTCACTCCACCTAAAAGGAGGCAGCGCCCACCCGGCTCCCCGGCCCGCCTCGCCCTCCCTCCGTTCCCGGCTCCCTCACCCGCCCGAGACCGTACCTTCGCCGGCCTCAGGAGCCGCTGCCTGCGGCAGCGGGGTTCTCCGACCCGCGCAGCTGCCCAAAAAGTGGAGCCGCAGAAGCTTCCGCAGCCCGGTCACTACCGCGAGCACCCTTAGCCGGGCACCGCTGCCAGGCGCAGGTGGCCGAGACACTGAGCACTGAACCCACCTAAGGACACCGCCTACCCCCTTCCTTTTACACAAGAACGTTACAATTAATTTTAAGTTACTTCGCGTACCGTATCATTATAAACAGGCCGGGAAACAGCGTCAGACCCCGGCAGAGGGAGATAGGGAAGGGGAGGGCGATTTGCATAAAGCTTTGTCTTTAGTACGGGTTGAGTTGGCACGGGTTATAACGCTAATTGCATCAGATTAATGCGCAGATTGGTCTCCACCGCGCTCCTGAGCCCGGTTTAAACCCGAACCCGCAGCCCCACGCACACACCCCGCAATGGGCCAGAGACCCCGAGGTCAGGCCCTGCCGGCGGCTGCCGCCGCGCTGCGTCTGTGGGGGAAGCGATGTGCCCCCTCTTCCCCCTGTCGATTCCCTGCCCCAGGCAGCTGGCGGCTGGCAGCAGCCCCTTTCTCCTCGGCGCGGCGGCAGAGCAGCAGCGCGGCCCCTCGGCGGCAGCAGCAGCTGCGGCCAGAGCCGTCCGCGGGGTCCTGCTGCCACCTGGCGGGCCGCCAGCGTGCCGCCAGCGCGCCCAGCTTCCGCTCCTCACCGCGGGTGCGCTCCTGCAAACGACCCCCGCCTCCGCGGTGTAAGGGGGTGATAAATGCAGTAGGCACGGTGTCAGCGGGTACTGCGCAGCCGAGGAGGCGGGCGCTTCCGGCTTCCCGCAGCAGCAGCAGGAGTAAAAAAGCGGGTGAACTGGGGAACCCCAATATAGTGTTCGCTATTTTCTTCTGTTTCCTTCCAGTAACCAGATTTGCGCGTTATGCCGACTACTAAGTGGTGACTTGCTCCGAGACGGCATTTTCTCCTTCATGGTGTCGTGGAAGGATACAGCTTGCCATTGTGAAATGCAGCTGTGATGAGAACCGGGGATGCAGCGCCCCCACTTCCTCGGCGCTCTATGTACCCGTCTCCTAAGAAATCTGATGCCCAATGCTTGCAGGGTTAGAGGACTATAAAAAACCCTGATTTTTTTCAGTAGAATATTTCTTCCTTTAGAAATTCTGCTTAAGCTTTGTGCTGAATGAATTGAGATGATCTTCAGTACTGCGGATCATGGAATGGCTTGGGTTGGAAGGGACCTTCAAGACCATCTAGTTCCAACCTCTCTGCCACAGGGAGGAGCACCTTCCACTAGACCAGGTTGCTCAGAGTCCCATCCAGCCTGGCCTTGAACACTGCTAGGGGTGGGACAGCCAGAGCTTCTCTGGGCAGTATGTGCCAGGGCCTCACCAGCCTTGTAGTGAATAATTTCTTCCACCTATTTAATCTATGTCTACCCTCTTCTGGTTTAAGGCCATTCCCCCTTTTCCTATCCCTACATGCCCTTGTAAAAAACCCTTCTCCAGATCTGTTATAGCCCTTTTTAGGTACTAGAAGCTGCTCTAAGGTCTCCCCTGAGTCTTCTCTTCTCCAGGCTGAACAACCCCAGCTCTCTCAGCCTGTCTTTCTGGCTTAAAGCCATTCGCCCTTGTCCTGTCCCTACATGTCCTTGTAAAAAACCCTTCTCCCTATTTCTTGTAGCTCTTTTTAGGTACTGGAGGCTTCTCTAAGGTCTCCCCTGAAACTTCTCTTCTCCAGGCTGAACAACCCCAGCTCTCTCAGCCTGTCTTCACAGAAAAGATTGCAGCCCTCTGGTCATCTCTGCAACCTCCTCTGAACTTGCTCCAACAGCTCCACGTCCTTCTTACATATCTAGAATTAACAAACTATTATTTTACTTTTAAAGCAATGAGTTTCTCCATACCTTCAAAATTTGTATTAGTTTGAGACCGATTAATTTTGCTTCTTATCTCTTTCCTTGAGCTGGCTGTTTTGGTAGAGCCAGCTGTAGGCTGAGCCACGCCAGGGATCTAGCTGTGCATAAATCCGTGCTACTTTGTCCTGCCAAAGGAGTGCCAGAATAGAATGCCTTAGCAATTAACAATGCAGAATTTGAAAACAAGCCCATTTCACCAGCCATTTAAGCTAATAAGGAGGCAGTGGTCATTTCTAGCAGCCGCCGAAGTGGGTAACTCATAAATTACTGCAATTAAACCAGGGCTTACCTTTCAGATACGTTAATTGTGCAGCTGAGCAGATCCTGATGGCAACCAGATCTCAGTGGATCCCAGATCACTACAGGTTTTCTAAGTACACTTGTGGCACAAGTGAATGGTAATTTTGCCTAATTAGCTTGGTGTAGTGAGTTATCATTAGCTTGGCACAATCAGGTGTGATTAGCTTTGTCCTATCGCAGAACAAAAAAGCCATACTTCTTGCTCCCATTACTCTGTGAGCAAATGGAACACCCAGTCCTAACTAATGGTACATTACACACTTCCACGTACTCATTAGCCACAATTCACATTACATGTATCTAGTGGACTTTAAATTTAGCCTGTACATTCCTCTGCTACCTGAACATACTTGAATCCTTCCACTAACTCTTTCCTAAAATCCTAAGAGTTGGATTCAAGCACAAGTAGTGATAGAGCATACTCAGGATTTTTACATGTGTTTTCAGATAGTATTAGAAATCCACAGGTCATGGGCACTTATGGATCAAATATTCTCACATTAAAGTACTTCAAAATTCATGGCTGATTTGTGTGTAAATTACACGCAGGGCCATACTGCCTGTCAATATGTTATCAAGCTGAGAGCAAACGGCATTCTATGCTTTGAAGACTCATAGCTCTTATATCTCTTCTTTTACATCCCCAATCATCCCATTTAAATTAAGAACTTTATTGACCCCCTAGGAACTCCACAACAGATTCTTCCCCAGGCAAGACAAGGGATCCCAGATGATCAAGCAATGAGGTGAATAGTTTCTTCCTTATAGCTGTAGAGGTCTAAAAAATCCTGAGTGTGTTCCTTGATTCTTAAAATGTATCCCTGCAGGAATTGTTTCTAGTCATGTATAACTAGTAGTCATTTATTAGACTCTTTGAGGGCTAGGAACTTGAAAGTCAATGGCAGTATTGCAATTGCCACTGCTTGGGATGTGGCCGTACCAACTGGAAATATCTGTAACAAAAAAATTAGCTACAGAAATTTCACTGGTCGTTTTCCAGCAATCAAGTAAAATTATTATTTTTCCCCCCTTTCATCTCTTACGTGATAAAGTTTATAGGACAAGTACCATCTGTATTTGAACAGGCTTGGAGTCTGACTGGGGACTCCAGGAGTTGCCACAGCAGGCAAGCCAGGTGCCTATCTTGGTGTGAGTCAGGACACAAGAAATGATATCCAATAAATCTGTTAAAGTCTTAAGCCTTATGCATAGCATCATGACTATCATGACTTCAGTGAGAACCACTGTAATTGATTCCTGTAACTGAAATATGGAATATCTTGTATCTTATGGGGAATTCTGCTCTTCAGGCTTTTTTGTGGTTTCTCTTTCTGACAGAATTGGAGTAGATCTGGACATTTCTTGCAATTGCAAATCCAGAGTCAATTGATAAGGTGGTCTGTGAAGGCAGGAGATCCAAAAGATAATAGGGCTCCCGGTTATTTGGCATTTGCTCAGGAAGAATATTCCTACAGGCACAGTGATTACATCAGAGCTCTACTCTTTTTCTAGCTTCCTTGTGGAGTTTAGGTAGGCCTAAACAAAATCAACATATTGTACATACGAACCAATAATAAAACATGAAAAGGAACACATCAGAAGACTATAGTCTTTTAGAAAACTCTAAATATTCATGCTCTATTGTTGAAAACATCTAAACAAGTGTTTTTTTCTCATTTTATACTACCAGTCTCACTTGTGCCACTGGTTGAGAAATCTGTCTCTGATTAGTGGAGACAGAGAAGAGTAAAATGAGAAAAAACACTGGAAAGTTTATTGTCTAGATGTTTCTGCACATCCAGACACAAAAAGGGATCATTGCTGTATGTCTAAAATTGTATATAACTTCAACCCCAGAGAGCTGCAAATGCGTGTGATGGAGATTACTGCTGTATGAAAACAGTAGCTGTGCAAAGAAGCAAGCCCACTATACCTCCATGGATTATAGCTAATTCATGGACATTTTTAAAGCAAGAGACTGTGAGGTGAGTCTTGATTTCTCCTGCATGTGTATGAGCAGGAGCTTGTGAAACCCAGGATAAAATTCAGCTATTGCAAATTTGTCTTGAGGAAGGAATAGAGAAGCACAGATGGCAGCATTACAGCTAAGTCAGTAGGTAATGTCTGTGCCTTAGTCCCAGTTATAGACAGGCTGGTAGCTAAACTTAAGTAGGACTCACTGACTGTCCTAGTGTTTGTCCATGCGAGGTTTTTTTGCCTGTGCTGAGTTTCACACTGCTACCAAATCTTGTAGTTAGCTAATTTAAATCCAGGTAAGTCCTTACTTGACAGTAGGAGTTATAACTGCATAGCTAGTGAAGATTCCATAACATGTAATAAACTATTGCTAAATACGGTTCTACATTTAGCAGCCTTAAATGTAAGGTAATCATTAAGCATGACTGTTAAAACTGTTTAGTATGGAGTGGCCATGTTGTAAAAAAACCGCTCTCAGTTTCTACTTAGCTATGCCAGATAGTGCAAATTAATTCCGTATGTTGTATTTGCAAGCAACCATTTTCCTGGATGCAGGAGAAGGAGCTGTTCATTTGGATCAAGCCACTAAAGGTGTATTGCAAGGTAGGTGAGTATTGCATTGTTAAAGAAAATAACTAAAAGCTGAAACAAGGTGCATCTGAGTGTAAACCTCTCCAGTAAGCCTCTTTGTGTAGTTCCACTTAAAGTATATACAGAAAGTAAAAAAGCACCAACACAAGAAGGTGGTGCTCTGAAACAGTGGTCTCCAAAATTTTTGGAGTGCACACCCCTATTATAAGTTATGTACATGTACTACTAAAGTTCTAATATTTTCTTCCCACACTGCACCCCCTGGAGTGCACACACCTCCCTTTGGAGACCACTGCTCTAAAATATCTATTATAATGTACAGTCTCCTCAGAAATATTTTTCAGTATCTTATACAAGAATGATTCAAGAGAAAAACATCACAGTTTGGGCTGAGGGGAACAATGATACTAAGAAACATAGAATCATATAATCATAGAATAGTTAGGGTTGGAAAGGACCTCAAGATCATCGAGTTCCAACTCCCCTGCCATGGGCAGGGACACCTCACACTAAACCATGCCATCCAAGGCTATGTCCAACCCGGCCTTGAACACCGCCAGGGATGAAGCATTCACAACTTCCCTGGGCAGCCCATTCCAGGGCCTCACCACCCTTACAGTAAAGAATTTCTTCCTCATATCCAATCTAAACTTCCGCTGTTTAAGTTTGAACCCGTTACCCCTTGTCCTCTCACTACAGTCCCTAATGAAGAGTCCCTCCCCAGCATCCCTATAGGCCCCCTAAACATCTTTAACATCAGCACACTAAAATATTCAGGATAGGCTGAGAAAATTGGGGCTGTTCAGCCTGGAGAAGAGAAGGCTGCGTGGAGACCTCAGAGCAGCCTTCCAATACCTGAAGGGGGCCTATAGGGATGCTGGGGAGGGACTCTTCATTAGGGACTGTGGTGAGAGGACAAGGGGTAATGGGTTTAAACTTAAACAGGGGAGGTTTAGATTGGATCTGAGGAAGAAATTCTTTACTGTGAGGGTGGTGGGGCCCTGGAATGGGCTGCCCAGGGAAGTTATGAATGCTTCATCCCTGGCGGCGTTCAAGGTGGGGTTGGACATAGCCTTGGATGGCATGGTTTAGTGGGAGGTGTCCCTGCCCATGGCGGGGGGGTTGGAACTCGATGATCTTGAGGTCCTTTCCAACCTTACTATTCTATGATTCTATGATTCTATGACTGTGAAGTACCATTATATCCTAGGTATGAGCTTTTTATGAACACAGATGAAAGATTGTTGCTAAAATTTGACCACGGGATTAAACCAAGTTTAGCTGTGAATGGTAGGGTTCTGATAAATGTGTTTGGAAGTGGGGTATCCTGGACAATCTGTAGAGTATCTGGAAGAACATAGAATTTCATCATTTCTGCCATTCACAGGAATACAAACAGTTACAGTGCCTTCTTTCTGCTTTCCTAGAAATTCATATTCTGCTAGCTCAGCCTCTCTTACACCTTGAGTCTTGATATAGACAGCAACATTATCTTCTTCATATGAGCATTACTATTGAAATGTAATCAAATCCTAGTTACCCTGCTTTAAGAACTCGTCTCACTGCTGAGAATGCTAACGACATATTCTTTAATGACAATTATACTTCTTTATCCCTTTGGAAATACAGAAGTGATGTTCTCACACAAAGCGATATTCTGAGAAACTGCGGAGTGAATAAGTGTGGGTTAGTGTTTTAACTTGTGACCATCTCAGACTTGAGTGCTGAAGCCTTTGAGCTAGACATAAAACACCTCTGACATCAGCATTTCACATTGATCCTCCACCCATCCCCTTGGCATCTGTGAGGCTCATTACAAGGTACCTAGTGTTCCTGGCTTTGGCATGAGACCAAGCTGGTCTGTACTAACAAGGCTTACAGACTCTAGGGCATGCAAAGAAACAGGGAGAGTGAGAATTAGCCTCCTAAATCCGAGGATAAGGATCACTTTCTTTTGTGACTTTCCTAAGCTTACAAAGAGGCAGGTGAGGAAACAGAGAGCTGAGCCCTGGCAGCGCAGCCCTGAAGAGCTGAGGGGGGAGTGCAGAACAAGCATGGGCAGAGGTTTAAACCTGTGTGTCTGCTGAAGGTGGAGTACGCGAGGACCTGGATGTGAGTCAGTAAAAAGCAGGAAGTGTGCCAGGGTTTGTCTGGAAGAATACAAACTTGCTGCTTGGCTCCGGTCTAGAAGTCCTTATCCTGTGTATCCAATCTGATTCCTCCACCTCATCCCCCCACCAATGATCTACCCACCCTCTCATCTGGGCAGTGGGATCAGTTGAAATTCCTTTTCCTGCCTGCCCCTGAGCGGAATCTCAATTCTGAGTGACATGCAACCTGTCTATATACAGGCTGGGCAGACCAGGTCCAGCTAGTGGATTCCTGGCCCAGTTGCCGCTCCATCATTTTGTGGGGAGGAAAACAAAACAAACCCCAATAAAAAACCCCAAGCCACTAACAGAATCCAAATTATATTAGTCTAAAATCCTATAGTGTGTGCTAAAGCATACCATCCTCAGAATGGCACATAAAAACTAGATTGTATAATTCATAGAAATCACTAACTCATCTATTTGTCAGAATAAAACATCTATGGAAAAGTTATTCTCTGTTAAAAGCTGCAGGCTTTTTCATTAGGAGCTGACACTTTATATATTTTTCATAAAAACTCTGGCAGCTCCCACCTTTTGGCACTAGTTTCTTTCTTTCATAATAATCTTGTGTGTTACAGATGATACAAGAGATGGCTGAGTTTCAGTCGAATGCCTGCGAAGCACCAGTGGGCGATTTGCAATGAGATGATTACCTGTCAAACAGTTGATCCAATTTGTCGTACTCTATTGGGATTTTAATAAATGTGAAGGAGGGAAAAAAGTGATTTGTGTAGAGTCAGAAATTGATCCAAACTTTCCTCCCCCCCCCAGCATACTGCAGAGAACTCAGAACACTTCAGCTATTTTATTTTTAATGAGGGAAGACCAAGCTATAAATCTCAAAACAAGATTCTTATCCATATTTAAACCATGATCAAGCCCAGTCAAGATATTTGCCTTTAGGTTTTGGGTCATCCAATTACAGGAGTAAGAAGTTCACTGAAACATTTAAGATTCAGATCATCTTAATATATTCTAACATGGAAAGATATTTTTATTTGGGGATTTGATGACAGAAAGGTTGCGTTTACTTTTGTCTACATTGTTATATGTGTCTTTTCTTCCAAAAACAGTTTGAACTCAAGCTCTTCCTGGGACAGGAGCCTTGCTCCTGCAAGATTTCAAAAAGAAGGAAGAAATGGAGTATCTGTCTAACTAATGTAGCAGGGTGAGAGGGAATGGGTTAGTAAAGTTTTACATACATTTGGACAAGCATCTGTACTTCTTGATGCTTATTTGAAATGTTGTTCCAAACTTCTGAAAATATGTCTGGTACTTATCAACATCCATGAAATAGTATTTGCTATTGTGAGAGATTTGGAATCAAAATAATAGCAAAAAATCCAATGATATTGTGACAGAGTTGTTAGATTTTCCATAAGAATTAGAAAAAAGTCCTCACATATTGAACTAAAGCAAAGCCTTCCTGATTACTTAACTCTCTTTCCTATTGCCAGTTACTTCCTGAAAATTATTATTTTAAAGTCAATGTGCAACTGACTGCACATAACCTGAGTACTTGGCATGGTTGCCTTGTTTAGACTTAACCTGCATGAGAGCTGTGAATAATGTTATTGTCAATCTGTCACACCAAACCAAGCATTTCTCAAACATCTGGAATCTTTTTATTTCTTCTTGACCAACCTGTCTTCTGTGGGGCAGTTTTGTAGAGGCCATCAAACCCAGCAGTATCTCCTAACCTCCTGGCAAGAGCAATTTCCACAAATGGGACAGGAACCTCTGTCCAAAACGTGCCTGCCTTAGGAGACGCTGGTTACGTTCACTGTGTCCAAAATTTTCCATGGCTAACAATTTTTTATTATCTGCTAAGGACTGATGTTGGCAGCGCTTTGTTGTGATGTCACTAGAAGAACCCCAGGAATGATTTAGAAGCCAGGAGCTGTGAGTTATTGTTTAAGGTACTTGGTTAGCTAGGTACTGTATTCTCCTTACATTTGTCTACAAGAAAAAGTGCATTTATGGGAACTTTTCCAGATCTCTCTTCATTAAAGTGAAGAGGTCACATTTTATATGCTGCTAAATAAAATAGTATATTACACTGCAGATTATTGTACCTAAGTGTGTGTACTTGGATGATACTTCACAGAAAGCAAATCAAGTGCAGAGCTATAATTTGTTTCTTCCTGAGAGCCATCTTGGCTCAGAAAAGACCTTTTCTCTCCAAATGTTAAAGGTTTTGTGGAACATTTCTAATCTTGCATTCTCTGTATCATAATTTCAAATGCTTTTGGTTGACTGTTTAAACATAAATCAAAGTAATGCAGGACAAATTTTGCCTAGCAAAGGCCTGGAAACCAAGTCCTACTGGATTAGAACTTTAAAGGAGACATACTTGGTTCTGTAATGTTCGACATTCATGTGTGCTTCTGCCTCTTGAGTTTAATAGCCCCAGCTGTGTGTCCAGGGTACAATAGACCATCTAATGGGGTTGTGACTTCAGCATTGATCTCACACTTTGGGAGCTAAAAAATGAGTTAGAATCATAGAATCATAGAATAGTCAGGGTTTGAAAGGACCTTAAGATCATCTAGTTCCAGCCCCTCTGCCATTGGCAGGGACACCTCACACTAAACTGTGCCACCCAAGGCTCTATCCAACCCGGCCTTGAACACCGCCAGGAATGGAGCTTTCACAACTTCCCTGGGCAACCCATTCCAGTGCCTCACCACCTTTACAGTAAAGAATTTCTTCCTCATATCCAATCTAAACTTCCCCTGTTGAAGTTTGAACCCGTTACCCCTTGTCCTCTCACTACAGTCCCTAATGAAGAGTCGCTCCCCAGCATCTCTATAGGCCCCCTTCAGATATTGGAAGGCTGCTATGAGGTCTCCACGCAGCCTTCTCTTCTCCAGGCTAAGCAGCGCCAACTTCATACATGGAACAACCCCGTCTCATATTTTAGGCATATTAGATGGCATAGCTTCACTTTGTATGAATAATTAAATATTACAAGGTAAGTAGTAAGCAGAAACACTGATGAACTGCTGGAGTGGCACCTTCACCCAAAAGGATAGGTAGAACAGTTTGGTGAAAGAGTAACCTGCCTGGCCGTATCTGCAGAAGCTCACACATTTCAGCTAACCACAATCTTTTTGTTCATGGTTATATAGAATCATAGAATCATAGAATAGTTAGGGTTGGGAAAGACCTTAAGATCATCTAGTTCCAACCCCCCTGCCATAGGCAGGGACATCTCACACTAAACCATGCCACCCAAGGCTCTGTCCAACCTGGCCTTGAACACCGCCAGAGATGGAGCTTTCACAACTTCCCTGGGCAACCCATTCCAGTGCCTTACCCCACTTACAGTAAAGAAAAATATCCCAAAGGCTTTGTGCCCAGACCACAAGAATATTCTGTATCAACCTTGCATTGGATGTGGTGCCACATGTATACTGCACAGGTCCTGGTGCTTGCTTGATAATTCATCTATAACCATCTTCTTTTTCTTCTGTGGAACTGATAACTTGTATTTGATTTATTTTTGCAGTGAAGTTGCAGTTGTCTTTTAAGTTCCAGCACAGAAATCAGTTTCATTCCCTGTAGTTCTTACATCTTATCTGATATTGGATAGAGTAATTCGTAGAAAATAGTTGCTTTCATTGCTAAGATAGAGTGGAACAATGAGGTATGTTTTAAAAATAGCAGCTTCATAGAATTACAGAGTTATACGGATGAAGACACCTTGAAAGGTCACCTAGTCACCTATATGCCCCACAGTAAAATTAATTATAGCCACATTATTTTTGATAGATGTTTGACCATCTTATTTTTTATGGTTTCTGAGGATGGAAACTCCACAGGCCCCAGTGCTTTGCTATTTATATAGTTAGAAAATTTCCATAATGTCTAATCTGAATCTTTCCATTGCAATCAAACCCCACTAACACTTGTCCTCTCCTCAAAACCTACAGAATACAGATCTTTGTCTTTGTAAAAGCTTTTGTGTGAGTTTTTGTGTTTCTCGTCATGCACCTCTTCTTTGGCAAAACATGAAAAGAAAATGTGCACGTTATTTAACCTCAAGGGTTTATATTTAAGGCTAGGTTTATATACCAAAAGGAAGAGAAAGGACCAGTGTATTGGAAAGATTACATTAAACATCCAAGTGATAACTTTCTTGCTATAAATTACTATCTCAGCTATACCTTGGCACAGAGGTCTGCAACTCATAGCACGTGGGGTATTATGTAAGTTAGTATCAGTACAGCATGCAGCAGCATGCTCATGGGCATAAGTGAGATTGCCAGCCTGGTAGCACTGAAAAGATCTGGTTCCTCACAGGTTTGTATGCCTGTTACAAAAAATATTTCTGTTATATCTCTTCCTCATTGCTGGTCTCAGGGTCACAGTGTTCCTGTAATTCTTTCTGCTGGCTAATAATGTTGTTTAACCTGCAAATAACTAACTACATAATGCAATTCACTGTATTTTTCCTAGCAGCTGTAATTATTATTTGAGATGATTTGGGAGGTGAAAATAGGTGAAATTAAATGGTGGCAAGGCACAGGATGTGCTGGATTTATCTTCCAAAAGGGAATCAGCTGCCAGACTTGTACTCTTGGGAGTGCTAATGCATAAGTCAAGACTAAAGTATAGCTGAACTCCTTGGTACCATAGGCCTTCAGAAAATCAGTTATGAAATCATGTTTTTTATGAGTCTGGGTATCTGGGAGGAGTTAAAATGTTATTTTTACTAGAGACTACAGATATTGGTATTTCATATACATGTCTTCTCTTACATATGCAACTGAAGTCTTAGCAGCTGCTAAGGTCCAGATTACATCTACTTAACTTCAATTCTGGGTACCCAAAAATGACCACTTACACTACCTGTATTATGCACTATAGTTCTCATGAGCCTAATCACAATACCCCTAGTTACTTTTTTCTTTTCCTTTCTCTCCAGTGTGCACCTTCTCCCGCATGTCAAGTTCACTCTACAGTCTCATATCTCAATTGCCCTGGTTTAAGAAAATGTCATGTTGTGTTGGAGTCTAAGAATAGAAGGTGCTCATCAGTCAACATTTTTATAGTGTGCTAATCGTCACCATGGTGAGCTGATTTGGTACTCTGGATTTTGACCACTGCCTTGGTCAATCACTGAGCAGCTCTATTCATCATCTACCTATTCTTATGGATTTGTTTCCCTCATGGCCATCTGGATTAAAAAAAAAAAAAAAAGAAAGGAAAAGAGGACAAAAATCATCAAAATTCATGTCTCCAGTGAAAAATATTCAACACAATCTGAATTTAATAAATGCTGAAAATAACTTATGTTAAGAAAGAGCTCACATTTCCCCGCACAAATTCCAGTCTGGACTATGAATAAACGTATACTATGAATAGATGGGGGAATGTGATTTTATTGAAGTTTTGTTTCAAAATAAAGTCCCTGATTGTTAAAAGAATGGTTTTCTATCCTCAAAGGAATTAATGGGTGGAAAAGTTATGTTTTCTATACATTCACATCCTGTGCAAAAAAATTAACTTTGGATACAGAACTTTAGTGCTTACCCCTGTTTATTGTTACATTAATTAGGAGCAAGCAATGTTAACTCTGATTACAGCAGAAGTTACTGCTGTAGTCAAAGAACATCTATCCCAGCTGTATTATGAAAAATAATGTAAGAAATACATTAGACAAAAGCATTAAGATACTGACACACTAATATTCTCACATTCTTTTATGAATGTCTCTGCTACTTTTGAGAAGAAAAAGTCATTGTAGTTAATACATAAGTACATATCAGGCAAGAATAGGTATAGCCATGTAAAGGTATATAGTATGTATAAGAGAAGAATATAGATTCATACACTGTCTTCAAGCCCTTTTATTGATAGCTACAACCTCCCACACAGTATCATTTTTTCTAATTAACCTTGGTTTCCTATCTGCCCTGAGGAGATCTGATGTGAATGCCACAGAGAAAGGCTTTTCCTTCCTCAGTGCCAAAATCTTGTTCTGTCTTATCGGACTATGCAATGATTATCAGAAGCACTCAATAACAGGGGTATTTTCCTCCCTAGTGGATTGCTGTCAGTAAATTGATCCTTTCTCATTGTCCTCTACGTCCCAGCCACATTTGACATGAGAGAAAGTTGATCAGATTCCAAATAATTTGCTCAGTTCAGTGAAAAATAATTGCCTAGTATGCAGGTCTTTTTCTGGGATCTTCGGAAATAGTACAAGTGCGCTATAGTCCTGAGTGAGCTGTCTTACCAGTCTGAGGGTGAGTCTGCCCAAGCCAAAGTTAGTGTCCATAAAGTCAATGCTACTGTCCCAGAGAACAATATCCATTTGAGTAAGAAAAATTCTACATATAAAGGAATAAGGGCAAATTTGCAAATTAAAGTACATCCTTTGTGAATGGGGGTGGAGTGGTGGATTTATGTCCAAGATTTACTGAAAAATATGGGAAAACGCAATGACCTTAGTGAAGAAAATAAAAGGGGAAAGATCAGAGCATGACCTACTCAGGTCTAGCTCTATTACAAAACATAAAATATTGTGCCCCATTCACAGAATCATAATAGAAGTCTGGTTTGAAAGGCATGTCTGGAGGTGACGGTCTGTGTCTTGCCTGGATCCTTCTAGGGCCTTGTCTGGCCATGTGCTGAAGCAATTAATGGGTGAAGATTTGTTGGGGGTACTCACCTTTCTAGTTCACTTTTTCTTTTACCTAACAGTAAAAGATTATTTATTGAAATATTTTGGCATTGAGCTCTTCCTAGGTATATTTTTTGCAAAAGGCTCTCAATTTAGATTTTCTTCAGAAGCATTACAAATGTAAGCTATTCAAGTTGTGGTTGTGAAACCTGGTGGCAGTGATGTCTGTGGACTCGTCTGCATGTTCTGGTTCAACACCAGGAACCAGAATGTGTTAGGTCTGATCATGGCTTGATAGCTCATTCCACCTCTTAAATAGTCCTTTTTCCCAAGGGGCAAGGGTCAAGAAGTGTAATTTTTTAATGCGAAGGAAAAGTGTTTCAAAAAAGAAATAATTATAATATTCCTCCTTGAGGAAGAAGAAAATACAAGAGCTGTTCTCATCCTGCAGATACTGCTGTGCTTGAATCTCAACATCAAGATTTTGAGTCTTCTGTGACCCATTGATTGTGATGGGATTTCACATCTGTCTACATCTAAGTGTGCTAGTAAGTGTTTGCAAAACGCAGGTATTAGTACTGAAGATTGCTGAAACTCCTTATGCCGTGGTGCCTGAAGCTAGGGGAGACACAGGAAGAGGCACATTGAGGGTCTGTGCCCAAGACAGGCACTACAATTCTAAGCCTAAAAGAAGCCGAGTCCAAAAGAAGTATCCTGTGTATAGTCAGAGGAACCTGGATGTTCAGCCAGGATTTCTGGGCACATTGTAGAGGTGCTGCTGCTGCCCTGGGGCCTAAAAATGTAGAGCCTTCAATGACATATATAAATAAGGGAAGGATATAGAGTGTAACAAACAGCTTTTCATCCTGGTGGTGTTCTCTGATGGCACAAACTGTCCTGGTGCTCCCTGCAAGCCCTGACAGCTACGCTGCTTCCCAGGATGCCATGGAGCTGTAGCAGGAGGAGGCAGCATGGTGCTGCTCTCTGTTGCTGATTTATGTTCTAGAATGTAATATTTTAATTAAATTATTGTGGAATGAAAATATGATAATTTTCAGTAGACAACGGAGTAATTGGACATTAGAGGAGGAAAATGAACTGTGACTGGGGCAGCCGTTTAGTACTGCAGGAAAATTGCAGTAATCCTAATGAGGTGCTAAAAAGCAAAATGAAAGCAGTCCCAGTCAGATAGTTGATTTAAAAACCCAGTTGCTTTAGGGCTTTCATGTAAAATGTATCAACCTCATTCTTATCTACAACACTTTATCTGTTATTGTCAACCACTGTCATGACTGCGTGAGCTTCACAGAATGAGCACAAAGACAAGGGGAAGTTGGAGTTTATTAAAAATGCAGTATTCTAAAAAATTAAAATCTTATTCAAGCCCCATTCAAGTATAGACTCTGTTTTGCTGTATTAGTTCTGAATGTAACATGAAAAATTGAAGTAAACTCTGAAAGGCCTTGCTATTTCATAAGCAAAACATATATACACAGGATATCTTCCAGCATGTCTGTGTAACTCACAGATAAACATCATACTAAATATTCACCAAAATAAATCCACTTGTGCATCAAAATACATTTGTCTGGCATGATATATAGGGCATTCATACAGAGCTCTGGCTGAAATGCATTAAGGCATCCTAATTTTCAGCATTTAGCCTCACTCCATATATAATTTCTTCCTTTGTATCTACCATGTTACCTGATGGCTGATTTTAAAAAAAGATTTTCTCAAGCAATAGTATTCCTAGCTCCAGTCTGATCTCTGAATTCGTGCTAGATGCATGAACTAGCAAAGCACATATACATTTAATTGTACCTATGCAAACAGACTGATTGAGGTCTTGTGTGGTTGGAGTTGGACACAGCAGTGTTCCTACAGGATCTGCCCAACCTATTTCTGGTTGAGAAAGTGTAGGAAGGTTTAGAGAATAAGAGAGGTTGGTGCTCTAGAACTCAGAAAAAAGAATTTCAAGGAAGGGGCTTTGCTGCGTTATATTAATGACTGCAAATAATGAGATGAAAGGTGTGTTCTGATTTACTAGATTTGAAAGAAAATGAAAATCAGGGCATTGAGTCTGCACATTTCCCACACTCCATGTATAGAGCATCCCCTGGAAAATTACTTTTTAATTCAAAAGAAGTGCCAGTGGGCTGGCACTGAATATTGAGATGCCAGAGAAACTCTGAGAGCTTGAGTATAGTATGTAGAATAACCAAGTGAGAAAGCGGCTGAATTTAGAGGATTATGCTGTAAACAGAAAATCACCTCAACTGTCTCTCCCTCCCAATGATTACCTTAGCTTCAGGGAGACGAAGACAAGATGTGCTCTACCACCGAGTACCAGGCTGCAGTTGTCATTCTGACTCAGCAGAGCATCTGCTACAGCAGCATCTGAGACTGTTTCCACCGTGGTGCGAGCCTGACATCTACTGTGTGCTGGAGCTCAGGAAGCAGCTGACTGCATAGGGGAGAGTGCTTTCAGAAGGAAGGTGCTCTCAAACGAGCAACACCAAAACCTCCTGAATTATGATGTAACTATTTCCCTTCTTCTGGACCCTTTTTTTTTCTCTGTCCCTTCTGAGCCAACAAGTATTTCTCAGGTAAATGATGAATCAGTGCTGAATGGTTTATAACGATTTCAAACTTTATCTTTACTCAGTAGTGATTTCATAGATGTGAAGTACTGAAGGAACTACCAACCAAAGCTGAACATAACTTCAAATCTGCAATCGAAAAGTAAAAAAAAAATAAATAAATAAATGAAAGAGGTCATTTCAGTCTGCACAAAACCTGTTGACATCTACGACTCAGTGAGCCAGAGGATACAGTGACCCAAAAGAGATGGACCTGCCTGACCCTTGAGTTCTTCACCAGCCAAGGACCTAGAGCTAGCTAACCAGAAACACTGTAGGCTGGATTTAAGATCACAGTGAAGCTATCTGAACCCTGCTGGAGGTTTTGAAAATGCTGCTAATTCTCTATGACATCTTCAGTAAAAAGACACTCAAAAAATGCAGGGCAAAGTGTCCAGCTCACTTCCAAAAATAAACTGTAAGATAATATTTGCAAAGTCAAAGTTTAATCCAGAGTTCAAAAAGCATTTAGGCACACAGGGGTACACAGTGGGTTCAAGAGAGGGGCTTGGATCCTAACTCCATTTGAAGCCTCAAAATCATTTGCTATATGTGATTAAAGTGTCTAGATACTCTTGAAAACATTACTTGATTAGTTAGCTAGGCATCCAACTTCCACCTGGAATTCAGTTTGGTTCCCACCTGGAAACATATCATAATCATATAAATAGGAAAATAAATAGGCACCTCCACATGCTGACTCATCCCCACAAATGTGTGTAGTTTAGGATGGGGTAAATTACCCTGTAGAGGTTCTTACCTTTTTCCATTGGCTGCAGAGAGTAGGTAATTATGTAGACTCTTATATGCCACTCATGTTAAATAACATTATATACACCACCCCTGCCCTCACTTCAAAATTGCTAACAAAAGAATTAATCTGGTTGCTCACTGTCAGAATAAGGATTGTTGAATTGGATGATTTCCTGGGTATACTCAAATGATACAGACAACATGGCAGTCCCTGAAGAAAGAGATACCCTTCTGAGAAAAAATAACACCACAGACCTATATGCAAAAGTCAGGAAAAAAAATCCTATAAATTGACTTAGATTTTATTCCCATAAAAGTTAAAGAATTCTGTGAGCACCACCAAGCTAGGGCTCTGGAGCAGCACATGGTGGACAGCTCTCAAAGCCTCAGCTTTCAGGTTCATCTCCAATGCTAAGGGCAACAAGCAGGAGTGGCAGGTAGGGCTCCCGTTGTACCTGCTGGGATGAAGAGAAGTAAAGTAACATTGGTAATTTGGCCCAATTTATGTTAAAATCTTAGCTGAGCAGAATAGCGTGTAGACATATACATTACTGCCTTGTTTGTAAGAAGTCATCTGAACATACTGTTGCTCAAACCTAATCCAGACTATAGCACAGCACCTGCTGCCGTTAACCAGTTCTGCTGTTTTTATAGGTGACACTGTGAATAACCTTGAATAGGTCATAGATCCCCAGACTGATACTTTATGGCACAGGCCTAATGATTCACTTTGATAATTTAAATTAATTCTCACTTTTTTTTCCCATCCTCTGATTCAGTTTTCCACTTTCTGGTAACTGTCTTACACTTTTATCTCGATGAATAATGTTGTGAGTAGTCAGAGTACCTGACAGATGACAACATCTTTGTTATTTAAGGAGGCCTTTTATGACATGGGACCATCTACACAGGGCATTTTCTTAAAAAAAAAAAAAAAAAAAAAAAAAGAAAGAAAAGAAAGCTTTTACTTTATAATATACTGCAGATGCAGATGGAAAGTGATGTATTATGTGAAGTACTAAACAAAGAAATAAATAACCAGCTATAGGAATACTTTTTCCCTTCCTGTCACAAAGCAATCTAAATTTTAGTATTTATTTTAGAAATGTCCTAGCCTTTTAGAAGCAAATTATGCATGAAATAATGCAATTAAAACTGAAATAAAAGATTTAAATGCAGCCTCTAGAGGCATCGAATGGCACCACATTGTCTCACTCTTTACTGCCTCTTAAAATGAATGCTCAATTTATAGGAAAACCTTTCTAGTCCTGGCTCTTAGAATCCTCTCATTTTGATGGCACTAATCGTAATTCAGTTTTCCTATGTCATGTGAACATGTCAATATTTCCTTCATGGTTCAAAATGAACAAACAACTCCATGACCAAACACAACCTTATTGCTTAGTGCAAGGAGGAGTGTCTTAAGTCCTGTTTTCTTGACTGGCTTGTTACAGCTTTTTAACAAGATATCTCATATCGCTCAAGAGACTCCCAGTTAATACTTTTGTCATTGTCAGCCTTGGGAATGACACTGGAAAATCATTAATGGCAGCACTATGAGGTGAGTGATCTTTGGAAGTGGTAGATGCCATCTTCAAAACTGCTATAAATGTTATGACTCTTGATGCTATCAGTGGTAAGAGTGGAAAAGACACACACATTTGCAGTGGTGTAACAACTTGCAGAGACTCTAAACTACTACGTTTTTTCTCTTCCCTCACTCTAAATTGCCAGAGAGCTTTGATGACAGGCATTCAATGCTCAGAAATACCAGCAAAATAAATGAACATTTTTTTTTTCTGGATTCACCGGCCAAAACAATGACTTCATAACTGATTTACTTTGGGAAGGAAAACTAATGGTAAAAGAGGAAGGGGTTAGGTCAATCTTCAGTTCACAGAACTTAATAAATAGGTTATATTTATATACTGGCAGAACAGGATTGTAAATAACTTCATTAAAGTCTCTCTGACTGTAGTAAACTACATTGCATAATCACAGAAATTGATTTTCTCAACAAGAACAGAGATCAATCCATGGAAACTTCTCCCTCTGACTGTGAGCAATGAAGGGATATCATGACATCAGAATAACCTTAGACAATGAATTTGCATTGTAGAAAATGCTGTTTGAGAGGATCACAGATATGTCTTTGCCAGCTTGAGTAGCTGAAATTTCACAGAGAAACGTCAAGATTTGTTGTCACACTATTACTGTGCTGCTGAGTTTCTAAGAAGCAATCTCACAAAATCTCAATGACATTTTAATGAAAACCAGCAAATCAAAAAGACCCCTTAGTTGGAATTTTTCAGAACGTATTACATGGGAGGCCTAAAATAAATGCCATGAACATAGCTGATAATTGAAGTAGCCCACAAAGTCAGATTTTGCCAGTTTCCATCATAAGGAAGTTATGTGTATTACTTGAAGACTTGCCAAAACGGATACAACAAATGGCATGCCATGAACATGGTTGTTGGACCCTGCAAGTCCTGACTCGCCACAGCCAGCAGAGTTTCTATGTGTATGACCTGCTGTCAGTGATCCAGAAACCTGCTTGATCGTGTACCCATGAGGTGGGGTAGTAGGTAACTGCCGGCAGCAACAGTCCACTGCAAGTTTGGTCAGGTTCCAGTGTCCTGTAACTTTTGAACATTGTCACATGATCATTTAAAGCTAAGGTATACAAGAAAATGACAGAAGCAACATCTCACATTGCAGAACAGCTAAATCAGCTTGCCCTTTGTCATACCGATAGGCACATGTTTGCTAAGTGTTGGTTTAGCTTGTATTGACAGAATTAATTTTTCAAGGGGTCCTCTTTTTTAGCAATCTGCTTAAAATAGTTTAAGTAATTTACCTATTGCAAATGTTCCAAAATGAATGCTTTAATTATTAAACATAATCTCTTACACTGCTGTTAAATCAGTATTTAAGGATAGACATTTGTGCAGAATCCTCTAAAGAGGGCAAGTTCAGGTTAGGTATAAGGAAGGAGTTCTTTACTGTGCCAGTGGTGAGACACTGGAAGAGGTTACTCACAGAAGTGACAAATGCCCCATCCCTGGCGGTGTTCAAGGTTGGACAGAGCCTTGGGTGATATGGTCCTATGTGAGGTGTCCCTGCCCATGGCAGGGGGGTTGGAACTAGATGACCTTAAGGTCCTTTCCAACCCAAACCATTCTATGATTCTATGAAATAAGACCACCAGTACCATAATTAGAGTCTTTTAGACCGAAAAGTGTAGTCAGTCATATTAACATATTAGCATATTAGCCACCTGCTAGTTAATGTGTTCCAGGTAATGTATTTAAAAGTATGATGAGGGCAACACACACAGCCTTTAACATCTGAGAAGTTAAGCCTTTGACTCCTGTATGCAGTTTAACCTTTCTTTGCTCAGACACTTTCTTGACCTATTAATTAGAATATTGCCTCATATAATTTTTCTTCTTGTGGTAAAGTCCCATAAAGCTGCAGGTCTCCACCAGTAGGAGAATCTACAATGCAAAAAAACTGCATTAGGTACAGGTTTCTTCCCAAGCTGCACAGAACTTAACCCCCAGCCCAAAGCTAATGTCAAAACATCAGTAGTGTCAAAATATCACTAAATCTTGTAGAAAAGAGGGAACAAAGCAGACCAAACATGATGATCTGTGTTACAGAGATGATAGCACAAAAGGGATTAGGTAGAGGATAAGACGTATCTAAACATCAGGCATAACAAAACAGCAGGAAACAAGGTGTTCTGGTTGTAGATACAGTTGCAGACAACAGCAGAGCATGGGTTAGCAAAAGACACTGTGACTGAAAGCATCTGTAAAAGAATAATTTCTGTTACTGCTGACTTCGGAATAGGCCATTAAAAAACCTGTGTGCTAGATAACCATTATTGGCACGTGGTGCTCACCCATTACTGGCCTGTGGAACCAAAGCAGCTAAAAAGCCAATAAGAATCTAGAGGTCATTACAGACACGTCCAGATTTGTTGTGTAAGTGAGTGGTACTGACAGAACATAATAATGAGAAACCTGATTTATAGAGCATGGACTGCTCTACAAGGCAAGTAAGCAGTGCCAGAGATAAGATGTTTTGTAGATGCTTAGTCAAAAAATATGTATATAAAATGCCAAAGCAGACCATATAGTCTGATGGTAGAGTTTGATGATGTCTCAAGAAATGGGATATTTTGCAATGACTCATATCATAAAAATGAAACACAATGTACCAGCAGCTGTTCACGTTGGCAGAATTATGCTTACTTGCCTTAGATGTATATTAAAAATACAGAAGTAAACTGCCAGATAGGAATAATCAAGAAGGCATAAGAACCTACAGGGTTGGGTGGTCTAGGTTTATGAAGAGGTTTTTTCTTTCCTTAATGGACTAAAAGGAAAGTCCGTAAATGTGTGGGGATTTGGTGGGTCACAAGCAAGAAAAAGTCTACAGTATTTGCAGCTGAGGTCCACACAAGAAACAGGATTACAGAATACAGTCAATGCTAAGACATTACTAGCAGCATTTCCCTCCTCCCAGTTTTCCTCCAGAAATGTTTCCTTGGTACTTGCCACAGGAACTTGAAGAGTCCCAGCTAAATTGAAACAAAAAATAAAAGAGCCCCCAAAAATAAAGGAGAAATGCTACAGTCATTATACATGCAAATATTTCAACTATTGAAACATATCCAGGTAGCTTAGGTAGCAATGCAGATAATGAGTGCTGGCATGGAATAAATAATAATTGGAAGCAATGTCTCTATGAGATTTTTTTGTTGTTGTTATGATCAAGACTATCTACTTTTTTTCTGAAGAATCTTTAACTATTTTGAATAGACGTAGAAATGAGACTGATACAGTCACTGCCCAGTATTCCAGACTTTGCAGCAATTTATTAATTAAGATGTTAGCAGCCCAGGGCAACTACTTGGGGTTTCATGGGTAATTCCAGTATCACTACTGGAGTCATCACCAACTGCAAGGCACTTTTCATTCAGAATTCTTCTGGTCTAGTAAGGAATTGCTGATATTATTTTTTATTGGAAACAATTCAGGATCTGCCTTATGTGAGCTGAAGTCAATAGCTGTCTTTTCACCAATCCAATGAACAATTGTCCCTTACAAAACAAAGGAAGATGTATACTCATTGAAGATCACCATTTCTGTCCTGGGTTATCAGAGCTATTTGTTATTTTGTCATGATGTGTTTCAGCAATTTTTTTGAATCTTTGAGGCAGAAGTGGGTTCTGAGAAGAATTCAAAAGAGATGATACTATTGTAGTACTATTACTACTATTTAATACTAGCTGTAAATATTGGTATTTCTGGCTCTAAGGTCTCCTTTTGAAACATAAGCACATAATAAGAATTATTATTATTATTACTATTACTATTACTCCTCCTTTTCTTATTTGTATTGTTACTCCTATTATTACTATTTTTCCTACTGTTGCAACCTTCCACAATGATTTCATTTTGCTAGGCACTGTACAAATCTCAGCAGACATCATCAAACTCCTTCTGCAAATGTAGGTGCTTGGCAGCCACCAGCATACCACAGTTCTTCCTGCTATGCAAAACCCTGACCAGTCCTAGGGGCACTGCTCAGAGGTTGCAAAGATCAAATTCACATTGTCATTTTCTTTGTCATAATCATTAATCTTTTCCATATTTTAAATAAGAATTTCTGGTACTTTTTGTAACGTGTCTCAGGTGTTTTGCAGTAGCTGAGCAATGGCTGCGTAAGAGCATTCACAATATTGTCTATTGTTTTGACTGACAGAGCTGTGAAATCACCCCATTGTTTCATATTCCCTCAGAGTATGCATTATGAAAATCCAGGAGCACGCCACTTATTTAGATTTTTGTTTTGGTCTGTTGTGATCCATTTTGTATTGAGTCATCCCAGGATTTAGAATCAGGGACATTTTCGATTTATAACAATCAGTGTTTCATGTGGGTTTTTTTAACAAAGAAGTTTTCACTCTCCTTTCAGTATTGGCTTAAAATTTTGAACCACTTTCCTGCTAATTTTCAAGCTTCTCCATATATGTTCCTATCTTCAAGTGCAACTGTGACATATTCTATGCATTTAATATTGCAGGTCTATTATAAATAGGTCTTTATATTTCCTGCTCTCATATCACTATTTAATGTGGATGTGGATTAGTGTCTCTAAAACACATGCGAACTTGCCCTTTCAAAGCAATTATTTTATGAGGCATTTCAAATATTGCTTTATTTTTAGATAACGCTGAAAACAAGTACCAGGCTTTGTGTGTCCGAAGCAAGACCTAGAACTTTATCACTATGCAGCCAGTAGGTGTGTTTACGCTTCTTTAGATAAAGCTTCCTTATTCATTCTGCCATGGCATGTTTAGCTCATTGAGTTATATTCCAGTT
This sequence comes from Amazona ochrocephala, assembly GCA_039720435.1. Classification (NCBI taxonomy): domain Eukaryota; kingdom Metazoa; phylum Chordata; class Aves; order Psittaciformes; family Psittacidae; genus Amazona; species Amazona ochrocephala. The sequence goes on from CM077909.1 coordinate 100,420,898, forward strand.
TGAGTTTAGAGAAAGTGGAGTGGGACAAAGAAGAGAGAGAAAGAGAAATAAAATAAAGAAAGGAGTGAATTACAGTAGGTGAAAGTACACAGGAAGACATCAAGGTCTGCTGGGAATCAGTCAGGATCATGCTTCCTCTTGGCAACATTAGAGCTGGAAGGTGAATTAACAGACAGGAACCTGAGTGGTTATTTTCTTGTAAAAAGATTATATAAAAAGCATGAATAAAGGAATTACAGCAGTATGGGTGCCAAGAAGCTTGTGTGTAGTGGGTGCACACCTGATGTATCCACATCATGCTTTAGGAATTGTCTCTGAAATATACTGTATGTTTTCTTTTTATATTATATTTTAAAAACAAATCAGTCTGTGAGCCACTGGGTAAAATGATTGTTCTGAAAGTGTGCATACACATGATTTCAAAAGAAAGCAATAAACCCTGCATTTCAACTGAAGCCAGATCAATTTGTTGAGGCAGCTACTAGCTGCTTCTTTCATTTCTCTTCCATGCGTCCCTCTCTATAGTCCATCCAAATACTACGTAATAATTAAAACATAGATTTATATATGCATTTGCCAGCACAATTATGAAATGTTTCCTTTCAAAGGAGATGTACAACTTGGCAAGAAAATATCACCAGACAAAAGTCCATCTGTTCCTCAGTAGCGTGTCTACAGCAACACCTGGTAGCAGCTATATAGGAAAGAGTATTAGAAGCAAAGGCAAATACAGAGGTTTGGGGTTCTTCTTTCCTAATTTACTCCCTTGGCTTTCAGCTGTAATGGTAGGCACTTTCTGAGCTTCAGGCTGAAATAGGATCATTGTATCATCTGATGGATTTACCCTCTCTTAATTTATCTAATCCTATGTATTATATTTAGCCTCCTCAACATCCTGTGGCAATACGTTTCACAATAACATTGTGAGTTTTATTATATGCCTTATAGTGCTTGTGGTATAAGAAATAATGATACATCATTTCTGTTCACTTTCTCTGTGGTGCTGATGACTTTACGTAGCTTTTCCCCTTAAAAACATTTTTTGTTCAAGCTGAAGGGTCAAAGCTGGTTTATCATATGGAGCCTCTAGGCATGTATTCGCACTCCTGCATTATTTGTAGCTCTATTATAAAATATGTAGATCTCGGTATCTGAACAGTGTAAAGAATGCAGGTGACCCTAGCACAGTGATCCATGGTTCACTCTGAAATGCCTTCCTGGTAATTCCGTAATTTAATCTGTCTTCCAGACTATAGTGGAGTACAGAGTTGATATTCTCAAAAGGCTGTCCACAATTACCCAATACTTTCTTTCCTGTTGGAAGTAATTTGCAAATAATGGCATATTTCTCACTTCATTATTCATCTTTGAGGACAAGGTTGTCTCATTAAGGATGAATTCTCCCATGAAAGACAAATTAAGTTACTCCTACACAAATCGTTATTCATAGGAATAGTTTCATTCATTTTGCATTCCCATACTTGCAATGCCCCTGAAGACTCTACTTCATAGTCAGTGGGATTGGAATGGCCATAGTGGGCAAGTTCTTGCACATTCTGGTGGTGATCAACCATGTCTAGGCAGATGTCTGCATCAGTAAACTTGTGAGATCCAATTTTTACCGCTTGTCTAACTAGTTGACAAAAATAGTGAAAGACTAATACACAGTTTTCTAGATTTAATACTTTGAAAAATAGACATTCCCATCTAATCTGAATTGCTGAATAGCACAACTTACTGTTTTTCACCCTACAAGTCTTGTAATTGGCCTTATATATCATTTTTAGAAAGATATACTTTAGATGAAATCTGCAGGTAACCTCATCCTATTCCCAATGTTTACACCTGCTAAAGAATTTAGTATGATTTTTCATCTTTTTCATCTATGGGCAAAATTATTTTGATCCTTCTCTGCCAGATTCGTGAGTTGCCTTTTAGCAGATCTACTTCCCTCTGTCTGCCAAAGCATCTCAAGCACTGCACAAAATGGGAAATAAGAGCTCTTCAGACGATTACAACCAGACATAATTTGCTTTCCCTTGGAAGGATTACTTGTCCAATTACTACTTTCAAACTTGTTGCAGCTGATGTTATGGGACTATCTGGAGTTGGCAATGCTATAGTAGAAAAGCCATTAGAAATCAGCACAGATTTCAAAATGAAGCCATGCAGGAAATAGTGGTAAGCATGCCTAGAAGAAGAAAAGGGATCAGGCTTTAAAGGCTATCACAAGAGTAGCTAGCTTTGTTCCTAGCAGAATTTACAAAAGCAGCCTTTTCTCCTTGCAGTGCTTCTAACTCACTTAGGTGATTCTGTAAATATCACAAGGCCTCTCTCTGCATTTTACCTGCACAAATTTTGTACAACAGTGGCTCTGAAATTTATTTTTTAAAAAAACTGTCATCAATGCCATGTATTTTTGGTGCTCTCACAAACAGATCAGTGACAGGTCAGGAGGTGGAGTACAAGACAACATGTAAATGGCTAAGAGAGGGGAGGTCACACAAAGTAACATCCCGAGACACACTGCTCAGAGACGCTTTTCTTTTAACAAGTGTTGAAATAAACCGGAGTGAAAAAACAGTCGTGAAATCAAAGTTTTTCTTTCAGAAAACCAGTATATCTATAAAATAAACAAGGGTTGGTAGCAGGAAAAGGAATGCATTCCATGCAGGCCAGAAAACTGCTTACAAATGAACGCAACACAAACTAGAACTATTACTCTCTTCAGAGTCTGGGGACAGTACATTATGTCAACCATATTCCTGTTTGGGGCAGAAAGCGTGAAGGCAAGTTGACTTCTGCAGGCATGAAAACAAGGTACATGAACTGTTTTACAAGGGCTGGATTAGATGATCTTTAGATGACCTGACTAGTGTACGGAGGGAAAATAAAACAGAGTGCAATACCCATCAGGTAATAATTACCAGCGGCACAAGTTTACCTTACATAAATACTGGCTATAGGAGTGGCAGTAAAAGAGCTATGATAGTGTTTGGATGCCCTTCTTCCAGAGCCCTGAGCTGTATTGTAGGTGGCCCAAATTTTCAACATTGTTATGGATGCCTACCAAATTCAAGAAGAGTTTCTGCTTCAAAGGTGGGATTTTTACTCAGCACTAATCTCTGTGAGGAGAAGTTTTCATTCCTAGAGAAAAATTTAAGTGTTACAAATTGCTACCAGAGTGGAAAATCTGACACAAATAATTCTGAAATGAAGTATTAGGTGTGGGTGTGTTCCAATGACTCTTAATAAAGAACAAAGCATGCTGTAGCAGACTTGGGGCTGGGGTCCAGGCATGTGGTTTTGGGGCACTGAGCCTCCACACCCAAGATTCTCCCAAGTTTCCATTTTCCTAATGCCATGGCAGGATCCCAGGGTTCCCTGAGCATCCTTGGAACTTCTTTGCTTCAGAGAAGCACTCCAGAATCAGAGATCCCTAACACTGCTGGGGGCTGACTGGCTGCACAGGAGACAGATTCGGAAATACAGGCTCCTCAGCAGTGCGCTGGCAGTGGATTGGCATTGATTCAGTTTGTCCGTATTTGACATTAATTCACAGATGACAATACATCACTACAAAACATCCTTAAGCTGTATTGAATTGGCACTTTCCAATAAAATTGCTTTTTCTTCCACACATTCCTGCGCAATCTAATTTCTAGAGCAATAAGAAATCAGATATTGCAATGTACATCAGCACCAAATTGGCTGCAGCTCCCATGCTTCTAACTCAGAGGTGATAAAATGTGAGGAAAATCAGTTCTGCTGAAATCCCCGAAATGAAGAAATGTTTGTTAAAATTGAATTTCGGATTCTTAGACACCAAATGCTTTTAGAAACTTCACTCTTGACCTTTTGCCAGACTGCAGAGATTTTTCTTGCTGAAGAAGTAGTCAAGCATCTAACCCTGAGCACATTGCTCAGGTAGACAGAGGAGCTTGCTGTGCAGGTGACAGGAGGATGCCCTTTTGATTTATAAGCTAAGCTGAAAAACAAGTCTAAGAAATGGCCTCTTACTGTGCTTTCATGGCTTCTATTAAGATGTCCTGCTGGTTCTCAGCATATTTTTCAAGATAAAATTTTTGTCACCTCCCTGTATCTGCAATAACCAGAAATGGTGTTTTGCAATGACTTCTAAGTAATTGGATATACTGCAACTAGAAACCTTCTCACACACAGGAAATTGCCAGGCACCTGAGCTAGCTCCCAGGGTGGCAGACCCTGACATTGTGACTCAGTTTTTCTGAGGAAACAGTTCCTTTCTTTCAACTGAAAGAAAACCTTCCTTCCTTCCTTCCTTCCTTCCTTCCTTCCTTCCTTCCTTCCTTCCTTCCTTCCTTCCTTCCTTCCTTCCTTCCTTCCTTCCTTCCTTCCTTCCTTCCTTCCTTCCTTCCTTCCTTCCTTCCTTCCTTCCTTCCTTCCTTCCTTCCTTCCTTCCTTCCTTCCTTCCTTCCTTCCTTCCTCCCTCCCTCCCTCCCTCCCTCCCTCCCTCTCTCCCTCCCTCCCTCCCTCCCTCCCTCCCTTCCTTCCTTCCTTCGTTCCTTCATTCCTTCCTCCCTCTCTCCCTCCCTCTCTCCCTCCCTCTCTCCCTCCCTCCCTCCCTCCCTCCCTCCCTCCCTCCCTTCCTTCCTCTCTTCCTTCTTTTCTTCCTTCCTTTCTTCCTTCCTTTCTTTTCCTTTCTTTTCCTTTCTTTTTCTTTCTTTTTCTTATTTTTATTAGAAAGAAAGAAGGGAATGCATGGAGACCTCATGGAGGCCTTCCAGTATCTGAAGGCAGCTATAGGGATGCTGGAGAGGGACCCTTCATTAGGGACTGTGCTGATAGGACAAGGGGCAATGGGTTCAAACTTAAACAGGGGAAGTTTAGATTGGATATGAGGAAGAAATTCATTACTGTAAGGGTGGTGAGGCCCTGGAATGGGTTGCCCAGGGAAGTCGTGAATGCTCCATCGCTGGTGGTGTTCAAGGTGGGGTTGGACATAGCCTTGGATGGCATGGTTTAGTGGGAGGTGTCCCTGCCCATGGCAGGGGGGTTGTAGCTAAATGATCTTAAGGTCCTTTCCAACCCGAACTATTCTATGATTCTACGATTCTAAGGGAATGAGAAGACAGCAATTTTGTTGCTTCTTCAGTTTCTTTCCCTTACTTTTCTTTAAATTCAGTATCTCAGTCATTTAGGCACAAAGCAATTAATAACTGATGACCTTACTGTCATTTGTAAGATTATTTAAGTATGGAGTTTAATGAAGAGTCTTCATTTTCTGTGATGTGCCAGAAGGATCCATTCTGCTGCATGGCACTGGCTGGGACCCATTTTTCATAAAGGGTAAGGTGCTAAATAGAGCTATGACCCAAATGCCTGTACCCCAGTAGAAATACCTGAAGCTCCTTTGCTGCTCAGTTGAGAGGTAGAAGAACACACTGAAGTTTTTCTTAAGCTATCTTATTATGTCTAATTGCATGATGCTAGCTTTCAGGAATCTCAGCGCAAATGGAACCTTGTTCAGTCAGACATCCAGATATCCAGAATCAAGAGCTCACTGCCTTATGCTGCTCCTTTGCACTATGAGCCTATTTCTGCCTCCACCTTTGCATTAATAATCACAGTTGTTGTTTGAATGTATTGGCTTTCTATAGAACAGCATGTAGTACTCCGTGCCAGAGGAAATTTCATTGCTGAGTGCCTCATTTTCCTTTTCTCTAAAATGGAAGGCAATAATAATACTTCCCTTACAAGTACTGTAAATAAATATTAATACAGTCAATACATTCATGGCTGTGAGTTGGCTAGCAGCAATGAAGATGTACATAAAAGAAATATCTATTAATGAATCAGATGTTACAATGAATCAAAGCACTGCCACTATTAAGACATCCTGGGGACAGCAAGCATTTCTAATTAAGGAAGAAGAGGGACAAACAGTACATGCTGGGGGCTATTTATACAGTTTATTTAAAATACCACAGTCACTGTGTTTGGAAATATATTAATGGCATTGCCACGAAGCCATTTAGAGCATGTGGCTAAATCAGTGTCCTCAGAAATATGCTGAAGTATGTATGTGGTCTCTGCAATAGCTCCAGAAAAGCATATGTTTAAAATGAACAGGCATATCTACTTTTATGCCTTGGCTATCAGCTCCAAGCAGTTAAAGGTTATTTTTAGTTTTAGCCTCTTTTGCTAGCAGTCTAGCTTTCCTCTCATTTTTATATACATTCCTTTTTATCTATATACCTGTAAAGAGAGAAACAAGAATAAATCAGGGGGAATATAAGGACGAAGAACATCCAGAGAGTGCTTGGGATTGGCTGTCTTGTATAGCACTGGTTTTTAATTACCTCATGAAATGGTAGCATATTTTGGGAAGTCAGATTTGCTGAATTCATCTCATGTGTCTTCTCATGCTGACCTCAGGGCGAGTCCTTCCATGGGCAAAATCTTTATCTTCTTTGCCAAGGTTTAATGAATACAAATGTGTAGTCATTTAACAGTTGCTCGAATGCCAATATTCATGCCAGTATAGATGACTTTCTATATTTTTAAAAGACCATTGCTAGTGTTCTTTCCAAGTAAAATAAAGTGAAAATATTGTGAAATAAGTATTCTCTTGAAATGTAAACTATATAAAATACAGATGTCCAGGTTATATGCCATGTTATGAACTTAACCGAAATCCTCTTGCAGCCCTACTCTAGATGGCATCTCAGTGAAAAGACAACCTTTATACTCACACTGAAAAACAAGAGAAAAGAATAATTTCATATTCAAAGAGAACCAGACCTCCCAAGTCTAAAAGTAAAGGAGGATGAAGTAACATTACAGATTTTTGAATTGTTGATTTCACAGACATGAAAAGTAAATATTCAGTTATTCACACAAATAATTTATTTTATCCTTCTCCAGCCTAGAAGTTGTGTTAATCATTTGTATTTGATGAGCACTATCAAAGATTTATGAGGTCAAAATCTAAATCTCAGGGCTCCTAGATCCTTAAAACCCCCTGTACCTGAGTTCATATACATTAAATGTATTTTGGCTATACAGCTTGTGGCCAAATGCCATGTCTGATTTAGCTTTTTAATGTCTCAAAATGGCTGATAATGATAATTATAGAATCATAGAATCATAGAATAGTTAGGGTTGGAAAGGACCTTAAGATCATCGAGTTCCAACCCCACTGCCATCGGCAGGGACGCCTCCCACTAAACCATGCCACCCAAGGCTCTGTCCAACCCGGCCTTGAACGCCGCCAGGGGTGGAGCTTTCACAACTTCCCTGGGCAACCCATTCCAGTGCCTCACCACCCTCACAGTGAAGAATTTCTTCTTTATATCCTATCTAAACTTCCCCTATTTAAGTTTTAACCCGTTACCCCTTGTCCTATCACTACAGTCCCTAATGAAGTGTCCATCCCCAGCATCCTTATAGCCCCCCTTCAGATATTGGAAGGCTGCTACAAGGTCTCCACGCAGCCTTCTCTTCTCCAGGCTGAACAGCCCCAACTTTCTCAGCCTATCTTCATAAGGGATGTGCTCCAGTCCCCTGATCATCCTCATGGCCCTCCTCTGGACTTCTTCCAACAGTTCCATGTCCTTTTTATGTTGAGGACACCAGAACTGTACACAATACTTCAAGTGAGGTCTCACGAGGGCAGAGTAGAGGGGCAGGGTCACCTCCCTTGACCTGCTGGTCACTCTCCTTTTGATGCAGCCCAGGATATGGGTGGCTTTCTGGGCTGCAAGCGCACACTGCTGGCTCATGTTCATTTTCTCATTGACCAACACCCCCAAGTCCTTCTCTGCAGAGCTGCTCTGAATCTCTTCTCTGCCCAACCTGTAGCTGTGCCTGGGATTGCTCCGACAGTTGACATAATTCATTGCAGTAATAAAAATGGAAGCAAATGACTGAAATCTACACTAGGAATGGAAATAGTATCAAATCTAATCCTGCAGCTGAGCAAATATGGAAGAGAACGACTATTGTCGCACATTTCATGATTTCTCTTTTGATAATGATATCTAATAAAACCTAGGAATGATTTCTTTGCTTTTCTTTTTTTTTTTTTTTTTTCTGTGTTTTTTTTTTTTTTTTTTTTCTGTTACCTCTGGGGTTAACAAATATTGCAATCATGCAAGATATCAAAGTTAAGTAATATGGTTTTAATATGTCATTCCTTAAGGAAGCAAGCAAAACACTATACTCAGGTAAAAGGAACAAATAATTTGCTGAGTTGCTTTTAAAGTTATGAATGAGTCCATTCTGAGAGAAGGAAACAAATTACTTCAAAACTGGACGTTCACATGTATGGTCCATCATTTTTCCCCTCCCTACCGGTTAATACTCAGTTCATAGAAAAATTTCAGAAGTCTAACAGGGTCTGTCTGTAAAAGCTGGGATTACAAGGCAGAAATGGCAGAGATAACTATGATAGCTGGTTCTTAATAGTCAAGCCAGAGAAACTATGCTCTATACCAATCTGTGGAGGAAGCTGCACCTAGTACAAAGCCATCATAAATTGATATACAAACCAATATTTGCAATTCAGAAAACACGAAATAGATGGTACTTGTTCAGATATTAGATATCTGCTGGCCAGCTGCAAGCCAATACTTCTATAATGCAGAGCACTGAATGTATACACTGAGGGTGTTGTATCTGTTCTTTTAGAAAAACAGCATCTCATTTCCTCTTTTAGTGATTGCCAAAGGTGACACTGGGTTTTATAAAAGAGCTTTATAGTTTACCACTAGTAGGCGACTTGGACCTATGGTTTCTTCCTTAGATTGAGATAATTCAATTTCCTATCTGCTCCACTGTGGAGAACAGACCAGATTGTGGTGGACGTCTGTCACCCTTTGTCTGGCATGACTTTCATTTATCCTGGCTTCTTTACAAAGCCCCGGCTTCTACAGGAATTCCAGTAGCCAGGTTTATTCTCAGTGTGGGATACTTACAAAGTTCAGAAACATGGATAAAGAAGGTTCTATGAGAATGATTCATTGAAATTAATTTTATGAGAAAAGGGCAACTTTAAATATAGCACTGTCATTTATACGGAAAACAACCGGACACAAAACACTGCACACACACTTCACCATCCAAACACTACCCAGAATCCCCTTATTCACTGGTAATGCTAGTAGAAAACACACTGTCCATATACTCACTTTTCTGTAGCTGTCATTCTATAAAATTGTGGTTTTATCTTTCACAGATAAGCTTTCATCTCTCCTGGACTTTTCTACTGACAGCTGATACAGCTCAGGACTCTCAGGCCTGAGTCCCCAGCAAGGAACTGAAAGAACCTAACCTCAGCATTGTTCTCGAGACTGCTTTCCTCAGGGACCATTTTGTTGCTATTGTTGAGGAAGAGCTTTCCTCTGTGCCCATGCCATCAATTACAAAGCCCAGAAAATACTTGCCTTTATTATCCTAATTACTTTAACAAGCTAAAGAAGGCTTTGCATTCTTTTTGATGTATATTACATATGTGGTTCTATGGCACTGTCTTTATCTTCTTTTGGAGCGTTGGTATGATGCAGTTCTGCATCAGTTTTGAGTTGAAAACCACTGTCCTGCAGTCTTTTCTTAATGGGTTATTGGAACAGAGGGAAGAAATCATACCTCCTACAGAGGTTAAATTGCTACCACTTGTTCCTGCACCTCTGACCCAGAGCTTCATCATGTTCCAAAAGTCGTTTCTACTCTCACAGGCACAGCTTGTTATGATATTCCCTGCTATGTATGACACACTGTATGCATTGCTTAATTTTTGAGGCTGATCTTTCAGAAATGCTGTATGCACATGCAGAGGGCAGGTTCTAACTTGAGTTTAGTATGCATACACGTATTTCAGGTGGCTGTGAAGGAAACTATAGCGCATTCATCTCACAGAGCATTGATGAAAATCCAAATCTCATTATGCTGAGGTGAGCAGAGAGTTTGACAAATGTTTGAAAGCTCAGCCTATTGTATTTTTGCTACTGCAGTGCTGGTGTTGGATCTCAGAAATATAACTCCCTAAGCCCAGCAGAGAGTTTACGCATTCTGTTTATTATTCTACCAGTTTACATCTTTTACATAGGAGAAGAATAATTTGAAAAAAGAAAGTGTGATTTGTGACTTCTATGTAAACCAAGCTGGTAAAAAGGTCAGCTCATCTGATGCTGGGCCAGGGCCTGAGTCCCAGTGGTATGGCTACTTTGCAGGTGCATAACAAGAGACAGAAGCAATACTGTCTAGGCAATAGAAGGAAAGGTGAGGAGATGGGTGTTTAGCCCACAGAGATTGCCCAGGAAAAGTAATGTGGGCATAGCAAGGTGACCTTCTCTGTTATCTAGAGAATCATAGAATGGTTTGGGTTGGAAGGGACATTAAAGCTCATTCAGTTCTTACCGCCGTGTCATGGGCAGGGAAACCTTCCTCTAGACCAGATTGCTCAAAGCCTGATCCAACCTGACCTTAAGTGTTTTCAGGGATGGGGCATCTACGACCTCTGTGAGAAACCCTTTCCATTGTTTTACCATTCTCACAGTAAAGAATTTCTTCCTTATAGCTAGTCTGGATCTACTCTTTTTTAGTTTAAAACCATTACCCATTGACCTATTGCAACGAAAATGTTTCAGCATTGCTAAAATTTTGTCCCCATCTTTCTTGTACGTCTCCTCTAAGTATTGAAAGGCTGCTCTAAGGTCTCCTGGAGCTTTCTGTTCTCCAGGCTGAATAACCCAGCTCGCTCCGCTTTTCTTCATAGGTGAGGTGTTCCAATTCCTCTGATCATTTTTGTGGTCATGACAGGCTGTATTTCCAAGACAGCACTGAAAAAATAAACTTTATAAAAATGTTTAAAACATGAGCACAGAGCTAAGTGTTTTCTTGAGCAAGAATGCATGCTTTACCCTAAGTGTGCCTTTGGAACCGCTGGAGCTGAATTAAAGAAAGTAGTTCAGCTTGAATGTCCAAGAGACCAGGGCAAACGCAGGTAGGCAAATAGGAGAAGGTGAAAGACCCTGTGGCTCAGATGTGACTGAAGAAATCTGTAGGTTCTGAAAGAATTTCTGTGAACTGACAAATTTCAAGGCATACTTTCTGGTCTGCCCTGCAGGAAGCAAACCCTGGCCACCAAAAATAAGCTTGGACAAGCAGATTTTACCCAGGCTTTCTCACACAAACACTCAGGTCCAGTATAGATGCTGTAGAAACAATCCTGTAAGTAAAATTGCTTCCTCAGTCAAGTAGCCCATTTTGGTGATTTGCCTAACATCCTGACGTAAAGAAATCAAATCAAAAGTAAAGATAAAGAGATGAGCTCAAAACAGCAGAGAAAGAACAAATTTAACTTACTGCTGAAAGGTCTCAGGGAAACAAAAAAAACCCAAACCAGTCCAAAATTCCCCTTCAAATTATCTAACCACTATAGCATGATTTTCATCAAGTGATCACATTATGTTGATTAATCACGGAAGGAAATGAGTACCTCAGTTCAGGTTTTATGCAGACCAGCAACAGGGTGCAAGGAAGTCTGCATTGCATATTGCTACTACACCTTTCAAGTTTTTACAGCCCTCAAGAGAAATGAGGCATTCATAATGCAGGGGAAAAATAAAAATCATAGAGAGCACCATAAATCTAAAGGACTAAGTTGTGGAAATCACATCTTTAAACTGACACAGCTGTGATTAACTGGCAATGGCTTTTACGGTTAGAAAAGTTTTTGGATGTAGTTATTTGCCCAGAGAAGTTTCTGGTGGAAAAAAGTAAAAAAGAGTAAAAAAAAAAAAAAAAAACCCAAAAAAAAACCAAAAAAAAAAAAAAAAAAAAACAACAGAGCAAGTAAGCAAGTACAAGTATTTAATCAAATCCTTGTCTTGCGGCTGGTGGGATGGAATACGTTAAACCACAAGCCTTGCACCTTAGGAAGCTTGGTTTTGAATCTGTTCTGATCACAGAGACTTAACTTTCTGGTAGACGTTGGCTAAAACCACCCACAGGATTCAGTAGTCTCTGTTCGGCAGAGCACTGGAATAAATCATCACTCATGACTAAGCTCTACTTGCTCAGCTGTCTTTGCAACTTTAGATAATATCTGTCCCCACTTTCCAGTATTCAAACACCAACTTGACAATCAAAATTAAAAAGGACATATGCATGTGTATGTACTGTACATATAGCTAAAGAAAACAAAGGTAATTATTGTAGATATTGAAATCTACATAGAGGCCTGAATCATAATTGACTTAAATGCTGTGGCATCACTTATACTTACTCAGGAGTAACACTACAAATCAAAATAATAGTGTCCTTCATCCATTTTGCATTTTCTTTATCTGCAGGAGACTGTACAAAGTGAAAAGCAAGAACAGCAGTGCCTTGAGAAATGTAATCTTCCACCAAAGAACATCTTTACCACTAGAGAGCAAAGATCTAGGTCTAGACAAAAACACTCCTGAGTTTGACCAGGATGGTTGTGCTTGTATAAGCAAATTGAACAGGCTTGAGAACATTGCTGGGCATGAAATGCAACTGTATGGCTTGCAAAACTGCCAGAAAATCCCTTGCACGATTTTACCCTACATAAACTCCTATAAAATTTCCAGTCAGCCTGGACCAGAACCATGGCTTTGCTATAGTTTTGTTTCTTTGTTTGCATTCATGCATGCAAAAGCTGGCAAGAATAAGTGTGAATAAAGATCCACAGACCAGTCAATGTAAGGGAACAGCTTGTACAAAGTAACATGAGTTACAGATAATAGAATTGGATTAGAACAGCCAGAACTTTTAGCTTTACCCAGTGGTTCAATGATACCCTAAAAGCCAAAAACCAAAATCAGTCCTCATGCGGACCAATTAATAAATTTTTGCACTATACCAAAGTATCTGCTGCTCAGTCCATGGAAACTCCATTTATAAAGAAACAAGTAAAAATTTTCACAATAAATCTCATACACATCAAATTTTTCAATCCTCCTAGGAAAAGTTAGATTCAAGCAAATGGACCTGGGGTTTACAAACATAAAAAGCCTCTGTGGAAAGAAAGCAAATGCATATGTTAGTTTATTGATGGAAAAGACCATTTCAAAACAATTGATGGAAATTGTTCAAGGAGATTAATCTAGTAGATTGATTACATTCCTTAAAGTAACTAAGATTCCAGTAAATTTTCCTAATAACTACACAGGAAAAGAAGAATCAGGGAAGGAAAGATCAGCAAACCAAGCTGAACCCTAAAGCTGGAGCCAGAAATACAGGTAGGGAGTATTTTAAACTTACTCTGCCAATTTTGCTTAGTTGAAAGGAAATTGTAATGGGAAATTGTAACGGGAAATTGTAATGGGAAATTGTGTATATAGAACTCCTTAGCTTTTAACAGCAGCTTTCTTGGCATACTCTTTCAGCCACACATTTTTTTTCTCACGTATGAGTTAAGAGTTTGCATGCATGCTTTTCATGCTGTAGAACTGTAGTTTCAATACTTTCATATTATTTGTGGCTGTGCATTTTTGCATTTTAACTGAAATGCCCTCAGAATTGTATTTTAATGCTAATAATTGATGCTTTTCTAAAGGCTAGCTGTGTGAGCAAAAGAGTGAGTGACAGGGAGGACTGCACTGGATCAGAAATTCAGGCTGTGTCAGCATAGCTATAGAGAATATGGAATCATTGAACAACGTAACAAACAGCTAAACTGTCATCTCCCTAACAAGTCCTCTCTTTTTGTATAACTTTTTGGTAGTGGAAGAGGCTATTGTAGATTTACATTAAAAATAAATAAACAATAAAAAAAAGGCAAAACAAAACCCGAACTTCAGTTTTAGGAAGTTGTTTAGCACCCATCCTTTGTAACCAGGGCATAAGATGGACCAAATGTTACTGGTGCTGTGAAGAGATGCGACTGACAAAAAGATGCAAAGGTCCAAAGCATACATTGTTTGAAAACGTTGATACTACAGGGGAGTAAGGGAGACCTTCGTATTTCCTTCACAAACAATAGCCATATATCAAGATATTCAAGGAGAAAAAAAACATGTTACAAGCCGAAGCAGCTCAGCAGCCGCAAAATGGACTTGAGCTTTTTTGATATTTATGTGCTACTGATTAGCACGGCAAGCATGAAATCTGAGTTTGCAGAAGAAAATAAAGAGCCAAATAGTGGAATAATACAATTTCACGCAGATGGAATATTGCATGAAGAGCAACATACCAGCTACGCATACAGAGCAGGCACGCCTGGGCACTTGGAAGTCCCCATGAACAAGAATTTAAAAGCCTCTAGCAAACCATGCAATTGCCAAAAGGACAGCAAGTCAGACCTACCAGGCACTACCACGTCAGGGTATTTAAATACTGTATTAGTAATGCACTGCATTTGTCAAACAGCGATATCCTGATCCGTAGTTTTGAGTTAATAGAAGTGTTTCAGTTTATATTCGTATATGTAGATGCAAATATATTTACTTTTAAATATATACTTGCATATTGACGTTAATATATAAGTTTAAATTAGCTTGATTGGGCTCTGAGTCCTCTCATCATCAAACTTCATACGGAATTAACCTTGGTAGATGTATGCAAGCAGAAGTACCCCCAAGCCTGAAGCCATTTGTCTAGGAGAGAAGGGGGCAGCAAGTTTTTTTCTTAAACAGTCATCAAAATAATTCGTTCAACAGCTCACATGGGAAGAATAATCTGATCAGAGCTGAAAACCGGCACGGAAAGTATCAGTCAGCTATTCCCTTCCTGGACTGTTTTACCTGTACAGACTCCATCAGGATATGTAAATAAAATATGAGACAGGGTCCAAGGAACTGTCAGCTAACCAAGCCATTTTTCATTCTTCCCAAGATCTGTAAGAAAGTCACTACTGCTGTAAGTCTACTCCATACAAATACAGTGGGACATTGCCCCAAGCATGTGGTTAGGCTGAGCTATACAACTACAGGATAGCAGGTTGAAGAAAACCAGCTTTTTTTTTTTTTTTTCAGAGAACCCCCTCATTTCTCCCAAACAATGGAAAGCTTTCTCTTTACAGGTTACAAATTAGAATTGCTTTGCTGATGATAAGCTCTGGCTTTTGTTGAGCAAACCTTAAGCCAGGAGTTCCTGTATTTTTTTCCAGACATGATCTCTTGAGACCTCTGCTGCTTTTGCTTCTGCAGCAGTCGCTGCTCCTGCTGCTAGTGTTATTCCCACCGCTTCAGCATTTTGCAGAATGCCAGCTTTCTGAAACTGGCTGAAATCCAACAGCTGACGCCTTGCACAGGGGCTCACTACATCCAGCGCTGCTACTAAAAGGCTCTTACGCCCTGTTCAGAGGCTTCAGTTTTCATGTGTTGAATTACACTTTCTCTTCCTTGAATGTGAATGGAAAACATTCGCCACATTTCAGAAAATGATCCTCAGGGAGCTGTTATGTAGCCTAATAAAAAAAAAAAATGCCAATTTATTTTTTTTCTTTTTTTAATGTGCTGTCCCTTTCTTCCACCTGTTTTAACACTGGACTTTTGCAAGGCACTGAAACCTAAATTAAGCCCTCCTTATATTACTTCAGATTTCTTTTCTCTAGCAACCGAAGAGCTGTAACTGCGCTCAGAGCTGGGGCATAGCAAAATTGTGGCCCTCAGCTACTATCGGCTTAATTCATTTAATGCAGCTCCATTTAAGCAATCTCCCAGTACTTCAGGTGGACAAATCCCTCTTGGAGGGGGCCCAGGCTGTGTGACCAGTGCCAAATTATTTCCTGCAATCTGCACTCCATAGTAATTCACAAAAAAAGAAGATGGTCAAGAGTGCAAACAGAGTTTAATGAATACAGCACATGTTTTTTTCCAGTGGCTGTATTTTCTTAGAAGATTTTCTGCTCTTTCTCAGTCAAAAGGTAATGTGTGCATTTGAAAGCAGCTTTTGTCCATTGCAATGATTTTGTTTTGCTGTCAATTTATGTTTGGATTATTAATCTCTTGGATCCCACACTGAACTGTTCAAAAGGTGAATACAATATGGCATAAACTTTCCCAATTGAAAACTGACGATCTGCGTTGAGAGATTGTGACTCAAGGGCTTGGAAATGAGGTAGCAGTTAAGCCAAAGCTGGTATCAGTCCCCTCCCTGCCTGTTGTGCTGTCTGTGGGTACTGACTTTAGTGAAATCTGAGATTTCATCACTAATTAAGCTTTTTTTTTTTTTTTTTTTTTTTTTTTTTTTTTTTTTTTTTACCAGCAATTTAGTTTTGCAAGTTTGGAGTCACTGTTTCTTCAAACTTCCTCAAAATATGGTGTATCTCCCCCATTACAGAATTCAAGCTCCAGCCTGTAGACTCCAATTACATGCAAATCTAAGTCATTTAGGATAGCAATGATGTATTTTTATCTCTCTCCCATAGTTACATTTGTGTAAGATACTTAAGAGCATTCAAAATAATAGTACTACTTTGACTTTTCCAATCCAAAATCCCCCAAAACAGAATAATAAATTTAACAAAGCAAAAGCAGAAGCTTTCTAAAGACTCACGTTAATATCCACCCATATAATTAAAATGAACTCACAGGCAGTGAAAAAAATAGTACACTCACTGAATTAATAACCAGTCCCACAAATGTCTGCATATTTTATGAGCTGCAGATGTGCATTTATACTTTAAACATGCCCATATGAGAGTACAACATGGTTTCTCATATATTTGCTGTGTTTTCATGACAAAACATCTTTACAGAAAACCTGAGGACTTCTTTAAAAGCCATTATAAAATTCATCTTTAGACATCCTTATGCATTTTATATGATATTGTACATTCAAAATACCGCTTTAATTCCAGTATCTCTACTTTTAACCAGTCGTGTAGCTCATTTAGATAAACACAGCACAGAAAAATGTTTTTACTGTTCATCTAAGTGTTTTTAAAGAGATCACTGAAGAAAAATCTTACTCCAGTGCTATGCATAAAAGTATGGCATAACCTTTAGACATCGTTGAGGTTAGCTGAAGTCAAGAAACTGCTTCAGATGCAATTTAATTCTTAGATGACTGTTTAACTTCGAACAGAGTTCTCAAAACAGTGCCCAAATGCATGGTGCTTGTTGAACAAATTCTGATTTATTGAAAGTAAACATTTACATTGGCTACAATGTTATAACTGTTACAAAGCTGGATAAAAGAAGCTTAAATAGCAATAGAAAGCAAGTGCAGTAAAAAGTGAATAGAGAAAATATTTGGCCTTAGTGATCTGCTGGCAGTATTTACATTATGTACATTTTGTTAAATATTTGTAGTAACTCTAAGGCACCATAGGCTAAATAGCAGGCTGCAGTACTATTTTGTGCATGGAATTTAATAAATTTATTTGGAGAAAAAAAGGCTGCAGAGTTAAAAGAAACATAGGCATATTTTATGTTTACATAAAGGAGTGTCTGCTTTTTAAAATTCAAAGATACAATACATACTGGGTATATTCAAAATTATTTTAGAGCATTAAATTATACTGAATGTCTGGGTCAAAGGACTATTTTTACTGACTTGCTGGTAAATGTTTAATGTAATCTATTCTTCAACAGGTTTTTGACACGCTAAATATGTTCATCTAAAAACTACTTGATTTTTTTTTCTTTGTTTTCCTTACAAAAGTCTTATACTTAGTATGTATACCAAATCCCAGTGTAAAGTATAATGGGTAGTAATTTACATCGTAGCTGTTCCGCGGTAGACTGAAACTTAGCAGGAACATGCAATCAAAATACTATGAAACAGCAGCTCAAGGTGTTTTATTCCCCTCACTCTTGCCAGTGGCTGTTGCTCCAGCCGGTGAGCAGGGATACGAAACTGTTACCCCAGGATAGACAGAGGAGGCCAGCGCCTTCAGACAGGGCATTTTCAAAGCCAAATCTGGAAATTCAAACTGCTGGCAACATCCTTGTGCATATTATACGACACCATGCACGCACAACTGCACTGCTTTGAGTAAATCTTACCATATTTAATTATCCCCTTCTGAAACACAAGTGTTCCGCCACTTCTGAGCACTTTAAGGAATAAATCTGATTATTATCACAGCCCTGGCTGACTAGAGGCAAGATCCTTTCTGACAACTTTCAGTGCTACACCTAATCTTAACAGCTTTAGACAAAGGACCTTGCTCAGTTTAGTCAACAGGCTTGTCTTTCTCCTAGAGGTAGTGTTTGTAACAAAGAAATTGCACAGGACACCAGATTAATGCCCTGGGCTTGGAAATAAATCACCATAGAACCCTGCATGTCCCAAGGAACCAGCAGATGCATGGCCAGCCAGATCCCAGGCTGCCCCCGCAGTGGCAGATGGTGGAAGGGCTGTGCATGGTGAGGCTTGGACCCATCTGCTGGGGCCCTCCCAGTAGTTTCCCCTCTTCATCCTTCCACCACAGGGGCTGTCCCACCATCATGCAACCAAGGACAAGCTGAGTCCTGCTCACATCTGCACGCTGACCCCATCACAATGGCCCTTTGCCTCAGTGGCTTCTAAAAAGATGCCATGGGAATGAGGAGTAGCTGGTACAAAAACTACCCATGTTTGTTCAAGGGTCTGATCCTCAACACTTCTGATGGGTGCTCAGCACAACAGGGGATCTGGCCCCAGATCCATCTGTTGTGAAAATGCTATGGTGACAGCACACTTTTGCTCCCATAGCATTACCTCCCTGTCAGTCATGGCTCGTACTCTTTGTATCTATCTGACTTACACTTTCTAGTGCAAAGAAGAAATCTGTCAAAACTAATATAATACTTAAATGAGTATACAGTTTTCATATTCTGGGGGGATTTTTAGTGTTTCTCTGTAACTCACGTATCTCTGCATTTAGTTGTCCCTTTCTGGGATTTTTTTGCACTTTGTACTCATCCACGTTGGAAGTACTCCAATTGCTTCTGCAGTGTTAAGTGGACTAGAAGCAAATCATAACTGATCTAAGCACAAAGTCTTCATTTGGAGTGATCTTGTATTTGTATTAACAAAAGCATCATCTTAGCGTTATTCATTGGATACATTTTTAGTACCGTTAAAATATTAAAATTATACAGCATTAATACCGGTTTTTCAATGGCTTTAGAAGAAAAATGTATGCATAAACAATCCTGGTGTTATCAACTAGTTTCTGTAAAATATTACGCAGAATATTACACAAACTGGTCATTTTACGGTAAGTATTATGGAGCCAATGACTCAGGCTATAGAAAGAGTGTAGGACTACTGAAGAAAACAGAGCTATGCTGGTTCATATCATAGGAGAAGATAACTCAAATTGTTTAACCCCTTGAATGCTAAATATTTGCCTGAATCTCAAGAAAGTTTTTAAATCGCATTTTTTTATTCCATTCTCAATGTTCTCAATATGTCAATTCATAATTAGGGTGCAACATTAAGGCATTAACATAATTTTTGTGTCAAATCTTCTTTATTTGTTAGCTTGTAATCTGCTGTGGGATGTAGAAGTTTTTCCCCCAAGAACTCCCTTGGTTGCTCCATGCTGAACGTGGTCACAGCTAGACAGCAATGGGTTCATGGAGATTTCTGGCATGACAGATAGTAGAGCCTGGGGCTCTGTTTTCTTTGATTAAAAGCTATCTGTGGAAAGCCTGCATCTTACAGTGGGAGTTAGAAAGACTGCTTTCTCACCAATATGCATGCATGATAATAGAAGAAGGGAAATGCAAGGGCTCCAGGGACAACACAGGGTCCCTGCTCAGATGACCATGGCTTTTTTTATGTCCATCCCCTGGAATACATGTGAATGCAAGTATTTGGAAGAATATGGCAATATGCAACTTCTGCCCTTGGATAAAACCACAAGGGAAAAATTCTTCAAGGAAAATCTCATCCTTGGGCTTTTTCATTCAAGTTCTCTGTGATAAAGTCTTTGTTTAAACTTTCAGATTTGCTATAGAAGGGTTATTTATTTTTGAGTAATAAACCCCTGAAGAGCCTACCTCATTCCCCTCACCTTTAAAAAATAAGAACTAATACTCTGTTTAAATGAGCTGAAGACTTCTGGTCACCTGCTGATAATATACCACCTTAAAAGAAGCATCTTGTTGATATATTGGCTAAATAAAAAAGTAACTGAGTTACTGTGTATCGAGTGAATTTTGGTTTAATTCCATTGCTGCTTGAATGTGACACTGGGCTTGTGTCCTTGCACTGTCCTCCGCTGCATGACACCTTCCCACGTGGCCCAGCTTCCCTGGGCATGGTGCTGCCCCATACCCATGTTTCCCCACACTGCAACTTTGCTCTTCCAGTCCCTTTTCCTGCCATGCACAATGTGGGACCTGATCTGCTGATGGTGCCTGTCAGTAATTTCGTGGCAATGCAATGGCACCTCAGTTGTTTTTCTTTCCTACAAGCAACCCCCTTTAGAACATCCTTTCTCCCTGAAAAGTTCTGCCCTCTACCACTGCTTTGTAACACCTGTGCTCATCACATTCTGCCTTCTGCTCTTGGCCACCCTCCTCCACGCATAAGCCAGTCACCTCAGTACTCCCTGAAGTGGCATCTTACAACAGGAAGTCCTCCATACACTTCAGAGCCCTGCTTTCCTCCATGCTGTCCCTTACTCCTACTCATTCATTTAAAACAAACCTCTGAGTAGTCTTAAAGTTTGACAGAGATGTATTTTCCCATGTGTTTAATGATGGTACCATTCACGGCCAGTATTATGACCCCACTGTTCAAACCAAGGCTGACATGCTGTCATACCTACATTCCAGTTTTCTTCCTTCAAGGGGCTCACCTGTGACCCTGGCGCATTGTGATGGGACAGGGAAGATCAGTGCTTACTTGGCTTCTCCACTTCACTCATGGTCACCTTTATTTTCAACTAGTTTTTTGAGAAGGCCTCCTAGAGTTGTGGCACTATAAGACCAGCAAGTCAACATAGGGTATCCTTGTGAACTTGCTTCCTAGTTTCTTTTTGTTATGCAAACCATTGCAATTTAGACAAATATGGCAGGACAAATTATACAGAGATGATCTTTCTGGGCTTTCAGCTCCATTTCTGAATTATAGTGATTTTCTGCAGTTACCCAACATAATGCAGTCCTTACAGAGACTAACAAATTTCAGGAATCTTTGTTTCAAGAAGTTACCTTTGTCCCAACACAAAAGATAACAATCAGAGTAGTGATTCTCAATCTAGGAGTTCACCAAATGGGGTTGAAAGTTAACAGAAATTCAACAGCAAAACAGGGATATGCAAACAGGATTGGCTTTACAAGTCTGAATGTGAACCTGGAAAAACTGAAGTCCCCAGTAAAAAAGTTTCAAACGCAAAAGACATGTCCAAGTATAGGACAAATAATACTATTCTACTTGTAGGGAACCTCAATTGCAGCAAGTAGGAAGGGAGTATATCTTGAACCAGGAAGAAAGAATCACCCATTACAACATATCTAATGTAGTTTTGTTTGAAAGAAAGAAATACACCTGTGCGTCAGTATCGTTATTACAAAAATAGCATAATAGAGGATTCAGTCTATTTTTGCTTTCTGAGGTGGCCTCTAACAGTTGCACAGATGAGTAAATTGAACTGCTCTCCCTAGTCAAGGGGGTGATTAATGGTTCAGAATAGCTACCGTGAGGGCCACCAAGGGCACTAATCAGGGCACAGGATATGCTTTATGCCTTGGAGACTGGGTCCCTCCCTATCTGTGTTGTCATCATGCTCACTTGGAAAAAATAAAGTTCTTAATTTAAACGGCAGAGAGATTTGAATTGGGCTATTTTCCCTTAGGAATAAATTAATAAAAATACTTCACCAGAGAAAATCAGTGAAAATTCGGTTGGGTTATTTTTTATATTTTTCTGATGTATGAACAACCAACTCAATTAAGCATGTACTTTTAAATATGTTGCTAAATTCAACCACAGACCAGTTTCACTGAAGTTAAGATGAAAGCATTAAAGAATCTTGTTGATATCAAGAAACTGTAAAATCTAGTATATAAAAAACAAAACTGTAAAAAGGAAGAACTTCAGGATTTCCAGATGTTTGCTAAGCTTAATGGATAGACTGTGTTTCCAGAGAAGACAAAGAAAACTAAATATACACCATCACATTTGTTACTTTTTGTTTCGTTGCACGCATTACATAAAAAAATTACTGTTGTTTTAACTTTTGACTCTAAATCCTAGCTGCATTTTTGTAAATAAAATCAACCGAAGATAGCTGCAGGTAACCGATCTCTTTAATTTGACATGTTCCAGACAACCTTTTATTATGTTTAAATATGAGAATATTTTACTTATTGCAAAGTATCCTGCATAATACAGGTGCTCTGCTATAAAATCTTCTCTCTCACTTATAATTCAGTCACTCTAAATTTAAAATACCAGTATACAGTACTAAAACGTCCAACTGAAGTTTAATATAAAAATATCAGCACAAAACTCCTTTTTAAAGTCTGTTTATTGTGAGCAACCCAAATGCCTGCTTAATTATTATTAGTTGCAGTATATTAATAGACTTTGCACCCCTACAGTTGCTAATTCATACCATCTCAGGTATTTTGATGAGATAAGAAATACTAAGTAAGAAAACAGTAAGTATTCAAAGGGTTAATTTGCTTTTAATAATAACAAATTAGTTTTTTGCATCTTCTTCAGTTCAAAATCCAGCTTTGAGACTGAGGAAGGCTTCCAAATCACGTCAATTAAATAAGAGTGGTCCTTTTAACCAGTAGCAGTTTGATTGCCAATGACTCGAAGAATCTCTTTATGAATGCTTGGTTCCTGTGTATTTATACTTGTATCACCCACTTGACCATCTTCATAACTAAAAAAAGTAAAGAAAATAAAATCAAATTAGTGTTTTATTAATCTACCTAAAAACATCCATGACTGTTTCATTCAGTATCAAGAGTGATTATTACATATGTTAATATGTTTCTATTAAAATGCTCTGCTGCACTTCACCACCATATGGAGATCCAAAACTCTACAGTGAAGGATGGTAAGGCTGCCACTGTCATTGAAACCCTGACACTGAATAAGCCACTAGGACCCAAAGGATCAGGGGGAAAAAGTTCACACCATAAACAGGAATCCCTTAATGAATTCCTCAACTTTAAAACATACAATCGAATAGAAATGGTATTTTACAATATATGGGTAGGCTTACTGTAACATGAGGTATTGCTACAGAGTGGAAAAAAATCAGTAACTCTCCATTCATTTATTCTGTAACAAAACAGCTAGTAAACCTAACAAAGTACGTACAGTGAAAGATAAAAAATTGATACTGAAAAGAAGTAAGATGAAACATCTTTTATCTGCTTTAAGTACATCTATTAGAGGGAACATGGGCAAAAAGGTCTAGGACAAACTGAAGGTTGATGTTAAAATTTTGTACTCACACAAAGAAAAATCTTGTACACACATGATCCGTATTGGGAACTACCCATATCTCTCCATGTTTGTGCAGATCGGATGAAGTTATCACTATCAGGGAAAGAATAAATTTCATTGTGATGACAACATGCCTGGAAAATACCGCTTTAAAAGATTTGCCTTTTTATACACTTTAAATAGCCTCCTGGGAAAGTGTAGTTTTCAACTGCATGTCTGTAATGTGGTGTAGAATCTGAGTTGGCTGCTAGTACAAACAGGAAGATGAACTTGATCTTTGTTTCCTAAATACACTGTATTTTCCAGTAAACACAAATGTCTGATGTATGCAAGCCAGTTGTTAACTGGAACGAAAAATGAAAAAGTGTACTTATTAAAAACTGATTTTAAATGGCCATAAGGGCTGTTAAGGAGGATGTGAGTCAACTAATCAGACTTCAGAATAGAGATATTTCTGTTTCACGGTGGCTGAGCCAAAGGAAAAAAAAGACACTAAAGACAAAGCCTGAAACTGAGATATTACATATCTGGGACTTGAAATACTACTAAATATTTTTTTTAAAAAGCAAGCAAAGCAATCATGACTCAAGGGGATCAAGAAGCTTGCTAAAACTTGCTCAGTGTTTAGAAAATAGCAATGTATTTGATGATAGGCTGCTTACCAGCAGAATGAGGACAATAAAGGAAAGAAACCCTTTTACTGAAATAAAGGGTAGGCAGGTAGATTTTATAGGCAGAAACTATACCATCAATCTGTATTTGAAAAGATTTCTATAAATGTATTGAAACAGCATCCTTCTGGACAAGGTGTCCAGCTGTGGGGTGAGTGGGTTCATGGTGCACTGGATGAAGAAGTGGCTGAAGGGCTGATTGTAAAGTGTAGTGAATGGGGCTACACCTGGCTGGCCACTGGTCACCAGCACTGCTCCTCAGGGCTCAATTCTAGGGCCAGTTCTGTTCAATATCTCTGTCGATGATCTGGATGCAGGAGTCAAATGCACCGGTAACCAGTTTGCTGATGATACCAAACTGGGAGGTGCCGTTGAAACTCTTGAGGGACAACAGGCCTTGCAGAGGGATCATAGCCAATATACTGGACTATGATTAACAGTATTAAAAAGTCCTTGTTAAAGACATAAGTTTTATTTAGAAAATTCACGCATTAAAGGCCAAGTAAATTCGACTAAACCCTAGATTTATTTCATATCTTATTCTGAAAATTTTAGAACTAAACTAAACTGAACTGTCCAGTTCAAATTGGATTTTCAGGTTGATTGACATCTCCTTAACCACGTTAAATATTTCCCTTGGGCATCCTCAAAATATATATGCATATATAGAAGTACTGCGTATGTCTTAAAAACTTTCATTTTGAAGTAATATCTTTTCCACTTAGTTTTTACTTCTAAAAATAAACAAATGCTCCAAATGAAGGGCAAACTGAGTTTAGTATAATTTCTTTTTGTTTGGCCAATGAGACTAATTACCAATTACTGGTACAATTCTTATTCAAATTTCATAATCTTTTGTTCTACAAATCTGCTGAGGTTTCCTTAGTTAGTAAAAGAACAGTTGAGTCTTTCAAGAATGACTGTACTAGTATGTACCAGAGTTTAACTTCACAGAATTTCTGAAGCAGTCAGAGAGAACAGACTGCTTACCAGATGAACAGCCTATTTGCCTGAGTAGTCAGAAATTATTTGTAAATTCAATAGGAAAGCTATTTTTTCTGACTTTTAGGTATTCCATGCATTTGTCAAGACCTTGCAAGAAGTCAGTGTTTCAAGCAAAGGCCATGACTTGTGTCATCTTGATGGTTTAGGAATATAATCACATTTGAAAGTCAGACCAAATGATCAGCCACTATATGCACATGATTATTACATATTCATTCAGCATGTGCAGATTTGTTCGAAGAGGGAAATGTTCTAAGCTGAAATACAAAGGTCAACTATTAAGTAAGTATTCATACACCCACCAGTAGCGTCATGCCTAAAACCAATACTGGAACTAAAGGTCTCACTGATTAGCATCCAGTAACACTGTATCCATGACTAAAACAGTTTTTCAAGTGCTTTCAGCTTACCTTCACATAAGGCTATGCATTTTAAATTACGGCTTTGCAAAAATTGTGACTGCTGTCCTTTCTTCTGTGACTGGGATGTAAAAACACGAGAAAACTTAATTAGTGCAGTAAGGCAAACTAAGTGAAAGAGTAACAAAGGAGAGTGCTGCTACCTTCAGTGGGTTATTATGAACAAAGACACAGACTTTCTGAAACTTTCCTATTGTATTTCTAAATGTAACAGAATTTCTAAAAACATTTATGTTATTTGATTGGATTACTGCAGGCAGGATTTGACCTCCTTTATCCAGAAAGAAAAGTCCCTAATTATTACAGAATGTGTAATACCATTAGAAATTTACGAGTGTTACTTATAAAAAAATGGACATCAGAACAAAAAGAAAGGTGGATTTGACCACCAATTCTTTGACCACTATCCTGATAACTTACTAGCTTTCCCATTTCTAAGGGATTCTGCTGTTACATACCAATATGTCTCCAAAGTGAGATTACTCTGTAGTTTCTATGTGTTAACTATGGAGATAAATTCAAGATCTTTTTTCTCAAAATTCAGCCCTAAACACAAATGCTGTAAGTTTGCTTTAGATAAAGCAGAATTGGAATGGTTTAATTCGGAGCAGCCCTGCGGAGAAGGACTTGGGGGTGTTGGTTGATGAAAAAATGAACATGAGCTGGCAGTGTGCGCTTGCAGCCCAGAAGGCCAACCGTATCCTGGACTGCATCAAAAGGAGTGTGACCAGCAGGTCGAGGGAGGTGCTCCTGCCCCTTTACTCTGCTCTCGTGAGACCTCACTTGAAGTATTGTGTACAGTTCTGGTGTCCTCAACAAAAAAAGGACATGGAACTGTTGGAACAAGTGCAGAGGAGGGCCACGAGGATGATCAGGGGACTGGAGCACCTCTCGTATGAAGATAGGCTGAGAAAATTGGGGCTGTTCAGCCTGGAGAAGAGAAGGCTGCGTGGAGACCTCCTAGCAGCCTTCCAATACCTGAAGGGGGCCTATAGGGATGCTGGGGAGGGACTCTTCATTAGGGACTGTGGTGAGAGGACAAGGGGTAACGGGTTTAAACTTAAACAGGGGAAGTTTAGATTGAATATGAGGAAGAAATTCTTTACTGTGAGGGTGGTGAGGCCCTGGAATGGGTTGCCCAGGGAAGTTGTGAATGCTTCATCCCTGGCGGCGTTCAAGGTGGGATTGGACATAGCCTTGGATGGCATGGTTTAGTGGGAGGTGTCCCTGCCCATGGCAGGGGGGTTGGAACTCGATAATCTTGAGGTCCTTTCCAACCCTTACTATTCTATGATTCTATGAATATGCAAAAACCATGAAAAAGAAAAACTGACTTCCTATAAATAGCCACTCTCAATTCCTTTTGCACCATTTTTCGATACATCTAGAACTCAGAAAGCAAGGGCATGCTAAGGGTTATAATGCAATCCGTATTTCATTTTCCTTCTCTTCCCAAATTATTCTGCTTGGAAAAGAAGTGCACAAGACCTGCAGTACACTCCATAAATTGATACTAAAGCAGTTTGGCTGTAGTTGATGTTTTCAGTCTCTGAAGTTGTTGATAATGTTCAATAAAATAAAACTCTAAGCTCTCACAAAGAGAATATTATCTCCTTTTCAGCTCTCAAGTTCACAAGCATAAAACTGTAAGCCTTTTAGAGATGGTTGCTGTACTGTACCTGTGATGTATTACTGGCCTTACTGCTTGAAGCTGGTTCATCTTTAGCTGACACCTTCTGCTGCTTCTTGTTCATCCCTAGGAATATTTAAGTCATGTAAAATACTCTGGCATATAAATACCATAATAAGCAAAGTTAAGTATAGAGAATGAAACAAAAACTTTATCTGGACTTATTTGAAGCCTAATTAATTTTTAAGAGTAGTTAATTTATTTCAAGTTTTAAAGTCTACCTTGGTTAATTTATCTACACATGAAAGTATTAAATTGTCAGCCACACTGGATCCACCAAAGACCACACTTGTGCCTCTGATCTCTTTTCTATTCCTCATGTTGGTTTATATAAAATTCCTGTATTGTATTCTGGCTGCTACAGGCTTCCTTGCCTTTACAGTATCCCATAATTCTTGGCAGTTTGCAAACATAGACTGAATTATGGAGAAATTTAACTCTTTGAAGGAACAGGGAGTCTAGGATTCCTCTGTGGTTTTCACTGTCGTCAAGTATGACATACTCCATAGCAACACAGGCCTCCTTTCTGAGGAGAATGGATGGAAGGACCAAGAAAAGTAAAAAGATGAGAAAATCACTGAAGCTGGCAAAGCAATGCTGTCCAAATTGTAATTTTGTTAGATAATTATACTGAAACCTGCACCTTTAGAGAGTGCTATAAAGTTTCCATACTCATGTCATCTCTGAAAAGCTAAAAGTGCATTTAGAAATTACTGATATTGAAATTCAATAAATAGTAGCAAAAAATGCTGAACTTTCGAAATGAATTTTGAAATTACCTAAAAATACTGAAAATCTGAAAGCATAACTAAAACTCTAAAAATTATCTAAATGCACACAAACATGCATTCAACTACCCCAGTACTTTCACATGTGCGTAAATGACAAATACAACATACCTAAAGAAAAAAGTCACCGTATTTTAAAATCTCTTAAGTTTCTTAAATACACATTGGTGTATCTTGTTTCTATTATGCTTCTATTTATGATTCAATTCTTATGTGGAAAACGCCGCATGACTCACTTTCGGATTTACTAATGGGACAAATTATGATCCATCCCCTTCTCGTGCTAAAGTAAGCACACTGTTCTGTACTTTCTTTGTAATCCTGACGTGGTGATACTTGGGAACAGTCTTAATATACACAGCTGAACATATCTATTGATGAATATCTGTTTTTCATGTTAGATAGACTTAGGCAGATACTGACAAAAAACAATATACAAAAATTTGGATTTGCACGGCATAATCAAGACCTGTTCCATTACATACAGCATCCAGTACTAGCTACTCTTTACTTAAAGAACAGTTTCAAGATACCCAGCACCTTGGAAAATTAGGATAGTATTTAATAAGGGAATTAAGTTTTTTCTCTTTTTTAAGTAAGTTAATTTGCAGCCTACAGAGACAAAATTTAATACAGTGCTGTAAACAGTGAAGCTGGGTAAGAAAAGCAGTAGACTAAAATATTCCCCTATATTTCTTCAGCTTTAGAGTGATTTATAAGTATCACCTGAGTAACCAAATGATATGCTTGACAATGGACTAAGGTAGATTCCACTTCCAAACATTGCACCATGGAGCTGGAAAAAAGCAAAGAGATTGTTTAACATTAATTTGGTTATCTGGACAAAATAATAATGATAGGAACAAGACGTAATGTAGATAAGCATCTGCCCCACTGCACTAATTTATTTCCTGGTAATAAACAGTGTTCAAAGAAAATACTAAAGAAATCATGCTGCAAATACACAGCCAAAATACTGTATGTTCTGGGCACCATATCCAAATGCCCAAACATCGGATTTATACGTAAAATTGCATTTTCTGATTTTAAATGTATCATTACCAGGGAGAATGTCTACAGAGGGTGCTTCTGTACATGGGCAGGTACACCTCAGCTTTAACAAGGATGAGCAAGCTCAACATGTGTCTCACATCAAAACCTTGGCTGGAAGCACAGCCTAAGCCAGCCTCTGTGAATTAACAGCAGCAACAGTTGCTTTTGTTTTCTTTAAGGTAAGAAATTAAGAGATAGTGATGACACTGGTCAGATGCTACAGAAAAATTCAGTCACTAGTTCAGCCTGAGTACTGTAGGAATGGGTTCAGTCAAACTTTGCCTGAGTCAATTCAGACATATAGATTCCGTCACTGCCGGACTGTGATTTAGCAATAAAACTACTAGCTGTCTGAAAAGAATAGAGGAAAGGGAAGACTCTTCATCAACATCACTGTTCCTTGTCATGAAGCTTGGGCTAAGCAACAGAAGTGAACACTTTTTATTAGCCCTGCAGTCATTTTCTTGTCTGATAGATGTTATGACCACTGGGCTTCAGAGTCATGCTTCCTCTTACTTACTTCCTCTGACTCAACTGTATTTACATTGTCTCTGCAATGTACCAGAGCTCTCATAGGAAGGCATATACATGCTTTCACTCCTCCAGATACTACAATGTTACAATGTTGGTAACTTCCTGACTGTCTAGCACTGGGGTAAATACGAACTGGGCTCAGGATATGCCTAAGGTGTGTGAGAGATCTAAAAATGATCACTTGCATAAAATTGGGCTTTATTATTCCCAGTATTTCAACCATCAATAAAAAAAAAAAAAACCCAAGCATAAACAAAGCGGTCTGATGAAATTTTGTGTGTAGATCCTGCTTGCTTCAGTACCTTCAAAAGATACTAACAAAAACACCCAAACCACTAAGAAAAATAGCAGAGATTTCAATTTCTCTTTTTTTCAGTGTCTTGTGTACCCCAGTCCTTAGTCAGCACCCTGGGATCCTCCTCCAAGGCACCAAGGACTCAGCTCTAGGGAAGAGCTGTCAAAGGCATGATGCTAAAATACACTTAGTTACAGCTCCCCAGTCCCTCCGGTACTGTCTGCTTTGCTCTTCAACAATGGTCTCCTGAAGATTCAGTCTGAGAAAACACACTGAAGTCTGCTATAGCTCCCTCCTGGCCAGTACACTCATATATCCATTTCCAAAGAAACTAGAGGAGAAGATGCTATAAACCCAGGTCTTGTAAATCTAGTATGCTTTTCGATCCCACAACATGGAGATAGTTTAGGTAGCTCTAAACTTTAATTCAAACCCAGCTTTTAAGCAGTAAAGAGCTAAGCCTGCTGGAGGTGCTGATGTGCAGTGTAAAACTGAAGCACTGATTCAAGCAATGGGATTTTCTAGCCATTTTAGCAGCCATGTTATTTCACTTTGATTGCATCAGGAAGTACCTTTTCCAGGAAAGAAGAGGGTAATTGATTCATCCTTTTTTCCACATATATGACTACCAGAACCACACCCCCTGAAATTTGCCTTAACTGGTATCTAATCCAGCATACAAGTTAGCTGAAGTCTATTTAGTTTATTATTTACCTGCAGCCTCGTATTGGAAGCAACAACTAAGCCGTTCCTCAGGATGGAATGCCAGTTTTCAATATGTGAACCACTGAAAATATTAAAAATAAAACATTAAAATCCAGAGCATAAGATGCAAAATTAAATCAATAATCCTTTAAAACAATAAATTCACAGATGCAAACATTAAATGGCAAGAATGAAAAAACAGCATGGCATTTTGATAACTCTGGATTAGCATGAATATATGCACTTACTGAAATGCAAAGGTACTTCCGTAGAGATTTTTAGCAGCTCGGAAATTGGATTCTTTGGCTGGTGGACTGCTGAGAAGTAGGAACTGGTGGGGAGTGTGCATAAACTTTAGTTGCTGTAAAACATAACAGTGCACAAGTGAAAAGAAGTTGATTAACGCAAATGCATTATATTTACATAATGGAAGTTCTTAAGATACCACGCTATTCTGCACAATACTTGACTGCGTCTTGGTAATTACATGAACCAAGTTGGAATTAGTCTTATTACTATAGTTTTAACCTAAAATCAAACAGTAAAAATGTTTTTCAGTTAATGAAAACTATGGAAGATAATGAAACAGATTTCAGCCTAATATGGCTCTAGTAAGATAATTAATTGAACAATTTCACCATAGTGTTCTGATCAAAGCTGTCTTTGAACTACGTTTCAGATCTAAAAGGTTGTAGATTACTATGCTCTTAATTAGAGGTAGAGGCACACACTCAGAAATGAATCGCAGCATCATCCCTCTAAAATTCAAGACCTCTTTTTGAGATGTACTTATATGTGTCATATCCACATACACTGTGTTTGTGTACACTGCTTTCTGTACAATACTGTGTCTAATATTCTGTGTGGTAACAAAACAAATACTGAGGTTATTCTCACCCAATCTCAGATGACTACAACGTAGACACTTGTATCTGAGCTACTCACCTCAAATAGGCTTTTATGAACTTTACTCCTTTGACCTATTTCAGATATTCACAAAATGATTCTCTTAAGTTTTGACCTGAAACTATTTCTCTCCCTTGTCTATTAATGGAGTCCATGTGATTAGTTTGAATGTAGACACCTATGTTTGGCTAGAAGACTCCCACCTAAAACGCTAATAGGAGCAGTAACAAATGAGAAAATAATAAAGAACCCACCGACACTTACCCTATTCACTGGTAGCTTCACAATATGTGATCTATTACTAGAAATAACCCTAAAAGAAACAGTTAGATGTATTATTAGACATGGCAACCAAACAGAACTTTTCTTCTTAAAAACGTGTTATGAATGGACACCACAAAGCACCCAGTCGCAGCCCTTTGAGCCTGTGAGATGGAAGTAGACCAAATCTTGACTAGAAAATGAGTTCAAAGGCCTTACAAACAAGCTGGAGTCTTTCCAGTGTTTTCATAGGGCCCAGATGATGTCCAGAAACAGTTCAGAAACACCTGCAGTTGCAAATGTCAATTCTGATGTTAATTCTTACAGTGAGCTTATACCAAATCACACTGGTGATTATTCATTACACTTGGTACTTTAATAATTATTATCTCATGTGAGTCAATTTTATACCATTGTAGAAGAGGATGTGCAAGCGGGTCTTGTTTATCCATCTGCTTCTTTATTTCCAAGTAAGGTGCCTAGAAAAGAGTTATTATGTTCTTTATTTGTAGATGAAATCATAAACTTAAATTCTGTATGTTAGATTGCCCATGATTTCATCTACTAAAATGAATACATGGGATTCATTATCAGGCTTGATTCACAGTTTTACTGATATTTAGTGTTGTGCAGTTATAAATGTGTTTTGACAACAACAAGAATTAATATAGCAATTATTTTCCTTGGAGTAACATAATAAGCATATAATTAGCATTAAAATGACTATTTTATAGCAAACATTGGTGGTCTCAGGGAGAACAGTAGAAGACATCTATTTATGTTTGGTTCTTGGATTAAGAAATTGGATTGGAACTTCACAGAATTAAGTCTTTCAAAATACTCCAAGATAACCCACTCCATTTTATTAACTGTTTCATGGTATAAACTGGTAAGATACAGTATCAGCATATAAACAAAGTCCAAGAATTATTTTAACACTAAAGAAAGCAAAATAGTGGTAATTTTTATTTTTACCAGATATTATATTAGGTAACAGAGATAATGACTTTTTAAATTTTTACAAGATGTTACATTAAGTAACAGAAGTATGTGAAATTTAATATTCAATTTATTTTGCTCCTCTCTCTGATTCTTTATTCCAGAATCCTAAAGTACTTCATAAATACATATAAAGTCAGATTTATAAATTGTGACGTTACAGTTATGCACCAGTTGCAAAAGTAAGATACATGTGAGAGATCTCAATAATCAGCCATAAACAGCTGGGCTGTTTGGGGAAGGGAAGTGTAACGATAAACATAAATATGGCTATCTGCCCCACTGTGAATACTGAGAAATCATATGGCAGCAGTCCCAAGAGACCTAACCTTCTAAGTCCCTAGCAATACCTAACTGTATTTTGCTATATTAGAAATACAGCTATCCTTCAGAACACTATCACAAAATCAATTTCTTTTGCTTTGGAAATAAAAGGCACAGTTTGTTTTTGGTATTTCCAGCAATTAATGATTATCTCGTTACATGTCCCATTCTGCTGTTATTATCTTCTATTTAAACTTCAAAAGATCTTAGTTCTACTTCATCACTTTTATTTGACTGCCATTATGGATACTCTACATCTGCCATTTTTAAAACTGATTTTAATATTATTAAAACCCTATAGGAAACAGATTATAGTATTGACTTCCCCACCCATCATAGGTAATATAAACATCTTCCTAGTTCTAGAAATAGCTATTAAATTAGGTTAAAAAACTCACCTGTGTCATCTCTCTAATTGAAGTGATACTGTCCAATGCTTTCATGACTCGGTCATAATTCTTCTTCTGATGTAGCATAAAATAAGCAAACAAATTAGAAGAATGTTAGCCTTTGGCTCTAGAAAAACCCAAATTCTTTTGCGTGTGTATAAAACCAAAGCTAGGACGAAAGGATTGGTCAGCAAACCAATCCTTTCAAACCCTTCTAACCACTAGCTTCCTTCCACCTTATGGACTCTCTCACTCATAGTTCAGGAAAATTATGCCCCCCTCCCCCGCAATTATTATCATGGTTGTTTTTCATGATTGAATTTCACTGGAAATTCCAACACATACTTCCCTGTTCCTCATCTTTGGGTCTTGCCATATTCTGCCCATGGGCTTTCACCTCGCTTATGCTGGCAAGAAGCTGGGAAGCAGTTTGGCCCTGCCAGCTCAGGGGCTCTCTCCATTCCTTTTCTGGTGTGACTGTCTTCCATATTCCTTCATTTGCTTCAAACTCCCACCCTGCCCAGCTACAACCAGCTGTTTCCTTATCAGTCCCCTTCCAAGCAAGTCTTCCTTCTCACATGCTGCAGGAAGCACTCACTCCTTCCTGAGGAACAACCACTGCTAACTGGCCTTTGCTCAGAAAAAGTGAAATGCATCCCAATGCAGGACATCCAAAGTTCTTATTTGCACGCTTGGACATAATGGCTCAAGTGAGATGCAATGGTTCACACCTTCTTGACAGCTGCCTTGAGAGGCAGCATTTGCAGCCTGAGAAGCACACAGTGCAAGCACAGTTCTTTACTTCAGAATGGATGCTTGTACAAAACTTGACTATTATGTCAACATTTGATAAAATTACATTTAATGACATAATTGTTTGCAAGGAGAAAATGAGATGACAGAAATAACCACTTTAAGAATAACAAGACGGACTGGAATTCCCCTAGTTTACATGCTCACCTCCCAAAGTCCATCTCTCTCTTTGTGTTCAATGTGTACACCGAAAGACATGAAGAATATAAAATTCCACATCTAGAACTTTTATCCTAAAAGAATGTCTTGGTTTTGACATAAGTTTGAATGTGACTTACAGTTTATACTCAAATACTTTCTCAGAGATGATTAAAAAAGCTACAAAATTCTGAAAATAGTCACATGCTTGTGCTATGTTCTAGAGCTGAATCTGTTATAGTAAAGAAGACTTCTCCTAGAAAAAGGCTTTACTTTGAAATCTCATGCATGACCAAAACCAAGCTATGACATAGTGAAAGGTAACTACTTACCCTGGGGTTAAAGGCCAGCATCTGAGGATCATTAGGATCAACTACAGAAGGATATGGCTCAAAAATGACAACTTTTCTAGGTGACTCTAACGCAGAACGACACATGGATACTAACAGATCAACCACCTACGTATAAAAAAAATATTCAGTAGATATTCTTTCATATTGTATCTTCCAGTCTGCCTTTTTAACATATTCTAGCAATACCATATTTCACTGTTATCTGTATTACCCAAACTGCATCGACAGGAAGTAGTTTAGGACTGAAATTTTTCCATTGACCTCAACAGGTTCAGGGTGCAGCCCTGATGTGTTATTCCAGGTGCATAAGTAGGAGCAGTACCTGGTCCTAAATGTATTATCATGTCAAATTCATTGCTTGCAGTCCTGCTTTCTCTTGTGCATATGTGCTAATTCCTGTATTAAGTTCATGCTCTAGGGGAATGAATTCATGCTGGATCTGTATATCTTTGTACAGTAAATGCCAGTGAAAAATGTTGCTCATGAATGAGGAAAGCTTTGTGAAACCTGTACCACTGCCTGCTGCTCTTGTTAAGATTGTAATCATAGAAAAACTTGTAAATATTGCTTCTGCTTAAGACAGTGATTTAAGAGTTGTTCGCAGGGCTCACACTGGGAGATCTTCCTTCCATCCTATAATACAAAATTACAACATGGAATATCTATGATTTCAAGATTTCACCATAAGATCATACATGTAATGTGTACACAAGCATGTATTCACATGTGTGCACACAGGCACATATACAATTGTTCCAAAATTCGTAATTCAGAGGTTCAAAATAGAATACAGTATCCACAAACCAGAAAGAATGCAGCTTTCTGGCGCCTCTGAAACCTAAATCCACGTTACAATGAAATTCAGATGCTACGTAAAAATGTAGCTGCAAATTGCTCATTCCCCTCTTTTTTTAATGTGCCTTCTAAAAACATTTCTATGTGAAAACAGACTTTTCCATGCAAGAAAGGAAAAGCTGAGATGAGTTGTACTCAGTAAGCATCCCTGGTTCCTTGCACAACTCCACATGGATATCTCATCTCACAGCTCAAGCTGTTCTAGAAGTTTCTACGTACCCGCCATTATATCTGATTATTTGGAAGAAAAAAAAAAAAAGAAGATGGCTCTTTAGAGAAGCAGAATGAAAATAATAATCATGATAAAAGGGAAAAGGAACTGTGCTGTGGTGTGTCATGCTGTTGCCATTCTCCTCTGCTCCTTTAGCATGAATGGACAATTTTCTCCATCAGTTTAAAAATATTCTCTTCGTTCCAGTTATTCAGTATCTCACATATACTAAAAAATGAAGTTATTTAAATAATGATCCTTTCCTCCACGGTGCTCTGATTTCTTTCCAGTTTATAATATCTGTGTGATGAATGTTTCAAAATAGGGCATCTGCATTAGCATTTGGAAAGGAGACCAGGAGTCTGCATGCAAAGGAGACCAGGAGTCTGCATACACTGCCAGGTCAGGCAACAGGCCTGCAACTGTGTAGATGTATTACCATGAAATTGAGCCTGAGTTCATATACCCTGCTTCTTAGAAACACTTCTCAGCCTCCAGTCACAAAACACGGCTGAGGAAGAGTTGTTTGAGTCCACGTATCTCTTAATACAGTTACTTGAAGTTGTCTTGCTTTATGATTTGCTCAATGGGACTTTGACTTAAAGTTGGCACAATTCTTAGAATACCATGCCAAAGCCCTCCTTTAAACCAACTGCTGACTTCTATACTATTTCTCACCATGATATCTGCCTATTACCCTGTATAGGTGAAAATGTGCCCTGATTTCCCCTGAGGTCATGGTTTTGAACTGATGGAACACAGGGCAACTTAAACTGGGAGGTAAGTCTAATACAAACTTTACAATACAAACTTATATATGCGGTCCTTTGTTAACAAGAAGTGCTGTGGATATAGTAAATACCCTTATAGCTGGGCCAAAACTCCTTTTCTTAACAGTAGGTACTGAAGTACGTAAGTAAGGACTAAAACATTTTCAAGGAGGACAAGATGACACTTGCTGATGACAATTCCCTCCTATGACATCAATCTCTTCCAGAGAGATTACAAGGAGTCTGAACTATCAACAAATCAAGACATTTAATTCTCAGGCATTTTGAGTATATGACTAAAATAAGGCAAGTTCAGGCTTGAAAATTTTAGGAAGTACAACCACTTACTGTTAAGGAAGAGCTATGAGAATACTGGGAGTGACAAAGCAGTGGTGTATACCTTAGGAAACTCCTGTGTGAAAGCACAGCAGAAAAAAATAGGATGTGATTTCTAATAATAGGAATCTATATTTAGGCTCCTTCACTACATTCTTTACTGTGGGGCTGGTGACACACTGGAACAGTTTGCCCGAAGAGGTGGTAAATGCTCCATCCCTGGCAGCATTCAAGGTCGGGCTGGACAGAGCCTTGGGCAACACAGTCTAGTGTGAGGAGTCCCTGCTCATGGCAGGGGGCTGGAAACTAGGTGATCTTAAGATCCCTTCCAACCCAAACCATTCTATGATTCTAAGAGCTCTTGATCCCCAGGTGTAAGAAATCAGGAGAGGAAAGCAAAGAAGAGACCAGTATGGCGGAGTCAAACTAAAGGGCAGGAAGAAAATGCACAGGCAGTGGAAGCAGGTATCCTGGGAAAAGTGTGGGGATGGTGCCCGGTTGTATGGGGATAGGGTCAGGAAGGCCAAGGCGCAGCTGGAGATCAACTTAGCAAGGAACCCAAAGAATAACAAGAAGGGCTTTTACAGGTCTGTCAACCAGAAGAGAAAGGTCAAAGAAAATACAACCCCCTGATGAACATAACTGGTAACAAAGGATGAGAAGAAAGCTGAGGTATTCAACATTTTTGCCTCAGTCTTCACTGTCAAACTCTCTTCCCACACTTCTCAAGTGGATAGACCTTAAGGCAGGAAGGGGGGGTTGGTTAATGGCTCAGTGTCCAGTTAGAGACTAGTGACATGTGATGTCAAAGGAACAAGTACTTTTTACTACCTTCATAAGGAACACGCACAGTGGGACCAAACATGTCCTCAGCAAGTTTGCAGATGACACAAAAGTGACTAGTGTGGTTGACACACCTGAGGGATGGGATGCCAGCCAGAGGGACCTGGACAAGCTCAAGAAGTGGGCCCATGTGAACTTCAGGAAGTTCCAACAAGGACAAAGTGTAAGGTCCTGCACCTGGGTTAGGGCAAACCCAGGTAACCCACAGCTGAGGTCTAAGAGTACTTCAGGTTGAGGAAAAGGACTTCATCCATACACCGCTCTCCATTTCCTACAAGGTTACAGAGGTATCCCAGTGTTTGGTATGCTGGATGTTACAAACTGTCTTCTAACAGTCTATCCAACAGTCTTCAGATATCAGATGAAGAGCTGACGTTCAGATCCCACAGTCTTATTCTCAGGTGAAGAAGGTGATGTGCACTGCTGCAAGTATCTTCCTTGGAGGATGTGCCCACAGGCAACATTCAAGCTGCTACCTGAATAGTTTATTTCCAGTGTCTAGACTCATTAGTGCACATTAAAGTTAACTGAACTAAATGTTTGCTCTTCCAAAAAAACACATGTTGCTTACCACACAAATGCACAGTGGCATATGAATAGGAAATCAGAGGAATACACTTTTCTGTAACATATATAAACTTTTAAGATCTTAAAAGGATCTTAAACATAAGATCTTTTAACTTTTGAATTTACTGTAATCTAAGGTTAAATGGTGATTTGGAAGCATAGTTTAAAATACTTTTTTAAAGAAAATAATGATATGGTTATAACTACATTAATAACAACTTAAGAATCAGGAAGCAAGCTTCTATTAAATTCCTAATACTTGAAAAAAAGAGAAAAAGAACTACGTAGTAACCTCACTAAGGACCTTCCACTGTTATCTAATGATCAAAACAACAGATGCTCAGTGGATAGCTGCATCCCAACTCCATTAACAGGAAGTAGCTTATTAATTACAAGAGTAGTAATGGCTCATTAGGTGAAAATAAATGGGAATTATCTCCAAATGACAATGGCTGCCTTTATTAACAACCCAGGTGACCTAATTGAATACAAACCCCCAAGAAAACAGGGTTACTCTAATTACATGGAAGCAAAACAATGGGAACACCTCATTAGTACTATTTGAAAATGCCATGCATAAAACAGTGGATGAATAAATACTACTTACCCAAAAGTACTCATATGGGGAATACAAGTTAAAATAAGTACTAGAAGAGACTGAGAAGACTGGGTATGCTACAGAAAATCAGACATATAATAAGAATTAGATAATTCTACCTGAGCCCCAGTTGCGATTTCATCAGCAGCTTCGTTCATCACTCCTAATGTTTGGAAAGCAAATACACAGAGCTCCCGTTCACAAACAGTGGGCTACACAGAGAAAGAAAATTAATTGTATTTTTGTTCTAGTTTTAGGTTCTTGGTTTTCCCTTGTAACACCTACAACAAAACCCAAAGACATTTAATGTTGACTTTTTTCTCCAAATATTAACTGCAACGTTAATTTCAAATTATGAATACATGTCAAATATTGGGGAAGATACTTTAGAGAAGCATTTTAATAATCTAAAGAACAAGTGTGAAGAACTCTAAAACTTGTAAGTACTCACAGATGCTGAACTTTAGAGAAATCCAAACATTACAAAAACAAAATTACATAGTACCCAGACATCCTTAATTCTATCCTATCAGATGCTGGAAACTTCTTACATAATTAAAATTATTGGAGAACAGATCCACAAACTAATGAGGCTACACTCCCTTCATAAATGCAGGATTGTCCATCACAGCTTGTTATTCTGCTGTTGAGAACACACACAAAAATCTGATCTGGAAGGCAGATTTCTTAAAGAAGCTACTTTCAATTTTTAATTAATTTAACAATTTATTTGTAAGCTTTAAGAAAATGCATTATGTTTTTATAAAACAAAGACCATATTTGGGAAGGCCACGTTATTTTAATAAATAAAAGCATTTCCACTCTTCTTTCAGATATTAAAAAAATTATAAAACAACCATTGCTGTTGAACCAGGTTTTTGCAGTATTTTTGAAAAATTCAATTCACAATGCCATCAACATGATCAAATAAAAAACTGATTTAAACTGCATATTGAATTAGAATTGAAGGTGGTGAGGCACTGGAATGGGTTGCCCAGGGAAGTTGTGAATGCTCCACCGCTAGCGGTGCTCAAGGCCGGGTTGGACAGAGCCTTGGGTGACATGGTTTAGTGGGAAGTGTCCCTGCCCATGGCAGCGGGGTTGGAACTGGATGATCTTAGGGTCCTTTCCAACCCCAGGTATTCTATGATTCTATGATTCTATTGTGCCTTCATAAAGCACAGAAATCAGAAACAAAAAGAACACAGCTCTACACGAACAGAACAGGCACGATTTCATAGGCTTCGTAATTGGTTACAACCCTTAAAGCAACCCCATGCTTATTTGCCAGAAGGGAATTAGCAGATCAGCTTTTTAAAGGCCCAAGAAACAAATTACACATTGAATTGTTTTAAGCATTCGAAATGAATAAACAGTTGAAAGAAATACAAGAAAGAAACACAAACTAAAACCTTCTTTAAAATTGACCCCAATATACATAACTTTTTATTACAATGTTGGAAACAATAAAAATGTTTTTTTGGATACATCTTCTTTGAATATGTGTTATTAAATCCTAACTAACTGAAACTTGAAATGCTCTTTAGTAGGCACTACTGAATTATAGTAACTAAAATTCCTAGTCTAATTACCACAGTAATCACTAAAGCATTCATAGTAGTATGCTTTGAAGTTCAAGCTGACGTCTCTAGGAAGCACTTTCAGAAATGAAAAAATGAATTGAGCACACAAAGAAAACATAAAGTTCAGCTGAATTCTGTTTCAGGCAACGGATTTGTCAGTAATAAGCATACTGCTGCATTTGTAGTCACTTGTTTCATAGCCCTTAAAATTTGCATTTGCTGGGTTTCAAAGATGTAAGACGTCAATAAATATCTGAAGTCTTCTGCATTGACATATTCTCACATCAGTTGTTTTACATGACCTATCATCTTTCAATCTAACAAACTGTCACCCACTTGATTTATTTTATCTGCTATGTTACACTGCATTAGGCAGCAGACAAAGCCTAACATTATCCAATTCGTTGTGCCATGGCATGCTAGACAAAAAGTCTTTACTATTGTCACTATTCTTAGATTTAAACCATATTTAGAAGGTGGTTAAATCATCTGCTTAGTTGGAAGCATGGTGGCACTACCTTGACTGTCATAATCAACAGTACACACAGACTCCCTGGAATTGCAGAGCAACCTAAGTTTAGCCGTGCTTGCCGTGAAGCAAAGTGTTAAGAGTTCTAATTTTTGACATTCTGTTTACAATCTCAACAAAGTAAGTTATTCTGAGACTTTAAGATGGCAAAAGGAACACTTTTGTCAACT
The DNA here is from genome assembly GCA_039720435.1 of Amazona ochrocephala. Classification (NCBI taxonomy): domain Eukaryota; kingdom Metazoa; phylum Chordata; class Aves; order Psittaciformes; family Psittacidae; genus Amazona; species Amazona ochrocephala. The sequence continues at coordinate 100,462,067 of CM077909.1, forward strand.
TTGCTTTTTTTATTATTTTTTTTTTCCCTTTTCTGTTACAATGCCAGAAATGTATGAGAATCTGAAAGAGACAATTTAGGAATAGTCATTGTACTTATGTCTGACATTTGAAAGGCCTTTCTTCTCTCAGGCTGAGACTGAAGCTAAGATCTGAAGGTTGGAGAACTGCAGATATGAGGAAAAGCGAGACAGTAAAATTTGAGCTCTGAAGAGGAACAGACATCACTGTGAGAGCCTATACAATTCTTTTGACTTTACGTATTTCATGAACCTTTCTGTACACTGAATATTTTGGCTCTGCAGTGTAATGGGGAAAATAACCCAAACCCTGTAGCTATATGGCCGCTTCAACAGACAAAGGTCTCAATCAGAGTTTCTGCATGTTACAGTGCAAGTGTCACCTCCTGCAGCAGTGACTGTGAAGAGCAGACAGGCAGGCCACCTAGGTACTATGACATATTCTGGCTGGACTGATACATACTTAAAATATTTTCCTGACATTCTTTCAATTAAAAAAAGCCAAAACTTTCATAGCTGATACTGATCTATCTTTCTGATGTGTGCTGCAGCTGTGCTCAGAAAAGCAATGTGCCAACTTTTCCTGTATCCTGAGGATGTCACACATACACTAATGAGGCTGCAGAATGACTAACATACCTAAAAACTCTTGATCTGAAAGGAGAAACTCAGGGAAGGCTCCCAGGCTGACTTACAGCAAATGTAAAAAATGGAAAAGGTAAAACTATTAGCAACCATCTCCCTCCTAATATGCAACAGGCATGGAGATGCAACTTCAATTCTCTGTTCTGTTTCCTACTTTCAACAATGGTAACTGTTAGTCTTTCCATAGGAGGAGCTTCTCCTTTTAATTTTGTTACACTCCCCAGAAGGATGAGGAAATAACACAGCAGCAGTAATACTGAAGATGTAAGAAAAAAAATAAAAACACAGATGAGGTGAGGTGAGGTGAGGTGGAGGGAAAGGAAAGGGAAAGAGAAGGGAAAGGAAAAAAGAAAAAAAGGAAAGAGAAAGGGAAAAAAGGAAAAGGGAAAGGAAAATGATTTATTAAAATTTAAATTCAACTTTATATTTTTATAACCTTGATTGAAGGTTTTATACTAAACTATGACCTTGTTTTATACTAAAACATTTATTAAAAAATAAACTTAAGTATTTACCCAGTTACACTGATTTAGGAATTGCTTCAAAACTAAATAATTACCAAGAACTACACCCATGTCCTGACTTATGAAATTAAGCCAAACTACTATAGGAACCTACAAACCTCTTAGTCTAGCCTCAGTTCCTGAAAAAATGACAACTGTACTGCATACTGCTGTAAGACATTTAAAGAACAATGCAGTCATCAGGCAATGGGTTCACAAAGGTAAAGTCCTGATTAACTGATTTGATGCCTTTCTATGAAAAAGTTACCCACCTAGTGGATGAAGGCTGTGGATGTAGTTTTTCTGGATTTTAGTAAGGTTTCTGATACTGTCCCTCACAGCATCCTTCTGGGCAAGGTGTCCAACTCTGGGGGGAGTGGGTTCACGGTGCATTGGGTGAAGAACTGGATGAAGGGCTGAGTGCAAAGTGTTCCAGTGAATGGGGCTACACCTCGCTGGCCACTGGTCACCAGCACTATTCCTCATGGCTCAACTCTAGGGCCAGTTCTGTTCAATATATCTTTTGATCTGGATACAGAATTCGAACGCACCATTAGCAAGTTTGCTGATGATACCAAACAGGGAGGCGCTGTTGACACTCTTGAGGGACAAGAGGCCTTACAGAGGGATCTAACTAGACTGCAGCTTTGGGCAATCATTAATGGGATGAAATGTAACAAGTCCAATGCTGGATTCTGCACATAGAACAGAGTAATGCCAGGCACAAGATTGAAATGGGAGAGGGGTGGCTGGAGAGCAGCCCTGCAGGCAGAGATCTGGGGGTGCTTGTTGGCAGCAGGCTCAATGTGAGCCAGCAGAGTGCCCTGGCAGCCAAGAGGGCAACCACACCCTGGGGTGCATGAGGCACAGCATCACCAGCTGGTCAACAGAGGTGATTCTGCTGCTGCATTCAGTGTTGGTGCAGCCTCCCCTTGAGCACTGTGGCAGTGCTGGGCCCCACCATTTAACAAGGATGCAGAGGTCCTTCAGTGTGTCCAGAGGAGGCAACAGAGCTGGTGACAGGGCTGGAAGAAATGTCCTGTGAAGAGTGGCGGAGGGCTCTGGGCTTGTCTAGTTTGTAGAGAAGGAGGCTGAGGGGTGACCCCCTTGATTTCCTACAGCTTCCTGACGAGGGGAACTGGAGAGGGAGACGCTGAGCTCTGCTCTCTGGTACCCAGTGACAGTATGTGTGGGACTAGTTCAAAGCTACACCAGGGGAGGTTCAGACTGGAAGCATTTCTTTACCATGAGGGTGGTCAAACCCCAGAACAGGCTTTCTAGAGGGGTGGTCAATGCCCCAACCCTGTCAGTGATTAAGAGGCATATGGAAAATGTCCTCGGCAGCATGCTTTAACCTTTGGTCAGCCATGAAGCGACTAGGCAGTTGGGCTAGATGGTTGCTGTAGGCTCCTTCCAACTGAAAGAGTCTATTCTGTCTATTCTCTACTATAATCTCAATGAAGTCAGGCTACTATAATCTCTATATAGGTATAAACACTGCCAGAGAGCAGGAGCAATTTCTCTGATATCTTATGTTACTATAAAACTATCAAGTAATCTCACAATATTCAAGTGATACATGCATCATGCTGCTAAAGACATGGGAGATACCACAGTGGTAAGCAGATTTGACTCTTGGTAAAAAATAGGAATGATTCAAATCTATTCTATTAAGGTACTGGTTGTAACTGGAGAGACTTTTTCTTCATAAAAAAGAGATAAAACCAGTCTATATTGTGGAGTAATAATAATAAGGACCACAGCATTATTCCACAAGAATCTTGGTTCCACAAGCATTCTGGCTAAACTCCAGCCCGATAAACATATTTGTACACCTACACTTTTCTCCATACTTCAATGACATTTATTCTCTTCCAAAAAACCTCCCAACCGCATGTGCTGTACTATTTCTGGAACAACAAAGACGCTGTGCTCCAGTGTATTCCAGTGGTGGCTAAAAATCATATACACAAAGGACAGACAAATCCAAGACCTCCTCAAGTCACCAGGAACTCATCAAGACCAAGATTTCACCCTTAATGAATAAATCATAACTGAGCACTTTGGGATGAAAAACATTCTAAAAATGAAAGCTTACTCATGTAAGAACACATGTATCAGAATTACCAGATTGCACTTATTTTTACAGCTAAATACAAACAATAGGTATTTCAAATATTGTTTTATAGTATTTTACCATTCATATTTTATGGGCAAAACTTTAAGCAGCATAGATGTCTGTACCAGAGTACAAATTCCAGAGAAAGTAGCTTCAATATTTAGTTTTGCTGAATTTTTTACCATTTCCTGCTTTGCTTCAAAGAGGCCTCAGTCTCAGGTTTCAACACAAGATGGCACTCTAACGAGACTTGTTGACTGAAAGAAAAATTACTGATACTGAGAGGGTTAGGGGTTTTTTTTATTACCTTGCTGAATATATTCTGAGATTACTTTTTTTTGCTTTGTTTTCCTGTATAACTGTCTCACAGATCTTTGAAATCCATTCAATTATGCTGTTTTACCAGTGGCTTTAATATTTATAAATGAGGAATTTGGGAAGGCATACAGTAAGGTAGACATTAAACCACACAAATTATACTATGTAAAAGCTGAATATGATCACAAAATTAAAAAATTACTAAAGTTAGAAGGGATCTCTGGAGGTCATCCAGTCCAATACCTCTGCTCAAGCAGGCTCTCCTGAAAGTCAGCTTCCCAGGACTATGTCCAGATGGTTTTTCAGATGTAGATTCCACAACCCCTCTGGGCAACCTGCTCCCATGTTCAATCACCCTTAGAAAAGGTGAAGAAGATAAAAATGTGTTTCCTGAATGAGGTTCTGATGGAACCTCCTCTGTTTCAGTCTGTGATCATGATCACTGCCTCTTGTCCTGTCACTGGGCACCACTGAAAAGCACCCGGCTCCATCACCTTTGCACCTTCGCTCCAGGTACCTATAGACATTACTAAGATCACACCTGAGCCTTCTCTTTTAAGGCTGAACATTCCCAGCTCTCTCAGCCTTTCCTACCAGTGCTGGGTAGAGGGGAAAGACCACCCCCCTCCACCCACTGGCAATTCTATTATTTAATGCGGCCCAAGATGCCATTAACCTTCTTTACTGCAGGAGTATATTGCTAGCTCATGTTCAACTCGGTGTCTACCAGGATCCCCCCCAGTCCTTTTCTGCCAAGATGCTTTCCAGCTGGGTGGCCCCCAGAATATATCGGTGCTTGGTTTTGTTCCTCCCTAGGTACAGGACTTTGCACTTCTTCTTGTTGAACTGCATGAGACTCCTGACAGCTCATTTCTCCAGCCTGTCAAGGTCCCTCTGAATGGCACCCCATTGCTCTGGAGTATCACCCACTTCTTCCAGCTTTGTATCATCTGCAGACTTGTTGAATACACTCTGTACCATCATCCATATGATTAACAGAGAAACTACACAGGACTGGCCCCAGTATTGACCTCTGAGGTACACCACTAGTTACTGACCTCCAGCTAGACTTTGTGCCACTGATCATCATGCTCTGGACCTGGCCATGCAGTGAGAATTTTGAGTCTACCTCACTATCTCATCTTTCAGTCCATGCATCAACAGCTTTTCTATGAGAGACAGTGTCAAAGGCCTTACTGAAATCCAGGTAGACAATATCCACTGCTTTTCTCTCATCTAGTAGACTGGTCACTTCATCATAAAACTAAAACAAGTTGGTCAAGCATGACTTCCCATTGGTGAAGTCATGCTGACTACTCCCGATTTTTTTTTTTTTCTTTAATGTGCCTGGAAATGGCTTCCAGACTTAGCTGCTCCATCACCTTCCCAGGAATCGAGCTAAGGGTGACCAGCCTGTAGTTCTCTGGCTCCTCCCCTTCTTGAAAAGAAGAATGACATTTGTTTTCCTACAGTCTTTGAATATAACACATGATAATGTATTTTTATTATACTTCTTTTAATCAGATCCTTAAATACAATGACCACTTTTGTTACTGGCTCATGATCTCGTTATATTTAAATGTCTGTAATACAAGTACATGCTGAATTCCTAAGCCAAGATATCTCTCTTTTGTTGCTATATCTCTTATAGCAACAAAACTGTTGCATTATTAAATACAACTTAGTCCTTCCCTAAAATATTACGAGCTCTAGAGTAACAAAAGAAAATTCATATGACATTAAAAAAAAAAGTTAATAGCCTTTTAATATATAACCAAATAATGCTTAAGTTTCTTGAGCACATTACATCTGCTTTGGAAGATACATGATTTAGCTCGGTGAACCAAATCATGTGGTCGAAAAGTACCTTTGGAGGTCAGTTAGTGCTTTTTTCTCTCATACAGGACTAACTTTATCTAAACTTTATCTAAAGCTAGAATTAGCAGCTTTCTCTAAAGCTTTATCAAGAACTGGCACAGGCTGCCCAGGGACATTGTGGAGTCTTCATCTTTGGAGATTTTCAAAAGCCAATGAAAGACAGTGGATGAAACAAGCTCCAGTTTCAGGGTTTTTTCCACTAGAGACACATGCCCCATAAAAAAAAATCTCAGCACTACAGAAAGGGCTTTGTGGAAGTCATTAAAATTTCCTAAGTTTACATCTATTATTTTGTCTAATATGGTAGTTAGACAGAAATCAGGATAATCTATTTAGCTGTTTTAACAACATACATGTGAAGGAGAAAATGTCAGAGAAAAAACATTTCAAAATATGTTACTGAAACAATTAAAATCTAGCAATCCATCATAAATAAGAGCCCAAGTCACATTTATCTAAACAACTTCTCTATTGAGAAGAAATTTGATGACAGTAACCATGAGGCAAACGATTGAAATGAGCAGACTCTTGCTGTTTTCAGTAGGTTTACGAGGTTTCCCTTCTCCATCTCTCCTCAGCACAAAACCTGTGTCTGACCCTGTACTTCCCACTGGTTTTTGAAACTGAGCAAAGAGCTACTTCAGAAGAGACTGGTGACAGCGCTCCTGAGAGCTGTGCAGCACAGGTTGCCTTGCAGAAGGATGCACTGTGATTCATTACATGAGATAAGGAACCTATTTGGATCTAAAGGCTGCAGTCCCAATCCGTGCTCATGATTTCAAAGCTGTTTCTTAATCCTATGAAGACTGAAACATATAGGATTCAGGTCACTGTTAGGAATAACCTCATGAATAGTATGGTCTATGTTATGCATGGGATTAAATAATACTTTTTCCTCTTAAGATATATGTATTCACTGAATTTTCCCTGTGCTTTGCAGAAAGACTACAAATCACACATGCAGTGATTTTTGTGAATTTGCTGGTTTTGGTAGTACTCTATGTACCTGTGTGTCTCTAAACACCCCATTTAGCTTTTATAATTTTGGGTGCACTGTAAATAATCATTAAGTCCCACTACGGTCTTGAAACACATAACAAAGAAAAATGCTACGTTGAGAAAGTACATTCATCCTTATCTCACATGGGAAAGGTGTTAATAACTGCAGGAAAGCATTGCCTACTTTACTTTTTTTTTAAAAAGGGAATGGAATGAAGCAATGGACCACTGAACTTCATAAAGAGTGTTGCAGCTTCATAATCTGTTATAGTACATTTTCAAGACTTCTTCCTCCATTCCAGATAACATCTGTTCTCCCCCTGAACAGTAATACAGCTGTAGTTCCTTGTGAGAACATTAGGTTTGTGTTTTAAAGGTAGCCCATCTACCTAATGTGTTTTTACCTACACACATAATTTTGGAGTACACACAGGAACTGTAATTCTGGTCTTCTGTACTGAGTCCCAAGGGAAACTTTTGGAGCTCAAAAGAAAATTCGTTGTTCCAAAAGATACATACTTTACTGTAAAGAAATTCCCAGGAGAAATCTAAGAATTTTATCTTTATTCGTTTTTAGTAAGTCACTAAGGTATCCTCTTTATCTTTAATATGTGACGAAGATAGACTGAAAAATCCAAAGATTCCTGTGTACATCAGGATTCCTGAACCAGCAGGAAACATTTGAACACTTACATGAGTAGATTAGTATCATGGGCTCTGGAGCAGGGCAGGTGTCCACTGTAAGAGCATAAAGCCAAACATTTGCGACTGTGCTATGCAGCTGTTCTGCAAGACATCTTCCCTACGTTGATATGACTGGCATGTGGATGTAGTGTCTAAATTAAGCTATACAAAAAGACACATCTTGTAATAGTGTTGCTCTTACGGAAAAGAAGATGTCAAGATTTCAACAAAGCAAAATAAATTGAAATAGATATTAAAACCAGAGCAGCCTACAGAAAAAATTATCTAGGAAAAAGGAATACAATTTTGAGAAGAAAGCTTTTACTGAGAGGGACTGATTTAAAGATACTTTATAACTAAGATAAGAACACAGCTGGCAGAGCAAATCTGCAGAAAGGAAAAACTTCATCTCTCAGTTTTACTTGGTGTCTTCAGCTGTCGTGAGGATGACACATCTGAATTATCCAAACGATTAAAAAAAAACCTACACCAAGGTAAGAGACAGTATTACAACAAAGTAGTTATTGTGTGATGGCAATTGTTGAATTCTTTAAACTGCATTTCAAGACAACTGATTTAACAACATTATAGTTCTGGAAAGGTTTCTGGCTGACCTACTAGAGGACTGCAGAATCAGATTCCTTACTGGCTTCTTTGCAATTGCATAAGACTCCATTAAATACCAGAAAATCGAGGATAAATGCATTTTAAAATAACTTCTCAAGAAATAATTTTGCTATGCTTTTGTAACTTCATATGCCTTCTTTGATGTTGAAAAAAAGGTCCAAAAGGTATAAAGCAAACTCATTATTAAAGATACACCCAGACATGATCCTGTGTGCATCTATGTGGAGGAACTATTCTTTAAAGAAGAATCTGTTGAACCATTCGGAGCTATTACTTAGTCTGCGGCACCTCCTATGATATAACCAGCTACATGTAGAGCCTATTCAAGTAATGACTTTGACATTCAGACATCTGCAGAAAACAGGATCTAGACACAGAATTAAAAAATACAAGCAGACCTTAGTGAGGTTGTGATCATTATAAAAACTGGCAAAGCTACTGTCATATAAAAAGTATGAACACTCTAAAGCTCTTTATGAAGGCCAGGGTTAATACATATTGGATCCATTGAGCACCAAAGGCCTTCCCTTAAATGAAACTCCCCTGCATTCTGCTTACTACAGTACTCTATTTCTGAGGTCCGCCACTGCAGCAATATTAAACGTAAAGTGTTCTTTCAGTTGGCTCATTCTTTATTCTTTTTATATACGTTGTATATACATCTATGTATGTATGTATGCATGTGTGCAGCTAAAGCATGCAAATAAACCCTACAATTGCCTACTTCAGGCTGCTTCTGCCGCAGGTCTCAGTAGAGTGAAGCATAAATCTCCTCAGGACACTTTGGCAAGCTTATGCTCAATTCAAACTGAGATCCTTTCTCACCTTCTGCAGAACTGCAAACACATTAATGGTTCTATATGGCTTACTGAGTCGTTCAAGCATGCACAGAGCATGCTACGTTTCTTCCCACTATCTTCTTCTCCTGGGTTATATAATGAAACCCTTTCATTTTTGCAAAGCTTGGTAGGTCATGCTGCTTGCAAGGGCACTGGGGAATATATGTTTAGTGGCAAACATATTTGTACTTTCCTTTCTTCTGAAGCACCAACAAATTCTCAAACAGATAACTAAAATGACCCTCTTTAAGCGGAAGACAGAAAAGAGTACTTCTGAGGGATTTTAATCTCTAAATTGGAAAAGCAAGAATTAACATTTTTTTCAATTTAGAGCAGGTGACTTTCCATTCTATATTTTTTCAGCAGTTCATCATGTGAACAGGAATAAATCCTATTGTTTGCTTTGTCCCATGGATAACAGATAAAACCCAATAATTTAAATAATTCTACTATACAAATGTTAGTCACTATCCAAACATTACTCACTTTGTCTTATCTCCTCCTATCACAGGTAATATGCACAGCAGTGCATTCAAAGATGAACAAGAGACGGATGCCTTTTCTCCAGGTCTCTAATCAGTGTTTGGTTGCTGATAAACCTGGCAGAAAACTGCTTTTTTAAAAGGTAGATAAGAGCTCAAAGAGGCGAAAAACTACCTGATAAGATTTTCAAAAGTACAGAGCTTTAACCATGACTTAAAACGGTGTGAACTGAAAACGTAGATGCTTTTGCAAATCCTATTAGCAGCGTGTTTGCATAACCTGCCTACAGTCAGAATGCCTGATGGTAGTGTCACTGAGAGTCACAGGGGATGACACTGAAGTGACTTCTGCTACTATGTAAGCAATAACCCTTCTGAATTTAGTTCCATGGAACTATCACAGATGATGTCTGCTTCATCTAATTGTAGCTGCTGTCCTGGGTTCAGCAAACAGTTGCCCACCACACTGTGGAGAAATTGGCAAAGAAAGTGTGCGAATTGGTGAGAGACCATTCACACACTGATATTACACAGTTTTCCATGGCTTTAATATTTAAGGTTACTCGGATTCCATAGGATTCTGGACAGGGGAAATAAGAACAATTCTAAACTGAAAGATCAGTCCTAATGGTGAGAATTTTATTCTCCTAATACACTCTTTCACAAAGCTGCACTGATCCAGTAGCTTCAGGCAGAGTCTGTCTCTCATGACCAATCCTACTCTTTTTCACTGTATGCATTCACCAAATGCATGAGAGGGTACAATGATCAGCAAGCAAAATTCCTGATTCATAGCTATACAGGAATGAAAGGAAGGAAGAGCTGCCTAACTGGCCAGACTTTGGGAGTACTGAAGTGCAACAGTGCAGCTGGACTAGAGCACTCCTAGATCAGACATTCCACACAACATCTCCTTCTACTGCCTTTTTTGCCACATTATGGAGGATGGCTCGTTCCTGTGGCCTGCAAGCAAAAGACGGTCAGAACTTCACAGCCTTGTGGCATTGACACCAGTGTATCCAAATACCCTGGTCATGGCTTGGTAAGCGCTCCAGAAATATGGCGACAGTAAGCTTTTAAAAGAATGCCAGAGGACTAGGAAAGCACTTTAATGTACTTCCTCTTATTTGGCTGTGACTAGCACAGTAATGTCCAGTGAAATATAGCCCCCCTTTATGTTTCTATGATATTACACAAACCTGATTTCTGTCTCCCTTGACTGCAATATGTTTTTTTTAATTATAGCAGGATCTGGCTAATTTCCTTTACATTTTCGCATCTCGAAAGGATATTAGGATGAAAAGCATCTGAAATAATTCAATAGTTTGGTAACAGGTTTGAATGGTCCATTGCAATGTAAGGCATTATGAAACTTATTGTTTATCCCAACAAGCACACCACTTACCCTCAGCATAGGGCCATTCTGGAACACATGGGGTTCATCACAAACTACACAGTATTCATTCAATACTGGTATCCGCTGCTCAGCAAATTCAATAGTCTGAGAACAATGAAAATGAGAATAACAACATCTGCTTAAAAATAATTAACAGTCAGCTTGTGCTCCACAGTGTTTCATAAATAGGTAAGATATGATATCCTACCTGAACAAGAAAGCCACGGTCTCGTACTGGAATGCATTTTGCACCACAGTTCTGCTGCAAGTGAAAAGTTGAGGCAACTTCAGTGTTGGCAGACTAATTATAAGGAAATCATAAAACTTTTTTTTTTTTGTGTGTGCAAAATGTTAATTAAAATATTTGCATCTAAAAAGATCCCTCATTTGCATAAACCAGCCATTACAAATAATCAATCCTTTTACTGCTGCTGAGTGTGGGGTAGTCTTTTAGCATTTCTTTTTAGTTCTTAAATCTGATGAGGTTTTCTATCTTGGCATCCCAAAACCTTTAATTTAAAATGAAAACACTGGTGCCTTCACTCCAGTCTAACAAACTAGTACTTGGTAACTTTGAGTAAATTTTAACTGTGCGCTGTCTATCCAAATATGGGCTATCTGCTTAGGTTTGAAAGACTAATGTAACTCTCAGAACAGCTGGAAAGCTTTTTCTTCTATTTTTACCAAGATCTCACTTTTGTAAGCACTATGCTAACAGATCTCTGTGCTCAGATCCCATTCAAGTTCTTTCTGCCTTTTTCTTTCAACACAGAGCAACATAAATTAGAAGGAACTCTGTTACAGGAGTCAGCAAAGAACAAAATACCCTCTTGGCTGAAATTTATCTCAATTAAACCTACTTTTGAATAAGAATCAGATCAGATCCATTTACAGCTTCGTTTCTGTTTATAGGCTGGGTTTTTTTTTATTTCTCTAACAGTTTAACCGGGCAACTTCTTCATTTTTTCTCCTGGGGAACCATCCTAATGGCGCTTATATATGACATTCACATATTTTAGTTGAGAAATTAAGAGAAGTTAGGGTCCTTATTTATCACTTCCACATTCCACTAACTTGAAATCGCAGTCAGGCAGTCAGGCTACCCATACATCTAATGCCTGCATGTAGAACATGAAATGGACTCCTGATGCCCTTCCTATAACATCAGACAAACTGCACCTGACCATGTATGTGATACTTTTTCCTCAAAGTAAATGCATACTCACAATAAATTACTGGTAGCTCTTATAGACTATCAAACAGGGCTTGCTTTTCTTCCTTATAAGCTGATATCAGTAATTCAATCATTTAGTCAACTCTTCATTATCATTTCAAAACCAATGTGATTTTTCCTATTAACTTCAGGAGAGAAAAGCCTTGCCATGTTAAGACATCCTCTGCTGATTCAGAAAAAAATGCATCTTTATACTGTGACAAGTAAAAAGTCTGTTGGCCCACCTTAAACTAATTTTACTGCGCACATTACATGAACCAACCACACAGCATCTATATAAATGGTTTTGTGAGAGTATATCATTGCTCTTAGACCCGATGAGTATAGCTCACAGCTTATTAAACTAATTAACCATGAGACATGTAATGTAATTTCATTACTCAGAATGCACTACTTTGAATATATGTACGATATTTTAAGCAAGAATCAGTTTTTGTTTTGTTTCTTTTTTTTCTCACTGACTACATCAAGGTACCAACCAAGCTAAGGGAATGAAGAAGACTATCTCTTAAGTGCCTCTTCCCAAATATAACAGAAAACTGACTGGTGTTTTGAAAGAGTACAGGCAGACCCACTCTTTTTTCTAAAGTATAAAAGCCATCTTTAAAGAGGCAGAAAAATTAATTTTCAGAGCTCAGTCTTCCCTTTCTTAAATTTAATAATATGTGTTACCCTCTGTTTTTTGAAGTGATCACATCTCTGGGGAAAGAAAGGGAGCCATTGTGGGCTAATTCCTTTCCCAATCTCTGTCTGTCACCAGAGCATTTGAAGATTTAACCTTTCACAACACACGAATATGCAACAAGTGAGCTGAATCACAACTGCATTCCCTAAGGAAAGAGGGAAATGAGAGAAAACCTGTACAACCAAGCCAGATGCACACTCCCTTCTTCCTGCAGCAAGAAAAGAGGCAGGGAAGGGAGTGGATGACTGAACTTTTCCCATGGCCAGCAGCTGTACACTGAGTTGTATATTATGTATAAAATCTCTGTCTTGACCTGAGCAAATTCTGATTTTATAACTTAAATAGATGTGCATGCACAGTTGTTTAAATCCTCCTTAAGAAGCTGACTACATTGCTCTTGTCTTTCAATATATTCAATATATCCAATATATTCAGTAACATTAAGTATTAATGCATTTGCATAGTAAGAGTAAGAGCATGTTTGGAAAACAACAGGAGAAAAATGAACAGAAAAAAATTAATTAGTACGCACAGCAGCTTGTGAAGGTGATGATGAAGATGGTGTTAAGATACCAATAAGCCCTGAGGTAAGAGAGAGCCTCCTGCTCTCTGCTATGGTGGACTCCTTGAAAGGCTCCATTTTGGATGATTTAGGGGCACTGGAGTAGGCCTTGCTGAGTAACTTGTGATTCTTCAATCCATCCAATTCTTCCATTCTGAGATTACTGGAGTAGGACCTGCTTAAAAGTTTGTGGGGCTTCAAGGTGCTGTTGTGCTCACATCGAGGATCCCCAGAACACGACCTACTTAACAGCTTATGGGGCTTTAAAGCGATGCATTCCTCCTGCTTGACAGCCGCAGAGTAAGATCGGTTCAACAGTTTGTGCGATTTAACAGCCATTGTCTGTTCAGCCCTTGGGTCGCTTGACAATGAGCGGCCGAAGGTTCTGTGAGATTTTGTGGTACATACATCCTCCGCCTTCACTGTGCTAGAGCAAGTCCTTCTAAGTAGCTTGTGAGTTTTGGAGATGCCATCCTGTTCTGACTTCAGTTTTGACTTATTTTTACCACAGCCAGGAGGAGGATAACTTGGCGACCTTGAAAATAAAGAAGAGAATGTTGGAAAATAACCAACATCCTGTGCAAATTAAGCAAGACCACACATATGTAAAAATTTTTAAGTGTTACCTGCCTTTATGTATTTCATTGGTGATAAATGCAGCCCAACATTAAAAAATGAACAACTGCATCTAGGGCTAACTTTCCAGTACCAAATAGACATCTTACTCCTGTTTACTCACAGTCTCATTGATCAAAAGATGACTAACTACTTAAGTAGAAGTTACAGCTGTATCCTTACAGCTGTTTGTAAATCTATGTCTCTAAATAAACCATTTATTCAGGAAATCATCTGTGAAATGAAGTCAGCATACTTCCTGTCAGATTATAACAAATTTTCCTTATGAAAATCTACCTTTCCTATATAATCACAATGGCATGATCCCATTAAAAGTTACTGTCTTCTGGATGCAGCATAACAAATCCTATGTCCAGATCCAATGGAAGACATAATGAGCAATGAAACTTGCATGCAGTCAATCACATTTAACTCAGCTGAAGTGAACATTATTTTTAAACCCTCATAAGAATCTGGGTGCTTTGTGCAAGACAATTTGATTCCCTTCTTTCCTGTTTTAGACAAATTCTAACACCAGAAATGAGGACGTGAGGGACCTAAATTATGAAAGCAGAAAGAACAAAATGTTTTGATGAAACAACATTCACATGAACTGTCACATTTCTATAATGTTCACATTCTCCAGTCCTTGCACAGCAAGAACGTGTATCAAGTATGCTGAATCATTTTTGCATGCTTTATAAGCAACCCCAATCTTTGGAGTATTGTCTGGGCTTGGATCAAATAGAGAAGTGAAATCCCAAGGGAAGAGGCTGGCAGATTTCCCCACTCTGTTAGCAAGCGGCAACAGTGGAAGATGCACGTGGTGGTTGCTGACTCGCTGTTGCAGTTGGCTCACTACCACCCTCCTGCAGACAGGAGGTATAATTGGAGCTCTAGGGAGAGGGGTGGTCCCTGCATTTGGGATGAGCCATCTTTGGACAGGCACTGCAGCAGCAGGCAGATCAAGAAGAGAGAGATTGGGCTTGGCTTTTTTGTGCCCTTCATGACTAAAATCAAATCTCAAGCTACAGCTTGCAGCAGGCACTGGTGTTTGGTATAGTAAAAAATGGGTAAGCCGCCTAGTCATAATACCATCTTCCTTTTCTACCTTCGAAAATACAAATAACCTTTTGTTATCTTTGGCATTCTTCCCTTCTTCAATGTTAGTGATACTCCCTCTCTTTTTTATACATGGAATGCAGAATGGCGAAATTCATCAACAAGAAGGAATGTTCAAAGAAGAATTCAATTCAAATGCACGGGAGTGATGTGTCAACCCTTCATAAGCTGGAAAACATGCTAGACAAAATAGTCACATTCCTGAAAAACGTAAAATCAGAGTCTGATTTTACATACACTAAAAAGTATGAGTAAGTGGTAGAACTCATGATGAACTCGAAATATACACAAACTATTTCTTATGTTTTTAATGCCTTTGTCCTTCAAAATTCTCTGCCTGCATTTCAGAAGTGGTGAACATTAATGTACTCAAAGAGCGGAGAGGGTCCTTCATTAGTGACCATTCTAGTTTTAAATAATTAAAAATACACACAGCTGTATATTGCTTGTATATATCATTTATGCCTACATTCTTGCTATTCAAGTAATAGCCAAATGCTACCGAGCTAATAAAAATACAAGTTAAATAAAATAATTACTCTGAATTTTAGATTAAACATGGCTGTTTCAGAGAGCAGGAAACTGAAATCCCCTGCCTTCAAATAGTCTTAGAAGCTGCAGTACCTTGCTCACTTTTGATACCATGCAAGGCAAGGACTGGAAACCCATGAGGTAAGATATAAATAGAGCACTTCTTTGTGGAGAAAAGTCAACATTTTACCTTGTGAAGTCTGCTGTGGATTTAGAACAGGACATGATAGTAAAAGCTGATTTTCCTTGCTATTACCTGCGCAATGTAGAAAAGATGTGCAGAGGGGATTTCACCTTTTTGTCAGACACCTTCTTACTGTGCGTACAATTAGATTTCTCTTTGCTGTTCTTCCACTGTTGTGTAACAAATGTCTGCATGATTCTGCAAATCAAGGAAAAACAAAAAGTTTTCTCATCCTAGCCAAGACATAACTCACTTTAATACTAGGGTCTCTCTGCTCACCATGTAAGGAACATGATGCAATGTTTTCACTCTATAGGCAAGTATCTCAACTAATGGTTGGATGCCTCAGCTCCTCAAAAATGCTTTTGTTTTTTTTTTTTTCCCACGTAAAATCATCTTACATGGAACTCTTACTGAGTACAGTCTATATCAACAACACTGCAAGACTTATGCTGGTATGCCTCTTAGAGAAATATACAACTGATTCAAAGGCATCACATACAACTACACACTTCTGTCTATCCAGGGACTACAAAGGTAGGCTAGAACACCCATGCCGCTCAAGTAGAATCATAGAATCATAGAATAGCTATTAGAGTTGGAAAGCGCCGTAAGATCATCTAGTTCCAACCCCCTGCCATGAGCACGGACACCTCACACTAAACCATGCCACCAAAGACTCCGTCCAACCTGGCCTTGAATACTGCAGGGATGGAGCATTCACAACTTCTCCTAAGGCACAAACATGAAGGTAGGGATGTTGAATATTATACTACTCAAAGAGGGTTTACAGAGAAGACAAAGCCCGACACTTCTCAGAGATGGACAGCAGAAGTCAGCGGTGACAAGCTGCAGTAAGGAAAGCTAAAAACCATAAAGGCTCTACAAAGACATCCACAAGAAGTTAAGTACAATAGGTTGAAGATTTCACAGCTAAACTGCCTGAGACTCTGAGTCAACAAATCTAACTTTGAAGTTTGTGTTACTTGGAGCAGAAGGTTGCACTAAGCGACCTCCAGCACTTCCTTCCAAGCCAAATTACTTTGTGACTAACCTAGCAGTGGGAGTCTTTGAGCGATACAGTCAAGGTGACAGTTTACAGAAAATTCAGTGAATCTTCAAAGATGAATATCCTGTTGCCACAGCCATGAGGGGCCATGGGATTGACGGGTATTCTGACTTCTTCTCACCTGTGAGTTATGCAGCTATGTCCTTGAAAATGTCTTATGGGAACCTTCAGTAATTAACCGCTGCACAAATCAGAGCCATTGTAAGTACTGAAACATTTGAAGTGGCAGTTGATGTTTGGGGAATGTTTAATTTTTTTCCTTTAAAGTCACGTACCACACAGATTTTAATAACATTGATTCATTTGTAAGGTACTGAATTTCTTTCAACATCAAACAGGAAAAAAGTTGTTTTGTTTTGTTTTCTTAAGGGATCCTTAATGTTGTAATGGTCAGATATTAAAGCCTATATTATTGTAATTTTATTACACATATACAAGCACATGTGAAAAGATGACTCAGCAAAACTGTATTAAATTGAATTCTACCATGAAATGAATACATGAAACTCCTAGTTTTTCCAACTGTTCTTCCTTTTTCTCCTCAAATTGCAGATGGCCTAATTACTGTGGTACATCCTAGAGGTCACCATGAAAGCCCCCTTAGGGTAAGCACGATGCTCAAAAGATTCCTCTCCAAAGGCTTCACCAGCTAAGCAGAAACATGAACTTGAACACCCCCAGCTACAGTCTTTTGAACTTCTGCAGCTTCCTTTCTAACTGGCAGCAAAGTGACAGAAAACCCTGGCAGGCAGCACAAACCAGGTTCTCCTGAACAACTGTCAAAACTGAACTTAAAAAGCCAAGTCCTGTTATTTTTTTACATAAAGAAAACAAGTTCAAACTGCTTTGATTTCACCAACTTGACAACCTGTAAGTTTTATGCTACTTGACATGGTCCTGGAACTTAAAAGAGTATATAGTATTTGCCTAAAAACAGGGGTTAACACTTTCCTAGACTTACTTTTTCAGCTGATGTCCAAGCCCAAATCTTTCCTTGGTAGAGATCTGAAATACATCCACAGTTGGCACTACAGAAAAACGAGATATTGTTGACATATGAACTTACAGCAATAATCAAGAACTCATAACCATGTAAGTCATATATAAGGGCCCTGTTTCTACCTAGACTTTTACTATAGACAATGCCACTGAAGTAATGGTGAAAGTGGACATGTCAATGAAGTCTATTAAGAAATGAATGGCCCTTTCTGGAATATCAGATAACATAACTTGTAATTTTATAAATAAGTATTCTAGAAATTGAATTCTTCCAGATCTACCTCTTCCCACTAATTTTACTTACAAAAGCATATCTTTGTTTTTTAGAATACTCAAGTACTAGAGAGCAGCATCAGATTAGATGTATCTGGACTGGTAATTCATCTCCCCTTATCTTTTAAGCTTTATTCCAAGGAAGTAGTCTTTACACAGTACAGTTCCGGTGACTATGAAGAAACCCAGACTGAAATAAACTGAATTAATCAGTATCTGGGCTTTCCTTCTGATAGCCTTTTAATACAAGATCTCTAATTGTCATCTAAGTGCCAGGTATATTAATTCCAGTGACCAAGGATTACCCTAAATTTTCCTCAGGACCCATCCTAACATTGGTATGTATATCCATACTCATCTGTCAGAAAACTGAAACTGTACGGAGTAAAAGCTGGAAATTAGCTCCTGGTATTACTAAAGTCCTTTATAACATTTACTAGATAAAAGTGGCAGATGGAATCAAGCACTGCTGAGAGTGCCTCAGGTCCTCAAGGCAGGACAACAGCCAAAACATGTACAAGCACAAATAGAGTTTATACTTCGTATTACATAAGATGGTAATGACTACAGTAAAATAAAAAAGGAACAAAAACAAAAAAATTGGGGTTGGTTCAAATCTTATTAGAAAAAATAAATCAGTACTTTAAAATCTATATTATTCTGATTTTATTCAGAATGTCAAAGTTTGTCCTTTAATTTTGCTTTAATAAATTAAATTTAAAATTAAAATACAATATGTCTAACCTGGCTGTCTAATTTCACATAGCTCAAATCCCTGCAGATAGCCTTTCTCTGATGTCACTATTCAAATACGATCTCTTCCTTAAAAAACAAACTGATGACTTTCTCAAAAGGGAAGGATCAAAGACTGAGGTAGCAATGTCTTCAGATCACTAAATTTAGGACACACAGTGGTGGGGGGATATTTTCAATGAGAAGCATCATATCTATAACAGCAACCTTAAACTCTGACATCTAGACTTCTAAACTCTACAGCCATATGAGGCATCCCAGTACCTCCAATAGCTGATTCATCCTCATTCAAGACAGTTTTCTAAGGCATGTGGGAGGAACTGTCCACAATAGAATAATGAGACAAGCTATTAAGAAGTAGAATGACTGACTAAAATCAAGACACCATTGTGCTTTGGAGTATACTGCATTTCTGTTTCTTTTACCGATCAACAGAAAGCACTATAGGAGAAAAAATGTAGCATAAAGTTATCATACAGTAGTCTCAATAAAAACAGATACAAGGGAGAGAGGAATTCACAGAGAATTAAACACAAAAGACAGTGGACCTCACTGTGCTTTTCTGGTAAATAAAGAGACACTGCTGCAACAGCAGCTGAACTCATAAACCCAGTATCCCTGAAGCACTTGCCTCTGGCCCTGATCTTGACTTTCTTGGTACTCAGGCACTCCCCACAATCAGTCAGCTACAGGACTAGGAACTAAGTTTCCTGTTTTAACCTTGCCAGAGGTGCAGAAGATATTTTGATGTTACTTCTCATTTCACTAGATCATTTCTTACTGCATGCTGCTCTTCACGCTTCACCTTCTCTTATTTGCTGCATTTTTATTTTTTAAATTACATTTTGATAGAAATACTCTGAATGCTAACTCTGCTGCCTGCTATAGTAAGTACATATTTTAAGATCTGCATATTTACAAAGAAAGATTAAAGCAATAAAATAGAGACAAAAAGACCAAAGTCAAGCAAAAAAAAAAAAAAAGTAAAAAAGATTGATGTGTTGAAATGCTTATTTGAATGAACAGAATATAGCTTATAGTTAGTGTCGGCAGGCAACATATCCTAAAATAGCTCACTGGGACAGATTTTTCTAAACATATTATGACTGGAAATATCTATTCATTTTCCGGAGGCAGAATTCTTCCAAAGAGATAAGCCTGAACTGACAGCTTGTACTGGAAGCCTGCAAAGCCAGGCAAATTATGATATAAATTGCAACTTACTTCTGACTTCCCACTGTAAAAATACATTTGAAGTTGAATTCTGCATATGTATGTTTCCAAATCTTCAGCTAATTCTTCAGAAGTTGACCAGTTTTACTCTCATGAGGAAGGTTCACTCACTTAATCAAATCTAAAGATTCCCAGGTTTCACAGTCATACAGAAATCAGAAGCTGAAAGGATAATTATCATGGCCTCATTCTTCAAAGGTGTATGAAAAAATGCATATCAATGTGCTGCACAGGTCTGTGCACGGCTACCTTACCAGTGATATCTCATCTGTGCAGATGATGCCTGACTTTCCAAATCAGGAAATCACACATTAGAAACTGTAGATCTTTATTCCTTAATCCTGGTTCCTAGGGGAAGCAGCTGAATTCCAAAGGATATCAGGAAAACAAGTTCCAAAAATCAATCTGTGAAAGTTTAAATTAGATGTCCAGGCCATTACTGAGGGCCTAAGCCATGCAAACATATGTAAGTATAATTTCAATACTAGTGTGGCTGCTCTCAAGTAGATTAGGAGTAGATCTAAGCACATGGAGGTTCAAAGATTTGACAGTGAATGAGTCTCTATCACCTTTTACATGGTTTGGACCAAGACGCCATACAAGGCATACAAAGAATACACAGGTGACTAACCTGGGCCATTTAAGTACTGTGTAAGTGAACAGTGCAATCGCACTATTATAGGCTCTGTGCGAATTACATCCCAAGCCACAGCAATCTCTTCCTAGGTTAAGATAAAAAGAAAACAACAGACACCATTAGCCATCATGAGGAACTGATGCATTTTGCCGGTATACCTTAGGGTTATAAACACCATCCATCCATTTACCCAGTCATGGAAGATCTACTTTAACTTTAAACTAGAGACTCAGGACAAACTACGGAGTAGTGTTAGACTGCTTCCAGTTCTTAAGTATGCTCATTTAAACTCAGCACAGCTTTACACACAACACTACATCTAGGGTACAAGCAGACACATTTCTCTCTATCAAGAGATACTGTTTCAAAGCTGAGAAGCAAAGGAGCAAATAAAGATGGAAAGGAAACTCACCCCAAAACATACGGCAAAGAAAACTTCTGGTCCTTTGGACTGATTAAAATAAAGTTATGATCAGATTTTTTTTTTTATATTTTTGGAAAGCCCAAGAACAACTATGCTATGTGCTGCGCTGACTTGATATGACATATCTGTGCAGAAGCTAGTCACATCCCTAAAAGCACTGATTTTTACTGTTTGGAGGGCTGGAAGCTACTGCACAGATGAGGTAAATTTGGAGTTAATGACAGCATAACTGTTATAAAAGCCATGGTGCCTGCCTATAGCACCACTGTCCTGTGTCTCCTCTGCCTCTCAAGCTTTTCCCTAGTCAGTTGTAGATGTTAAGAAGCGCACAAGATTGCTCCAGTCTTCTTCCCTCTAGGACTCTATGAAGTGCTTTCTCCTAACTAATGTCTAGGACAGCAAAAAAATAAATGCAATTCAATTCTATCAGTTAAAACATCATACACAAAGCATGTTTGAAAGAAAATGCACAAGCACATAAAGCATTTTTATAATGTGGTCATAAAAGGAAAAGGAAACCTTTCCACTGAGTAGCAATCAATAATGGGACAGCCACTTGTGAAGATCCCGACTCCGAGAAAAGAAAGTCTAGGTGGCTGTCTAAAGAGTCTGAAGTGTAGGAGAATTAAATGGGTATTAATGTTTATTATGTAATACTGTGATTAGATTACTTACATCAAGAAAGCTAACATCAATATGCAGATCAATATCTACATCATCAATGGCTCCATATTCCCTGAAAGAAATAATTACATTACAGCTCTTTAAGATACTACTCAGCCCAGGAGTACGTATAATAGGGAAGACTTCATGAAGTATAATCTTGTCTGCAAAATCAGAATGGTTATAAAATGCACATTTACATAGATTGGATCAATATTCACAGTGGGTGACTGACTGCTGCACTGACTTTTTCAGTGGATTTTGCTTAAACAGGCTAAATCTTTCTTTCTACTAATCCCCCCACATTCTCTCTCCATTGCTGTTATATATTTTTGTCTCATGTGTTGAACAAATAAATCAAAAAAACAATAATATAACATATATATAATAATATGCTGCTCCTATAAATGACAAAAGAAAACCCTAGTTAATTTTCAAAAGTATTTCAGGTTAACAGCCAGTAACCTAAGGAGAGGCTTGTGATAAATCACCGACAACAAATACAGCACATCCTAGAGGGTGGCATATTATACCTGTGAGACTATTCAAGCATTTGTTTGTCAAAACTTAAAGACTGCCCTGTAACGTGCTTGAGGCAATAGTTACCTTATTTTGTCTGTTACGTGTAGTATTGCTGGAATCCCTGAGGTTCAGATTTAATTTATGCTCATAGGTGTTTCTTTGCCATCTGAAATCTTACATTTAAAGTGTGACTTCTCTGCTTTTTATTTTCTGACTCATTCTATTGCCCTCCTTGAACTTGAAGGGGAAGTACTTGAAGTACTTGAAGACTTCTGAACAACAAGGATAGAAAATGCTCATTCATAAACCTAAATAAAAAACCTGCTTTCATTTTCATATAAATTACTTAAGTGGACAACATTGGAAAAGTACAATCACTCTCAATTTTTCACAGATTAGCTTCAAGGCACTAGTTTTTTTTTCTTTATACTGCATTAATATGCTTGTTCTCACAGTGACTTCCACATTTTTCTATTAAACGAGACTAAGTGCATAGTAGCGGTTGTGCATTAATAAGTTGACAAAGTAATTCTGAAATACAAAAATATTGTGACTATAACTATGACTTATCAAACTGGCCTCTCAGCCCCTGGCAGGACCTAGCTTGCACTGGAAATGCCTCAACCTCTTGTGAAGTTTGGTGGAGGAAACCCGTTCTGCTAAACCTTGGCATCCCAATGGTTCTCTCCAGTAACAGCAAACGCAAAGTCTCTCTCTAGATCAGACATGCCCACACATGGCACTCATAGGGCAGGTAAACTGTAGGTCAGGTCTGTGTTATCTGAAGGCTCCCCAAACCTGACAGCTGCTCCAGAGCTCACCCAAAGCTGTAGAGGTGTCCACCGACCTCCTACAGCTCACTAAAAACCTGGCTTTGAAACAGAGAAATTCTCCACCTATTGAATGGCCTAGCCACTATCCTACACATCAGTGGCCTCAGATTTTTTTGCTAATTTTCCAGAAGATCCAAAGAACAGATCTTTATGAAGTCTTGAGTAATATTTAGGAATGCAGACTGATGTTATGACTGAGATGCAAAAGGCTATAAACAACCATAATTTCATACATTAAACAGGAGTACAGTTAAACTAATGAAACACAGAAATATTAGTGGAAAACAGGCTAAGATAAAAGTAATTTATAACTACAGAATTTCCATACTCACTGAAACCTCTGAGCCCCCACTCTATTATGACCCTAGAAAATGGATTTTAGACACATGATGCTGACTCTAGTTTTACTTCCGCAATCTGAAAAGGAGGAAGAAAGCTGAAAGGGAGGAAGGAATTATGTTTTCTTTTAGCAGCTGCAGCTTATGATCTGCTTCCTACAAGAGCTCCATGAACACATCTTGATTTTGAAGCTCCCATAGGTCCTTTTGTCTATCAGTGCATAAGCAATGTAAATAGATAGTGAAGTTTGGATCAGTTGGTCAGAGGTCACTGGTGGCTTTGGTGGCCAGTTTTCAAAGGGCAGTTGTGAAAAGCATGCAGGTAAACATTTTCTACGTGCAGCTGACTACTGCAAGAGACTGTCACAATATGACAGCAAGAGACTACTAAAAGAGGGCCAACTGTCTAGGAAATGAGCATCTTACTGGGTGTCACTGTCAGACAGACTTCTCTCTCCACAGAGAAGTGGAGCTGCAAGGAGGGAAGAAACAATGATTAATGATGTGTTTTTCATTTCCAAGAATTTAGAGGTATTTTCAACTGCTGTAGAGTGGAAGAAGCATGAAAGTTTTCTACATGCCAAAAGCAGCCACAGATGCCAGTGTTTACTACAGTGAGCTCAATGACATCACACTGCTTCCAATGAAAATAGTTGACAAAATAGATTAGATGCATTAAGTTTTTGAAAAGTTACATATAATGTTACAGTTTTAGGAGCCTGAAGGAGCGTACCAACAAGGTATTCTCAATTTTATAGTTATGTTTGGCAACTAAACGTTTATCTCATTCATTTCCTAAGCCCATACACAACTATTTGGATTTTAATTCCCCAGGTCCTTGAAATGGAATGAAATTTCCATTTAATTTCAAAAGGCATAACACAGTAGTTGTATACATGCTCTCTCTTCTTAGACAAAAATAATAGAGCTTATTGTTTAGAGGTTAATGGGAATTGTTACTTGCAATATATGTATGCCTAAATTTATTATATTCTCTGTATCTAATTACTTGGTTTGTACAACAACTTTGAGATTGTCTTTGTAATACATCTGACAGATCTGCTACATCTTGCCTATGTGTTATTTTAATGAAATCATTAAGATTACAGAGATGGACAATGAAGTTATAAAAGACCAGAAGTGTAATAAAAACATCATAGAGGCATATGCCATATCATATATGTCCAACAGAATTTTTGCATAATTAACCTGTGCAATCCACCTGTGACTGAGTTCCACCACTTCGTTGTGTAGGATACTTTAGATTACCATAGCTAGAAAGTTTTCCTAAAACCTAATGAATTCTTGTTTGTTGCTAGCACAGCTAGTTTCTTATTGTCTCTCTCAAGATGAGAACACTTGATCATTTCTCCTATCTACAAACAGCTTTTTTGAAAGAAGGACGGCTATTAGGTCTTCTCTTTTTTCCAGACTAGACAAATCCAATTCCTTCAATCTTTCTCTAGTGAAAACATTTACTAAACCTCTTATCATTCCTCTTGTTCACCTCCAGGACAAAAGACAGAATACGACAGAACAGGAGTTTAACAAGGGCTTAGAGTAATACTGAATAGTAATTTCCAACAAAATACAAAAGCCCAATCAAATACCAACTGAACTGCAGAACACAATGTAACAGGCTGCCAGGGCTCCCTCCGAGCACGGCCAGTTAAATCAGCACTCAACCACCCCAACACCCTCCTCAAGAAAGCATCATTGCTTGCCAGCAATGCTCCTTCCTTTTGCCATACAATATGCAGAATTCACCGGAACAGACTTATGCTCTGGCAGTCAGGGAAGGTCCAGAAAGAACTCAGTCTCCTAAACATTAAAGGTTCCACAATATGGAAAGATCGGTAACATACCTGAGAGATACTGCATTAGGTCCATAGATCTCTCTCACTGCTGTCAAATCAGCCTCCAGCTGAGGGTGCTTGTGAAGTTCTCCGTCATAGCTAACCTATTGGGGAGAAAAATATCCTGGGAGTTCTTATTTGTTTCATTACTGGCACCTGAAGCAGGCTACTCAAAGTTTCCCCTGCAAAAATATGCTGCATTAAGATTCCTTAATGCAATCCTTAGAAAGGACACTGTGTTGACAAGCTGAAACACGTACGTGGTCTAACTCTGCTAATTAATAAGATTTGCAAAGCAGGCATCTCTGCATCGAAATTTTTTGAGGGTCCCACTCCTGCATCAAAATTTTTGAGGGTCCCACTCCTGTTTGTGGGAAGAGAAGCTGCAAATTACTCATCCTCTGTCCTGTATTGTCCTGGGATCAGTTCTGGGGCACTTCTGCATTTTTAAAACTGTTAAGTAGGAGAAGAACTAGATCTCCCCAGTCATATCACCCAGTTCAACCACCACAGGCCAAAGTTTTGATCTCTCTTGCTTTCTGTCACACTCTCATATGTATTAGACACAGAATGGCTTGGGCTCAACAAGAGAAGCATGAATCTATTCTATACACCAAGTGTCACAGTATGTAAGTTATATTTTCAGTCGACCCACTGGCTGTATTCTATTCATCAGTGCAATGGTATCAACAGAAAAAACAAAATTAAAGAACACTTTCTCATTTTTAGTATTTTACCAGAGAAGGTATAAAGAAACATGTATTTAGAAATTATCCCCATATTTTTCAAATTCTACATGAAAAATTGAAAACATTATGTTAGTGCTTACAGTATAGAATCATAGAATCATAGAATAGTTTGGGTTGGAAGGGACCACCAAAGCTCATCTAGTCCAATGCCCTGCCATAAGCGGGAATACCTTCATCTAGATCAGGCTGCTCAGCACCACACACATAGAATCATAGAATAATAGAATAGTATAGGTTGGAAAGGACCTCATCTTAGTCTTAAGTATCTCCAGGGATGATGCATCCACCACCTCCCTGGGCAACCTGTGCCAGGATTTTATCACCCTCATTGTAAAGAATTTCTTCCTTACATACAATCTGAATCCTCCCTCTTTTAGTTTAATAAGCAAAACTTGTGAGCTGGTTTGGCTGGGCTGTAGGATGTCGAAGTAATTAATATCCTCCCATCTTTCACAAGGACCAAAATACCTCTTTAGACTTACAACAATCTGTTCACAGTCTATTACTACTTCCCTGTTAAGCAATATGCTCTCGACTGTGTGAACTTAATTCTATTTCTTTACAACAATTAGAATGACAGTAATTCCACAAAAGTTGATGAACTCCCTGGATTTGGCCAGATTCAGAAATGAGAGTAGGATTTGGCTCGCACCTTCAGAAAAATGCAGAAAGCAAAGCACAAGAGTGTATCTGATGCCTTTAGACATGTATATCCTCATACAGGAATTACTGCAGAGAATGTTTGCTACTGCAGCAACCGTATCTAACTGCAGTACTGTTTCTTCCATTTGTACATTCAAATCTGTAGACCAGTGCAGTGACACTTGCAGCTCTGATATCTAGGGATGTATTTTTAAATCTAATAAAATAGATTTCAATAGAATTAAAATAATAATCAGCTGATCACTTTCTACATGCGAAAATTAGCAAAGAATTATTTGATTAGACTTAGAACTCTTCAAATATAAGGCACAGAATTCAGCAGCATACCAGTGGCATATGTCAATCAGTGGTATCAATGATATTCATGACCAGAAGGATATACGCCAAGTCTCTCTCCCTTGTTTGGGCAGGCATGTCAGAACAATTTTTCAAGTATAATAGTATAAAAAGAAAACCATTATTATATTTTTTTCGCATTTTATGTAGGAGCAAACTAATCCTTTTTACATGCAAAGATTAATTCTTTAAAGATGCATATGTAATGGCTGTCCTGCTTGCAAAGAAAGCACAGCAATCGTTTCACAAATTGTAGCTGTGGTGCACTCACTACCTTTGTGGGACCTACACCACATATTTTTAATCAGATTTATGTATGAATAACAGTAAAATCCAAAAGGAACACTATGCACAACACTGAACTGCTCAACAGAATGTTTTCTCCAATCTATTTTCTGATGGTAAGAGGTTGTGAACTCAAAAAGGCAACAAAAATTGTAAGACCACAGTATGATATTTTCCACCCCTGAATTAGTGCCACAGACATGCTTATGTATGCAAAGGAGACTGCCAAATTTCATATATCTGCATCTACAAGTATTTCTGTAACTGAAGCACAACAGCAGGAGAGAGAGAGCCAAAGGAAGCCATATTACTGTTTCAACCTCCTGTTCTCATTTGCAAATGTAGAAAACATAGATTCAAAGCAAGAATTAACAGACTCGGAGAAAGTGCATATAAAGCCTAAAAAATCTTATAACTTTGCTGTATCTGAAAGGTCTGTGATTAGAAACTCTCCGTTTTTAATGAGACCTGATTCAGATTATTTTGGCCCACCTAATGACAAAAGGCTGTGTTTTTAAAGGAGATTAAGAGATTTACAAACCTTAATCCCATTGTAAATCAATGGGGTTTAGGCTATGAACCACTTAGCTACTTCAAAGTATATATCCATTAAATCCTTAGGGAGGATTACAAGCAGATGCTTAGGAAACAAACATTTAACTTGAGACCAAAAGATTGTATCTTGCTTTCACTGCCCATCAAATGCCATTTCTCATCTTCCACGGTCCTTGTTTCATCATCAGATGCTTTCTTGTCTTTCCACCTGTAAACACTTAGAAATTCTAAGAATTATCCCTGACCTCCGCATTTCCCAACTGTATTGCACACCGTTACACTGGCATCTTTTTCGTCTAGTTGCTAAAGCCAGAATTTTTGTCCCCTTTCTCTATGGGCACAGCAGACACTTGTCTCAAATGAAGCAGCTTGCCTTGCTTGTTCCCCACATATCCAGTCACCTATTTTGTCATTCGAATATATCTGATGCTCACTTAATAACACACTTTATCTGAAAAAGGACTGCTTTCTTTATCTCTCAAAGGACTACGGCCATTATCAGATTTCCTATCTATTTTCTGAGTCCTCAATATTTCCTTTAATTCTACAGGTCTTCCTTAGAATTTTGTCTTTTTAACCATGAAATTTTAAGTTCAGAATTTCCCTTTTCCTCTCTTGTTAAATATACTTTCTATAATGTCTTTTTGTTTGTTCTCCTTGTTTTGCTTTTTGAATATTCTATACTCAAGACATTCACAGTCATCTGATATTTTATATTTACTGCTGATCTAACTGGGGAGTTTTTGCCAGTTGTATTTCCTTCAGTTAAATGTATTACCTTAAGAAAATGACAATGCAATATAATGTAGCTTATACTTTAAATATAAGGCAACTAAATTCTAATCAGTATTGCCTATTATACAGCTGTCTTACACCTTGCAAAATTATGTCCTGCTGTCTGTGTTTGTATTTCAGAGTTGATAAATATTCATTTATTTGGGCTCTGGAAGGCATCCTTTACCAAATGTATTAGCGCTGGTTTAAGAAAAAAGTACTGTTTGCTGCCTTTTCCTTCACCTTGAGGTTACTGCCCTTTCTGCCGGAGTTGAAAAGTGGAGCTGGTACACACAGCTCATCACTACAGGGGAAAATCAGAAGACTTTTTTCCCTCTCAGGTAAGATTAAAGTAAGACATTGCTGTTTACACTGAAGCATGCGCACATGGTCCTCCCCTGTGCTCTGTGGGGCTGCAGAAGTCAATAGCTAAAAGGAAGCAATTCCTGCAGTCATTTCTAAAACGACCATGAATCAATACCCCATGTAAGTTATTTCTGACACTGAAAATACAGTCTTTCAGTTCCAGTTTCACTTTTAATAGCCTTTTAGGGGTGTGTAAGTTTTGGGGTTTTTTGTTAGATTTAAGAAACTCAACATATATTTCGTGTTGAAACCCCACCACGCTGTTGGCTCTGCAAGAGACAAGGCTCGCTGATGTCCTGCTCATCAGCATCCCACGCTTTCTGCACCGACCCAATCGGCTGGCACGGCTGGCATGCTCCTGCTGCCTTGGCTCTGCACCCAAGGCACGGATGGCTTCAGCTGCAAGGCTGAGGTATTAAGAACTTCCACAAACAGCAACCATAATTCACTAAAATATTCATTGATATATACAGTTCTAATAACACAGGGGAGGAATGAACCGTTTGGGGCAATAGTTAGACTAAAAATTAGAAAAATCTGAGTAAAGAGACTAGCAGCATGAAGTGCTCTACTGACACTGTAAAAGGAAAAGAGATTAGGAGATCTTATTTCTCAGCACATTAGAG
Source organism: Amazona ochrocephala (assembly GCA_039720435.1). NCBI lineage: Eukaryota > Metazoa > Chordata > Aves > Psittaciformes > Psittacidae > Amazona > Amazona ochrocephala. Next base: position 100,491,462 of record CM077909.1, read on the forward strand.
AATGTAATGTTATATAACTGCTTCTGCTGAGGGAACAAGAAGGGAAGACACAGAGTAGTATATTCATCTGAAAATACGTAGCATTTTTCAAGGTAAATTTAACTGTTCATCTCAGAAAAAGAATGGACTATTGCCTACATGAAAATTGTTTTCTAATAACCATTTTCATCATTAAATTGCAGTGGTTTTGACTTTACAAAATGGCATTTATCCAGAAGGAAAAAGACTTGGATCCAGCATTACTTCCCATTTGTACCAATAACAGGATAAGCTTTAAAGAGCGAGTATCTATTTCCTGGAAGTAACTGGCTTCTATTTTCAAATGTTCTGAAGATTACCCATGTTTTCTATTCTTAGAGCTTTGCAAATGTAAACAAGCTGATTTTAAATTTGATATAATTATACAGTATAAACATATTCAATATTTTTGCTATGAACTACTGTGTATATATATACACATGATGTTCTATTTAATGTTGAATAAACATAAGAAATTCATTATTATAATAAATTCACAATGGAATGAACAACAAAAGCTTTCAAAGACTGATCTATCGAAACTTGCGCAAAAATTTCCCCCATTACCTGTCCACCATAATAAAACTCCTCAGAATCATTATCTCCTTCAGAGTCTTCTTCAACTGTGCTGTTGTGCCGTGACTCCTTAATGGAAAACGATAGTTAACAATGATATAAGCGATATGCTTATCTTGCATGTATAGTTCTAATTATAACTAAAGGAATTATGTTTTTACCAATAAGCTCATAGTACCATTTATTAAGAGATCTTCTAGTACCATTTTTCCAGATAAGTATTAAAGACCTGTTTTAAGAACAGTGAAGTATCAGGGAAAACATGCACCTACTAACTGGGTACCTGAAAATATCCTGAAAATAAGCTGGACATACATTAATTTGTCTGGCTACAGACACAGCGTGGTATTTTAAGAAACTGGGGAATTCAGTAGACTATGCAGGCATACTTCACTCTGTTCTTTTGCTAAACAAAGCATAATTTACCCACCAAGACAGGTTCTGGATTTAATCTGGTATTTCAGTGACCTAATAAAATTTTAATTTACTTTATTCTGGTAAATCAATTTGAACAGTTTAAGAGAATCAAGTCCAAGCATGAGATCTCTTAAATTCCTTTCTGTGAAAAACTGACAGATTGCTCCTTAATTATTATTTTTAACAGAAGTTCCAGCCTGTTGCCAGAGAAGTTCATACTTAATTTTCTGACTAATTCTGATCTGAGACCTTGAAAATGAAGGGTAAGTAATATGCTTACCCACGTAAAACCTACTCTAAGTAGGCTGGCTGCTCTGTGAGTAATTGCACTCAAGTAAATAGAACTGATCCTTGTACAGACTGCATCTCAGCATGAGCTGAAGTGTTATATTCTGCTTCCCACCAATGGAACCTTTACTTATAATCATATAATTGCTTGAAGATATTGGTTCTTGTTTCACACAATCCATGTACGATTTCTAGGCCCTATGCTGATAAGGATACCCTAAAGAACACCTGTTCAAGTCATAATTCTTCACTTCAACCTGACCATGATATACTCACTGTTTATTTTGTACTTATGTTCTGCACAGAACTGCCATAATGAAATGGAAATCAGATGCATGAATCAAAGAATTAAAGTTACCCCTAAATCCCATATAGTCTTAAATGTTAAATATACCCTATCATCAATTTCTATGTTCAGACCTTCTAATCCTATTTCCCTACCTTTGCTTCTAAATTCCAGCTCTATTCACTGTACACATTTATAGAACAAAAACCGTATCTCAGCCAATTTCACAGCAATTTTTTGTGACAAGGCATAAAAAAAAATCTGCTTCTACTTCTTTTGAAAGAAATGAAGTGACTTTAGTCTTCTTTATTTCTAATAACCTTAGCTCAAGGGGCAGTCTGTGTTAAAACAGAACTCAACAGAACAATAATTCAACACAAACCCAAGAGAAATGAAACTCTCATATTAGAACTGTGACAAACCAATCCCACCCTAACCAAACATCTAGCCAATAGAAATGGTCAGTGTTAAAGACTTCTTTAAAGTTTTTTTCCCCAGTAATTTCTTATTTAAGTGCTTCATTCAAGGTTCAACTAAAACAAAAGCTCAAACTCTGTCACATAGAAGCTAAATGTATCTCAGGCTTTTAACCAAATAGGTAAATTCTTCCTGTATTTGAACTTTTCTAGTTACCAAGCACTGAATGCAATGACAAGGCAGTAGAAGCAAAGTACTTCCAGCGCAGCATTTTACAACAAATCAGGTCTCATCTACTAAAAAAACCCAACCATAAACTTCAGCGTATCTGGCTATGTTTATCTTCCCTTTCCAGGATCAACCACAGCTGCTTAAAAAATGGTCCAAGAAACTCAGCAACCAACCTCACCAAGGGAAGTCTTTATTCTTGATACAATGGTCAATTCCTACTTGGGATAGGAGCCTATGCGGTACTTTCTTTGAGCCTGTAACGCTATCAAGACCTGCAGAGTTCACTGTAGTGCCACTCTGCATTTGAGCTAATGTCTCTGTGCGACTGGTGAGCGACCCATACCAGAGGTACAAAAAAAATACAGCCACGACTGGAAGGCCTGAATACGCCAGACACTACTTATGGTGAATAGAGTCATGCAGAGGTCTAGAGCTTTGAGTAAGGCTGCTGTAGGGCAGACAAAGAAGCAGTGAGCTAATAAATGGGATATGATGCTATGCGAAAGAGTAGATTAAAAGGTAATGGCATCATGATCTACTTCTCCAGAAGAGATGTATTTTCAAGGCAGATGGGGGCTATACCAATGCTGAACAAAAAATGAAATAAATGTGAAAACCGTATTTCCTAGGATGGGAGCATCCCTATCCCAACTAAGTGATTCACTGGTTAATCTAGGTATGAAACCTAGGGAACTATTCCATCTTCTAACATGTGAAATGTGTACAGCTTGCAAAGGCACACATTTGGCATGATATAGTAAACATTCACACTTTATTATTTTCTGTGGTTTCTTAAAAAAGCTTCTGTTAAAATGTGATACAAGAAATACATACCTCTCCATTCTCCCTCTGTAATTTTGATTTTATGGATAAGCAACAGTTGACATCACTCGTTTTTCTTAATTCTTTTAAAAAAAAGGGAAAATAGGAAAATTTGTGAAAAATGTGAAATAGAAGCCCCTGTATCTCAGAATACTCATATGTTTAACTGTGAAATGAAACTCATCTGGTCCACCTAGGAGATTTGTTTTTCCCACTCTGTGATTTACAATTTAGTGTCATTTATTAATTTTGTATATTTTATTAAAGAATGAAAAATTACACTCCCCCAGCAAAATTAGATCATATCATCTTCTACACAAGACAGAGTTTTTTATTCTATTTTAAATTACAGGCTTTATTTCTTTTTAAGTTACAGAAATATTTGAGAGTAAAATTTATCTTCTGCCTATAATGGCCAGTTTTTGTTTAGGTGCCACTGCACTGACTTTAGTAAAATTATTCTTGATTTACATCAGTATAAATGAGATTAGAGACTGAAGATCATACTGGTTTTCCAGTGGAATTCAAAGTAATTTTGTGTTATGCCCTAAAAGCCCTAAAGCATTGTAATAATGATAAAAAGACTGCAAAGTCAAGTGTTCCTATCTGAAGAACTGCCAGAATTAAGACTGTTCTCTGCAGTTTCTCCTCAGCCTGAAATCATCAGGGAATTTGTCTGCTAGAAAGTCTCTATGAAGTATGCACAAATCTTGATTATATACTGCATAAATGTGCCTGTATGTCTGAGAAGCATACCCTTTCCTGTATCAAATACTTTTTAAAAGTAGGGAGATAACTTCAAATGAGAGGGTCCCAAAATCTCTGAAAAATATATATTTGTTTTTTATAGTCTAATTTAGTAAAACAGCCGGACCATTTTGTTTGAAATTTCCTGAAATAATTCATGAGAGACAATGACAGTTATAGACTGTTTCGTCCCCAGTTGTGAAGATTTAGTGAAATTTTAAGCAAGCAAGCATGAAAACTTCTAATCGGGAAGTCTTAAGCACCTGTAACTATATCCAAGGAGAACTGCTTTAGTACAAACTGCAAGACATTAAAAGAATAAAATACATCCTGCGTACACAATTGTGGTGATCCCCAAAAGAAGGATTTTAATTTCTTCTATTACGAAATATAGGACAATTTACCACAGCAAGAATGTGAGAAAATCACAAACTGTGTAACTGCACACATTAACATAACTCCCTTTAAGGGCAGGCAACATCCTATCTTTTCTTACAAAGTATGAACTTGATAAAACACTTGGGACATAAGATTACCTGTAGCGATTTGGTGGAAAATTACTGGAATTGGCTCTGTTGTAACTAATACATCTTCATCATTATCAGAACTGGAAACATAAGTGTTATCTGCAAAAGAAAAACACCCGTGCACGGTGAAGTCTGGTTGTGTTCTGCCAACCTATTCCCACACTGCCCATCCCACCCTTGTACCATAAGGAACCACTCCCCAGATGGCTGGGGAAGCTGAGCACTATCATCTTCCTCATTTTCCTACTGAGGCTGCTAATGAAAAAAAAAAAAAAAAAGTACCAAAAGGATAAAGGATGAAAGAGGCAGACTCAAATTTTATACAATCAAACCCCTGGAATTTGATGTTTTACGCTTTTTGTTATGTCTGACACTGGAACACAAGCTAGATCTGCTGTGCAGAGTGAAGGCTGCATTCAGAGCTGGGTGTTACCAGCCCATTATGTAAAATACCCGTGCCTCATTTTGCCTAGTCACATAAAGGTTGTTTGAAGTATCTTCTAATCAGTGGATAACCTTTCTTGTGCCTGATTAATATAAAAAAAAATAATTCCTCCCACTTCACAAAAATATTAAGTATGGATGTGAATATGGAAAGTCTATCCCAAAATGTCTTGCAAAACGTATGGATTAGGCTGAGAGGTCTGTGTGTTGAGGTTTCTTTCTGGTTTGGTTTCTTGTTTCGCTTTCTAACCAAACGTTTAGAAACAACAAACAAGGAGCAGCAAGCTTTTTATCTGCAGAAGCTAATTTTGCATGAATTCAGAACTGTCTATGAAAGTAATAATATTTTGCTCTCTACTGATTTGGGCTGAATCGAAACTTATGTTCTAGAGCAGAAAGACTAACAATTATGATAATCATAGATAAAGAGGCAAATAAGAGAAGTAAAACAAGGGCTTGATCTATCATAATTCCAAATACTCCTGTCCCATAGCAGCAAAGTGTGTGAACTCACATGTAATTTTAAGCATATGGCTGCAATCTCAAAGCCTTAGACCACAGTGATTCACTTAGATTCCAGTGAAATGTTGAAACATCAATTGAGCAATAAATTCAGACACATTATCCTTTGTATTACAGAGGTTCTCAGCATCCTGCATGAAGACAAAGCCCTGGCACTGCCACACTGCCTTTGCAGACTGGCAGTAGCACTGCCACACATGGACAGGAGCATGGGGCTTTCACCTCCAGAGTCTGGCACCATCCCAACACCTTCGCCTACTTCCACCCCTGCGCTGTGCCACGAGGTAATGCGAGCAATGTCCGCTTAGCTCAACATATATACATAGCATGCAGGCAACTGCTGCAGGAGGCTGACACCACTTTCCCCAGAGCACTGTGCTCCAGTGGGCACAGCAGCCTGCTCCATCAGCTCAGTCTGCATCTGCTCAGCTACGCGCTTGGCACAGGGATGTGTTTTAAAGCCACAGCATCATGCAAATGAAATGGGGACCCTTCAGCCCTCTGCCAGCAATCACTCCTTCTCCCACTTCTGCCTCTCAGCAGGACAGGCTGTGAATTATGCCTCCAGGATAGCTGCATCTCACCCTCCTCACAAACCCCTGCCTTGTCTCTGTTGGCATGCTCCACCTTGCTGCCTGCGTCAGCTCTACTGCGCTGGATGGCTCTGGGTATATGCAACACAAGCCCCTTCCTTTCCTAGGTTTGGGAGCGTAACTTAGTCCTATAGTATCTAATGATCTGGAATAACAGAGGGCATCATTTGACTCTAAACATACCTAATGCCATATATATGGATTGGCAAAAGAAAATCCATATCCTAGAACTTACTGCTGCATGAAAAAGTAGAAAAAACACCAATACATGCCATACGGAATAGACAATTACCAATATATTCATATATGGGGAAAAAAGGGCTGCCCAATTACAGGTTTTATAGATTTTAATAGTATTTTTGTGTCCATTGTCATTCTTTCTCAGCAGCTGGATAATATGTTTCTCACTGCCAAGTTTTTGCTTTCCTTTTCTATTTGGCAGCGATTCCCTATTTTTTTTTTTCTTTCCTTCTATCAGCCCAATGAAACTTGAAATTAAAATACTGGTTTTGTTTGCTTTCTTCAACATCCAGTTTCTAACACACTACACCCAAGAACACTTCTTTGTTTAAGCAGAGGACCTACTGTCTGGACCTAGTGGAGGGATGAAGCAAACCAATTGCCAAACTGGTTCTCTCCATCTCTGCTGCAGCCTAATGAAGCCTAAGAAAAGGACGAACATGTGTGTAACTCACAGATCACTGGGATAAGAGTATGGGAGCTCTACAGGTTTATGGCAGCCACACATATCACTTTGAACATATGTTCATTAGCAAATGCTTGTTGCTGTAATGGTTCTCGCAGGAGTCATGATCCACTCATATTAATGGGACTTTAGTCTACTCATTGCCATTATATTCTGTAACTATTCCTTAGGAGCATTATTTTCCCCAGTTGTGTCAATGTTATGAGAAGATGGTTACAGAGGTATTTTGCTGGAACTGTTATTACCTGCCTCTAAAATTTTCAGTGATATTTTCACAATTTCAGCAATGTAGATATAACTTTGAAATGCTACTGTCTCAACACTATTCCTATTAAATTCTTCAGAGTGCCTCTGTGAGTATATTTTTACCTTTTGCTCATAATTATGAAACTTCCAAACACCTTCCATTACTGAAAGTTGTCATGTCATGTTATGGTTCCCATAGGTATGATTTAATGTCAGCTGTTTATAATCTTTTGATGCTTTATGAGCAATTCAATACTAACTACACACTGTTATCAGTGCCAAAGTGGTGATGCTGCATACATAACAGCAATGCAGCCAGACAGGCCATATGCATTGCCCAAAACTCTTCTTACAGTATCTAAAATTTACTTGTGGTGGTATCACTTTTGGCTGAATGAACATCATTTGTATAGTAACTTAATGTCTTTTATTTTCATATATTTATTGCCTGCATTAGCAATTTATCTGATGATCAATCCCAACAGCTTTCTCCTGGATTTCCAAATTTGACCCACTGTGTATTACACACTTACTCTCCAGAGGACAGAATTTTGGCATAGCTATGCACTACTGGACTTAAACCACGATCAGTAAAGTTTTATTCTGTGAGAAATATAATTTGATGAGCATGTGCTGCTCTGAACTGTATCAGCTAGCTTCCACCTATCAACTCTATCAACTACCTTCCAGTCAAGGAGGGCATCAGTACAGAGCCTCCCAGGCTTGACAGGCTTCCAGCCTGACATGTTCCTGAAACATCCTGTAACATACATACCAGAGAAGAGAGCCAGTCAGCAGTAATGTTCAGTTAGAGATTCAAGACAAAGTGAGGAGACAACGAACCTGTCTCACCAAGTCAAAACAACTATTTTATGACCAAAGCTGTAAAATGGCAAAGAGTCGTTATCATTCCTAACAAACCGAACACTGCTTCATCACAAAGCAAACACACATCCTGCAGAAGCTTGAGATATTAATGGAATCAGGTCTTCCAAAGCCCTGAAGGGTTCAATTTTAACCAATAAACATACGCAGCTGGTTTAGCTTCCTCTCCAACCTCCCACCCCCCCAAGTTAGCTACAGTGTGAAATTCTATCTGGCTTTCAAATATAGGGGTGATGGCAGAGAATATTCATTAGGGTTTAGAGCCACTCATGCTACAATTAACATTTGTAAGAGAAATTTCTGATCTGTCAAACAGAACAATTTGGCAGGAGATGAGATCTCATATGCTGTGGGACTGCTTGATCAGTGCTCCAGCTTGCCATTTAGTTAGTGGTGCACAGAGATCAAGTTTCGTGATATATAATAAAACAAGCTGTTAGTAAGTATGCTGAAGACTTTCTTTCAACTATTTGTCCCTCTGTTCATTGTCAGGTCAATGGAATTATCAGTAAATGACCTTATTGCAGGTATGAGTGTGTATTTTATGAATCTCAGTTTCTCCCCTTATTATGTATTAAACAGATTAGTAGTAGCAGCAGTTTTCATTCCAGTTTTTACTGGTAAATAAAATATCCTCATAAAGAATGTTAACATTCTTTCATATAAACCACTGCACTTAGCATCACTGCTGATACTTATTTCTCTGCTTCAAGCACTCCAGTGTTTCGAACATAATCTACTGCTTATCAGTGAAGACGACTGAAGTCTCCTTTCTTTAGAGATTCTAAAGGAAACAAAAAATATTTCATGTGACATATTACAGAGATATTATGGATAAAGATATAAAGAAAAAAAAAAGGCCAGAGGGCTTCCAATCATTCATGCGTCTTACACTATTAAATAATCCCAGGTGCAAAATGCACAATGTGGTCCAATCCAACAGTACTACCACAAACTTTTACCTACACAGTGCCTGTCTGCCCTCATCCCCACTTCCCTGTCCTGCTTCTGCTAACTTCTGTGCCAACTGAACTACGTATACAGTCTTTTTGTGAAGGTAAATAAGCTAGTTGAAAATCTAGCTTTTGCTCTTGCCTGGCTGTCTTTCATATGAGTAATTCCCCTTGTCCAGATTGGCCACAAAAATGACTTTAAACCCAGCCCAGAGCAGGAAAAGGAGGTAGGACTGAGCAGCTGAGAACAGTTTTGCAAGCTTATGTTACCAAAGACACACCCATACACAAACCCTTGGCACCAACTGACCCTGAGAAGCATCAATAAACAGCCTGCAGGCTTAATCTGGAGAACATGAGTAGTCTCATTAAGGTCTAACTCAGAAGTGCTTTGCTGGCCCTGCTCCAGACTGCTCAGCCTCTTGAAACATCAAGCTTTATCTACCATGCCAAAGAGGAGTTGGGTGCTTTCTCACTCCTATCACTGTTGGTTCCAGACAGAGAATGCATCACAAGCTCCAGCCTTTGTAAATTTGTAACCATGTTTTCTCACCCTGACCCAGCTGATAAATGATGCCTGAAAAGGAGAAATGACTGTGAAAATAACCCAACTAATGAAAAATGATTAGCACAAGGATGCGCCTGGAAGACACCAACACCCTTTCAGGTATTCATAGCTGAATATAGCAAATTGAGGTAACATGCATACATGTGTCATGGACAAGAATATTGCACTGTACCTGGGTAATCCTCAGAGACATGCACTGAATAGGATACACTGTGAAAAGAAGAAAACAACGCAATTAATAACAACAGCATTAACTGCTCGCATAATATTTTTTTTTCCTGATCCTGTATTATTTTATGTTTATTTATAGGTTCCTGACAGTTTTCAGGACAGAAGGTACAGCTTTTGATGGCTTTGAAGTGCTCAGCAAAAAAACAGGCTCCACGTCACGCCTATTTTAAAAGCTCACTTTACTAAATTGGCACATTCTGATTTCAACCTTCTTAAAAAAATATCAAGACTGCACTATATTCGCTTTAGAGTAAGATTTCAAAACATCTCTACTTATGGTTAAAAAAAAAAAAAATAAAAAAAAATTACTCTTTTAACACTGGAGCTACAAAAGCCCAGTTTTTCCTGTATCTGGTTTCTGGTAGGAAGCCTTTCTTGCTGGCTAGAGCACTTATACATTAGTCTACTTTCAGTCTTAGAAAAGGCTCTGGATGGTTTGGCCTCCTTTCTGTCAACAAACTCATATATTTATTGTGGCAATTTTATTTGATATTTGAACCTCTTTGTCAAGGTGAGTTCAAATCAAATTTGAAAGCGCCATAGTCACACTAGAGGGTAGCTTCACTACATGGCTTACCTGAACCTGTTTCATCAGAAAACAGTCATACAAACACACCACCCTGATCCTTCAGCTCAGCCCACATGTGCTTTACCTACCATCCAGTGAGACCTTCACTGCTGACAGTAGGAAGAGGCGCAATAGTCAGCTCTGTTATCTAACTACCCACCGACTCCTTTTGATGTTTTTTTAACGTTACTATGTGTCTTCATTTGGCACTGAAAACTGTGCAGCACTCTGAAAGCTTTCCGTTGTATAATTCATGTTATTTCCACTTCTAAATCCTATAAATTGTAAGCATCAACTTACACATTTAAATAATATATGGCATGTGCTCATGTCTGTAGTGAGTTAAGCAGGCAGGATGGCACAGCCCTCAATGCATTTTGGCATGTACTGTACATCTCTGAAAATTGATTCAGTGGATCTTTCCAAACTGCATGAACACAGCTTCCACGTAGACTACAAAAAAACCAGGTATGATATTTTTCTTTCTCAAGGACTTCCATTAAATGAGCTCCACTTTCACAATCCAGTGACAGGAGGAGGTGATCAATATGAAAAAGTAGGTCCTCACACTTTCTTCCCTAACTCAACTGCTGCACAGCTCTGTCACCTGCTTTTGCACATCATCTATTCATTTTATGTATTGTTTGACTAGGAGGCAAAGATATCTGTTTCTTCAACAGCTGCAAATGTTCTCATAGATTGAAGCAGACAGTGCGTCTATTACAACTGACAACAGATTTAACCATAACTCTTGACAGCCTCACTCAAGCCAGAGTTAAATCCCACCGCTGTGTATATTCAACATTTTGTGATTTTTCTCTTTTAATTATTTTTCAGATATGTGGAATAAGCAGCACCTGTATCCCCACATCTCGGAGCATTTTCCCTAAAGATTTGGGTATTTAAATCTAATTAATCTGTCATGGCATAAAATATCACTATTTTAAATAGGCCAATATTCCAACATACAGAAAAGTTATTACCTCGGTGCAGTCATATGTGGAGAATTTTGCCCTGTGGTGCAAAAAAGCCCCCAAACCCTACCAATAAAGCCCCCAAGAAGTAACTACTTGGTTCTTACCAAAATCCATCATCTAGATGCTGTGATTGTAACCATGACTTCTTCCTTCTACTACCAAAAGAGGTACTTTGGTCTTACTCTGTATACTGACTGCTTGCACACCCCTTTGCTGCCTCCAGAATTGCTGCATATGGGTTTTCTTGACAATTGCTATACAGGATTATCTTCAAGTGTCAACTTTTATTCCAGGAAAAAAATCTTTCTAGAACTCACTACATATTCTAATTTAAATGACATCTCAATCCAATTTAAGAAACACGAGAAAGCAACAAAATTCCACATATGTATAAAAAAAGTTCCCTGTGCTGAGAACAGGAACAGGGGCTGAAGAAGTTACAGAATTTCCATCAGTGCAGATATTAAAAATTCAGCTGGGTGAGGCCCTCAGCAACCTCATCAAACTTTGAAACTGGACTTCAAACATCTGCTTTGAGTGACAGTCCAACCACAAAATTATGCATATACATGCATAAACTCTATGGAAGTATGTCTTTCTTCCTTCTTCTTCATCATGTGTTATCTGTTGCAGCAGCAGCTGGCACCTGTGGTGATGTTAAATAGAAACCACTAAGAGAAAATATACTGTATGTCTTCTGAGATGGAATTAAAATGAAAAGGTTCAGGAAGATGCGTGCTAGGAATAGTCTCAGATCAGATCTGTAATGACCATTGGCAAATTCAGGATTCGATCTTGAGTCCACTGAATACAGCAGCGGTCTCACTACTAAAATCAATATTTCACAGAGGAGAAAGGAAGGTAAAAAACACATAGAGATTATTCTTTGATCTCAGTAATTAAAAGTCTCCTTACAGAAAAAAATTACCACCAAAATCTGATCAAACCTCCATCTGAAAACCTTTAACAGAAAATCTATCTGCCGAGCCAAAATTAAATGGCAGTATGCTGGAAACAGCAATGGAATCTGATGAGCCTGAGCTGCCACTTCAGAGGAAAGTGTTCAAAGGTGATGTGAACTGAAGATTAAAAACCAAAATGCTGAAAAAAAACCCCACAACTAATTGTCTTAATCTAAATTCACATCTTCAGCACATGTTGAGATCTCTGTGCTGTCATCTCTTGTATGTCCCCAGACCAATGCGCTCTGAGAAGTATTAGTGAAGTATTTATGCCAGAGAAACCTCTTGTGGGGACAGCCTTTTAGATTGCCCATTCCCATTTATTGAAGAGAATAAATGGCTTGTTTGAGCTTCCAGAAAAAGGTGGTGCTGCTTTGTTGGGCTTGTCATCTTACATTAGCTATGTGCAGGTTATGGGAGCAAAAAGCACAAATAAAACTACTGGAAAGAACAAACTTTGGGTTTGTGACTGTCACATAGGATGACACTTGGGCGCAATTTTCTGCACTCAGGATAAACAGTTTCCTACTGACTATGCACCTGATTTGTCAGAAAGTAAGATACACCAGGCTAACAAAAGTCTCTTAAGAGGTTCCTATCCTGCAGCCACCCAAGCATTTTCCCACTGACTTAAATGAGATTTAAAGCCAAGACAGAAACACAGGACTGGGACGGCTTAAAGCGCCTTGAACAGAACTAACTTCAGTGAAGATACAGATGCTCAATGCCTCTCAGTGTTAAATCACCTCAGAGCCAAAGAAAGCCTTTACTGAAGCAGCTTTGTCGTTTAAGTACCCAGAAATGCAACTGGAATTAATTTAGTCCTGGCCCCACACACAACATGATTATTCCAGTGAGGGATGTGATTTTTTCTTCTGGCAATGCTGTTCTTCTGTACAACCCTATTGCAGTTACGTTGCTATAAATACAGCTTATAGCACTGTAATTTATTTCCATTCCTATAAACACATTCTAATCAGCCAACCATCGTCCTTCTTCATTCATTTACATAGCTCTAGCTACACGAACATCGTCAAACTCTTGACCACAAAGACTCAATTATGGTGTTATTTCTGTTTTATTTGGCTTAGGTCCTCTGCAGAAGGCATCCTATGGTACACATTTCTCGACCCTTAAGCTCAGAAAAAGCTTTATACCAGAAATGGCCTAGTAAAATTTTTGTTGTTTAACAAACAGTAAAGGACCATATGAGAAATTAGTGAGAGCTGTCATGTTTCACTGCTTACGAGTTTTTAATGTAAACATTTTATTGCTTGAAGTAATGTTAACATGTAGATCCACAGGCTTAGCTTAGGGACAGTTCTCCTCACAGGGGACTCCTTGCAAGCATTTTCCAACATGTTTTAAACATATCTGTTCCTTCTTCAGGAAGATTATCCTGCAAAGTCCATCTCCATTAAGGCCTAATTCATCAATTTGATGGGAATCCAGCAGATAATTGCTGTTTTTCAGATTAAACCATCCCAGTCTAATACAGAACAAGCAGCTTCACCTGCATTTGATATTAGTGTATTTCTCAAATCTACTTAAAAAGGAGTACAGAGTCCAAACTGATTCTACTATGAGGCAAAATATTACCCCAAAATTAAATCTCCAGGGCAAAGAAAAATGTCCATGGAAACTGAAAAAGACATGAACACAAAAGTTACCGTGACAAAACACATTCATAAAAAGGAAAACAACCAGTTTCAAATAAATTTGAAAGATTGTTCCCTGTGCCTTGGACTACAGGTTTTACTGATCACGGTGCAAATCGCAGGATCGGACACGCATCTTGAAGCTACGACAGTGACGCTGGAGCCAGTATGCAGGACTGGAGTGCATCTTCCCATCATATTCACGTTATCTCAACTGTAGTTGAAATATGCAACCTGTAGTTTTTCTCTAGTACAGAAATCCTTTAAGCTGAATTTCCAGCTGTTTTGCACAGCAGGAACAGTGTGAAGCATCTGCTGTAAGTCTAAGATTTATGCCTATGGAATGGTTACGACAATTCAACCAGTTCTGTCCTATGCCAACAGCCAACTTACTGCCTTATTAAGTGTGGAAATTGTGATCTAGTTTCTATTCCAGTTTTAGCTGTCTCTAATAGAGCCAGAGCTCCACGTGCTAACGTTATAAATTTACAACTTGCAAACTTGCTGAAGAAAGGAAACAAGATTTTTTGTCATATACGATCTTATGGTAGTCTAACGCCAATCTGTAACAAGACCTGAGAAAAAATTAAATTAGGACTTTCTTAATACATGTGGAGCTACAAAATTCAGAAAAGATTATTTTTTTGTTTACAGTACCCAAAACCCCAGCTCAAGCTCATCAATAAACTGATGTAACAAGTTAAATGGATTAAAAAAATTCTATACCTGAAGAAAAATACTGACTCAGCAAAGCAATTGGTGGACAAATATGTAAGATTAAATGCTACTGTGGTACTGATCATATGCCAGCATCAACTTCTAAACAAGTTGGTGAACTGAAGAAAAGCTAACTGAAACCTTGATAAGAAAAAAAAAATTACAGAGGTGAAAACTTTGGGGTAAAAGGCCTTTTTAATGACCTCTACAGTATTTCTGAAAGCACAGCACAATACAGACTTGATGTTTTTACTGCTTTTTAGGTGAGGCAGTAGGAAGTTATAAGAATAAGGTCCAACTGAACAGATACAACTGAAATTGTATCATTTTACCTATTTCTAGCTATCAACTCCCAAAATTTTTACTCATCTTCAGTATCTACACATAACATGCCACAACAGAACATGAATGTCCACTAATTATACAGAAAATATTCTTAATCCCATCTTTATACCTTTGTTTCCTTCCAAATTCTTCAGTGGATTCCCATTACTTTCACGGCCTTTAGCCTCCTCGTCCAATTCAACAAGACCACCATTTGATCCTGAAACCTGACCCTTCACATTATTTTGCCTCTGACAGGCCTTCTTCCCCAAATGGAAGAAAATTAGTTTGAAAAGGATTCCACCACATGGGCCACACTCTTTTCTAGTAACCAGCTGAGATCCAGTCTGAAACATAACAGCTTGGCAGTAAGTCATATCACAAATACAGGGTGGAAACTGTGATTTTCAGAAGATGCACTGTGGGATTCCATCCAAACAAAACTTTCAAACTGCATTCCTGAAATATCTGACCTTTGAACAAGTGCTTTGAGGATTGGTAGGAGATGAAGGCACTCAGATATTGGCCACCTGAAAAGCTAGGTAGGCTATTTACACAAAATATTGGCAGTACTTAACAAGGAAAATAAATCCACTGATTTTTTTTTTTTTTTTTCTCCATAGTTGACCCTATTTGAATGAGGAAATTCTCTGAAGAAAATTACAGTTCAAAACTAATAGTTAAACACACTGCAGAAGGCTTCAGTATCAAGTCTTTCAATTTGTACAAAGATGACACGCATGCAACAACAGCAGAAGAGACTTAGCAGCCAGAAGCAGCAATTTTCTATGGCAAGAAGATCTCTTTTGCCTAATGGATACCATCAAAAGACAAGCCTTGCAAAGTCACAGCTTGAGATTACCATTTTGCTCTATGTTGAAAACAGAACAAACAAAAGAACCATAAAAGCAACTGAAAAACAAGCAAAAATAACTACTGTGCTACAGCTAGGACAAAGGAACTTAATGTAAACTCTCCTTTTGGTGTTCATAAGGGAATGATAAATGTTAGGGGTTTTGACAATTTATGAACAAGTGAACTAGCAAAATTTTTCATCGCTTGGTATGTATGACTACTGTGCTATGAAACACATAATTCCCTTTCAATGGAGTTCCTAAAAAACAATGCAATTGCACTACAGGAAAAGTAAGTTTGCTCTTCCACTCTGAAGCTTTTAAAATATTCTATCCCACCCAGCACACATCAGCTGAGGATGTGCTCCACTGAAGCTTATGTTCAGAAATATACAAAAAAATATGGCTGCATTCTGAATTTTCCTATCAGGCAAATTTTGCAATCAACTATTGCTAGTATTCACAATGTCTTTAGTAAAAAAAAAATGGAGAATCTTTAAATTAGTTCATAAATGTACATTTTTAATAACACAACACACATTTTGTTGTATTGCAATTCACATTAATGACTGAATTAAATACTATTAGCCAATACAAATCAGGAAGTACTGCATTCCATTCATTCATGATACCTTTACAATACAGTCCCAGTAATCTGACAAAACTACAAATAGAACTGAAAAAAGTTCCTGTTGTGTAGAACACTAACCACAAAGTGACATGCATCTCCTAACAAATAGACAGGCGAATATGTTAAGGATAGGCTAGAGAGTATGGAACTCTGTCTGGGGACAGGTGAGCAGTCGACAGAGAGTTTGTGGGTCAGGGTAAAAGGGAGAACAGCAATGGGTGACATTATTGTGGGGATCTGTTACAGACCGCCTGACCAAGGGGACTTGCTGGACGAAGCGCTCCATAGGCAGATAGGAGCAGCCTCACGCTTGCAGGCCCTTGTTCTCATGGGAGACTTCAACCACCCTGATATCTGTTGGAGGGATGGTACCGCCCGACACAAGCAATCCAGAAGGTTCCTCGATTGTGTGGAAGACAACTTCCTTCTGCAAGTAATAGAGGAGCCGACAAGGAGAGGTGCCATGCTTGACCTCATCCTCACCAACAGGGAAGGGCTGGTTGGGAATGTGATGCTCCAGGGCAGCCTTGATTGCAGCGATCATGAGATGGTTGAGTTTGAGATCCTCAGGACAGTGAGAAGAGTGTGCAGCAAGCTCACTGCCCTGGACCTCAAGAGAGCAGACTTTGGCCTCTTCAGGAACCTGCTCAGTAAGGTTCCATGGGATACAGCCCTAGAGGCCAGGGGGGCCCAAGACTGTTGGTTGATATTCAAGGCTCACCTGCTGCAAGCTCAGGAGCGATGCATCCCAACTAGAAGGAAGTTCAGCAGGAGGGCCAGGAGACCTCCTTGGATGGATAAGGAGCTGCTGAGGAAAATTCGAAGGAAAAAAGAGGCTTATAAAAGGTGGAAGCAAGGACAGGCGGCCTGGGAAGAATACAGGGATGTTGTCCGGGAAGCTAGGGACCAGGTTAGGAAAGCTAAGACCCACTTAGAATTAAACTTGGTTAGGGATGTTAAGGATAACAGGAAGGGATTCTATAGGTACATTGCCAATAAAAGACAGGTTAGGGACACCGTGGGCCCTCTCCAGAAGCTATTGGGAGAACTGGCTACCCTGGATTTGAAGAAGGCTGAGGTTCTTAATGACTTCTTTGCCTCAGTCTTTACCGGCAAATGCTCTGACGACACCACCCAAGTCTTGGAAGGCAGACACGGGGACTGTGAGGGTGCGGACCCTGGGCCCACTGTGGGGGAGGATCTTGTTCGGGACCACCTTAGGAACCTGAATGTATACAAGTCCATGGGACCTGATGAAATCCATCCAAGGGTCCTGAAGGAGCTGGCCAATGAAGTTGCTAAGCCACTGTCCATCATATTTGAAAAATCATGGCAGTCAGGTGAAGTTCCTGATGACTGGAAAAAGGGAAATATAACCCCCATTTTTAAGAAGGGAAAAATGGATGAGCCAGGGAATTACAGACCAGTCAGTCTCACCTCTGTGACTGGCAAAATCTTAGAGCGGATTCTCCTGGAAGGCATGCTGAGGCACATGAAAACCAACAAGGTGCTTGATGACAGCCACCATGGCTTCACTAAGGGGAAATCCTGCCTGACCAATCTGGTGACCTTCTATGAAGGGGCTACGGAACTGATGGACAGGGGCAGAGCAGTTGATGTCATCTACCTGGACTTGTGTAAAGCCTTTGACACCGTCTCACATGACATCCTTCTCTCTAAGTTGGAGAGACATCAATTCGATAGGTGAACCACTCGGTGGATAAAGAACTGGCTGGATGGCCGCACGCAAAGAGTAGTGCTCAGTGGCTCAGTGTCCAGCTGGAGACCAGTAACAAGTGGTGTCCCCCAGGGATCGGTGTTGGGACCGGTCTTGTTCAACATCTTTGTGGGTGACATGGACAGTGGGATTGAGTGCGCCCTCAGCAAGTTTGCCGATGACACCAAGCTGTGTGGTTCGGTTGATAAGTTGGAGGGAAGGAATGCCATCCAGAGGGACCTTGACACGCTTGTGAGGTGGGCTGATGCCAACCTAATGAAGTTTAACCATGCTAAATGCAAAGTCCTACACCTGGGTCGGAGCAATGCCAGGCACAGCTACAGGTTGGGCGGGGAGGAGATTCAGAGCAGCCCTGCGGAGAAGGACTTGGGGGTGTGGGTTGATGAAAAAATGAACACGAGCCGGCAGTGTGCGCTTGCAGCCCAGAAAGCGAACCGTATCCTGGGCTGCATCAAAAGGAGTGTGACCAGCAGGTCGAGGGAGGTGCTCCTGCCCCTTTACTCTGCTCTCGTGAGACCTCACTTGGAGTATTGTGTGCAGTTCTGGTGTCCTCAACATAAAAAGGACATGGAAGTGTTAGAACAAGTGCAGAGGAGGGCCACGAGGATGATCAGGGGACTGGAGCACCTCTCGTATGAAGATAGGCTGAGAAAATTGGGGGTGTTCAGCCTGGAGAAGAGAAGGCTGCGTGGAGACCTCATAGCAGCCTTCCAATACCTGAAGGGGGCCTATAGGGATGCTGGGGAGGGACTCTTCATTAGGGACTGTGGTGAGAGGACAAGGGGTAATGGGTTTAAACTTAAACAGGGGAAGTTTAGATTGGATCTGAGGAAGAAATTCTTTACTGTGAGGGTGGTGAGGCCCTGGAATGGGTTGCCCAGGGAGGTTGTGAATGCTTCATCCCTGGCGGCTTTGAAGGTGGGGTTGGACATAGCCTTGGATGGCATGGTTTAGTGGGAGGTGTCCCTGCCCATGGCAGGGAGGTTGGAACTCGATGATCTTGAGGTCCTTTCCAACCCTAACTATTCTATGATTCTATGATTCTATGAATACACAAATTAGAAATACGGAACAGATTCACCGTGAGTTAGAAATACAGAAGAGAGCATGTTACTTGACATAGTTCTGAAGATTGCATAAGGCCTTTTAAAATACAAATAAATATACAGGCTTTATGCTGTTTCACACAGTGCAATACCTACTGAAGCACAGTACTCATGCTTTTTTTTAAGCAGTGTATAAAACCTGGTGTTATAATAATCATTGAAAAACACTTTTAGAAAAAGAGAATTAGAAGTCTCCACGAATGAGATAAAAATTAAAAAGAAGCAGACCTGAGCTTTCATGCACATATTAACACAGTCATGGAATGGGAGTTAATCATGGGAAGCAAGAATAATCTTGATATATTATATTAAAATGTATTTTCTTTTCTGTTACAGAAAAGTCCAAGGGAGATATTAATTCTTGACAAGAAGATTAGAGGTAAATTGCATAGAAAATACAAGGCTTCTGGTCCCTACCACACTCCTGGTATGTCTATAAACAAGTACATATTTTGTTGAGAGCTGGGTTTTTTGGTGGTGTTCGGCTGGTTTGTCTGTTGTGGGTTTTTGGGTTTTTTTGTTTTGTTTTGTTTTATTTGCAGCTTGCTATACAACTGGACTGTGAACCATTTCACATCCATGCTATTTTTTTGGATTCTTGATTCAAACACCCTAATGGATTTCTAAACTGCATTTGAAGTACCCTTTAAAATGTTTCGAATGTGCATGCCTGCATCTCGGCAATTTGTTTTCAGATATTCAGGCTGCCTTACATCTCCTTCTGAAACGCACCAGGTCAGTGAGTTTCCATATCCCCAGTGATCCAGTAACTGATGACCCAGCATCAGTCACTGCTACTTTTTGCTTCTACAGCCAGGTGCTTGCAAAGACTTGAAATTTGTACACATGCTCCTTTCACTTTACATCAAAACTCCCCATGGTGATCCAGCAATTACATGTTACACAGTAAAGAATAACAAGTGACCCTGAGTAATCTTTTCTTCTGGATTTTGGAGAATGCATATGTGTGGTGACATATGAAAAGTCCCAGGCACATCTGTTGCTGACAACTTAGAACTATTCCAAAGAGAGATGAACAGTGTCAATGCGTCAAAAATGGCACTGCTTTCATTTCATGACATAACTTGGGAGTAACAAAGGCAGTGAGTCAAAGTTATTATATGTTTGCATTTGTCACGAAGAATAATCGCACTACTGGTCCTTTCACACAACTGAAGTGCATTTGAATCAAATGGTGAACATTATTCATAAAGCCCTGCTTGATTAAGCATGTTATTCAAATAAAGGGGGTACAGAAGACTGCAGCTTAACCATTTCCCTTTTTCAAAGCATCCAGTGAAAATGGCACGGCAACTTATAGCAAATGTACTTAAATCTACAGGATTAACCATCACTCCAATAAACACAAGGGAACTCCTAAAAATAAAATTAGCACTTATGAAATAAGCAAATTGGAGCACACTTGGGGATAAAAAAAAGTGTCTGCTGTGTGTTATACTAGTAGGAGTTACATCCAAATACGGCTATGTGTGCAAAGCTACGTTGTCCGCAATCAAACTGTATCAGAATCAGACCATTTCACCCAGAACTACAAAAGCCACCTCTTTTTGCAGTTTGATCAGGTCCAGTCCCCCCTTGACATGGACATTCTTTAAACCTCTGTTCTGTGTTCTTATTTCTCTCCACTGATCCCACTGGCTTGAATTCTCCCTTCGTCGTCTGGTAAACCTCTTCATCCGATTTCAGTCTTCCCCAGAACACAGAGCCCACAACAAACTCAGGACAGTAACTTCTTGACCCAGTTCAGCCAGACAAGGATATATGACCATAGCCTTTGGGCATCTTATTTCCACAGCTGTGTCCATCTTCTTCCACTACCTGATAATTATATCTATGACTATATGTGATAAACATCTACAGTTTTTTGTTTGTTTGTTTGTTTGTTTTTGTTTGTTTGGTTTGGTTTTTAAGAGAGAAAGTTTCTCCTCTCTTCAGCTTCTTTTTTTTTTTTTATCTTGGAGCATTGCTGTCAATTTCTTTTTGGAGCCACTTAAGCGTTATTTTAAAGCAACAAGGTTTTGGTCCACATTGTTCCTTCTGGAAGGCTGTTCTTGCAGCTATAATTCTAGTAACTCAGTTTTCAATTCAGATTAATTGAATAGAAACCCCTTGACCAACCCCTGTATGAAACTTCTGTGCTTTGTTTCAAAACAAAAATAAAAGAACATGAAAACTTGGAGCATTGTGTGCAGTTCTGGTGTTCTCAACATAAAAAGGACATGGAACTGTTAGAACAAGTGCAGAGGAGGGCCACGAAGATGATCAGGGGACTGGAGCACCTCTCGTATGAAGATAGGCTGAGAAAATTGGGGCTGTTCAGCCTGGAGAAGAGAAGGCTGCATGGAGACCTCATAGCAGCCTTCCAATACCTGAAGGGGGCCTACAGGGATGCTGGGGAGGGACTCTTCATTAGGGACTGTGGTGAGAGGACAAGGGGTAATGGGTTTAAACTTAAACAGGGGAAGTTTAGATTGGATATGAGGAAGAAATTCTTTATTGTAAGGGTGGTGAGGCCCTGGAATGGGTTGCCCGGGGAAGTTGTGAATGCTTCATCCCTGGCGGCGTTGAAGGTGGGGCTGGACATAGCCTTGGATGGCACAGTTTAGTGGGAGGTGTCCCTGCCCATGGCAGGGGGGTTGGAACTCGATGATCTTGAGGTCCTTTCCAACCCTAACTATTCTATGATTCTATGATTCTATGATCCCAAGGCAGAGAACCAAGGCAATTTGCAAACGAAACAGTAACAGTGATCCAGGCAATAGAAGACAGCATCCTGTCATATAATGTTTTACCCGATCATTTTAGTTGTTAATTCCAGCATCTTACCAATCATTAAAAACAAAAATAAGGCCCACATAAATCCCTGGAGACACTCACTGTTTAAGGTCATCATGTCCCTAACAAACAGAATGGCTCCTTTGCTTTACATGCAGTGTTTGGCAAAGGAGAAAAGTCATAGGCATCCTTCTTATAACACTCAACACATTCATTAATTAGCTGGCATTTTGCTTGTTTATCTAATGAGTTGTGTGACATCCACTGCTGTGCAGGGAAAAAGTAACAAATTTAAATACTCTTTCTTTTCAGTTCTTTGAGGCATCTCACAGAATTCAAATTTTTCCCGTCCTCCTCCCCTCCCCCAATTAAGTCTCGAATGCTTCTTGATATAGCTATAATATTGTATTTAAGGACTAAACCTACTTTTTTCTGTTAGGTCCATACATACAGCTTCCATTGGCATCAATACAAACTCAATATTTAACTCCCAAATATAGAATATGAACATCATACTCTAGCTTTTAGGAATATTCTAAGCTAAAAATGCATATTCTTGCACATATTCAACATAATAAAATTGCATAGGGCAAGATTTTCAATACATGTTACCAGTGAAATTATCCTACCTAGTTTATTCATTTCATTACAAAGTGTTTGCCTAATTCAGGGCCACTGGCATACCTGCAGACAGTTAGTTATCTATTCCTTACAGCTACACACAGACTCCTGGTCAAGTCAGTAAGGCTGTGTCAAGCAACTCTGAAAATTGCTAGATTATGATACACCACGGACCCATATCCTGCTTTAATCCAATATGACAGTCACTCTTTCCAATTTCTCTGCCACACAGCTGCAAGGACTGTTTGTAAACCTGAGGAGTTGGGTCATCCTGCTGTCCCACTACACTTACATGGTCAAACCCACACCATTTTCCGTGGTTAGGGACACCAAAAGGAGCTGCCATGTGGACAGCCACAATACCAGGGGGGTTTGCCTCCTCAGCCCAAAACATCGAAGAACTACAGTGCTGCAAAGGACAACATTAAACACGACAGCAGGTCAAACTCTCATCCCTGGAGCCCCACTGGGATTACCTGTAACATCTCAGCCACTATACTACAGTCATGAACAGCACGCACTCACAAACAGCAAATAAAATGGAAAAGTCAATATGAGACAGCAAGAAAAGATTACTTTTTTCCCCTTTCTTTTCAGATATGACAGTTTCAGTGTGAGAGCACAGACAGACTTCAAATACAACATTCAGCCCTGGGTGTCCTTGGCATGAGCACGATGTCAATAAATTGAGGGGCGTACAGGAATCCTCAAAAAACAGTCACCACAAATCTGGCAGAACAGGCCAGTGAGAAAAAAAAAATAGAAATGGGTTCAGACAGCTAGGTAGGTGTACAGAGTATGGCAAATCCATGAGCAAGCATGGCAGGAAGTGTGATGACTGCTGAGACATGTTTTCCAGGGCGCAAACATGAAGATGTGTATCATATTTACACGACGGCCCAAAGGAAAACAGCAAGCCATATTCACGTGAAATTAGACAAAAAAGTGTATAACTTGGATGAAAATCAGAAATGAGGAACCCAATTAAACAGTGAATTAGTCTCCCAGGGAAGAGGCAGAGGGCTAATCAGAGAGTCATTTAAAGTCAGGATGGAAATGGACCTTAAGTAAAACTAAAGAATAAAATTTGCTTTGGCTAGGTTACTAACAAATATGTTTCCCATTGCCAGTTTCAGTGAATTATGAATGAGTAAAATGGTACTTGCCTTTCTCACTAGTAGCTCAGAGAACAAAGCTGTAGGTTGAATATGACATTGATGACTCCCAACGTGACTCACAGAAAAAAAAAAATCAAAGCATACCATATTCCATTAGTTTGCAGAATAATAGCAGCAGGGAGTTTCAGCTCAAGCGCTTTTGATGCATTTGAAGTGGCAGCATTGGCTAAGATCTGAAACAGTTCTTCCACCAATTTCTCATGAATTTTAGCTGATCCTGAATATCGTACACTGATTTCTTGTTCATGACAGAAGATTTTTTTTTTCTTTTCTTTTGGCATATTTAGTAACAGCTCACCTAATAAGAAGCAATTTCTAAATACATGGACTGTTTTGGGGCCAAAGAATGCTTCTAGAAGCATGACTGCTCACAGAATACTAATTTCATACTATACCCAAACAATCTGAATATCGTCTGGCAGACATTCCTACAGAAAATGCTAAGCAAACTATAAGACAAAGACCAAAACATAATTTTAGTATCCTACCCCAACTGTAGTTAGATTTTGAATACCATTTTAATTTCTAAAGATACAATTAAAAAATCACTCTGCTAGCCTTAATTAGATTCTTGTCTTCTCAAAAAACTAATTACATGTCAGATAAAGCACTGTTTTAGGAAGCCCCTGTATTATTGCAAAGCCAGAGGTAGTTCTATTCCCAGCTGTGCTACAGTGACTTGCTATATGCTTCCCAGCAAGAAAAAACGCACACAATTTCAAAAGGCGATCAGTAACTACAAAGCTTTCTAGACACGGATTTACCTTGTTATGTGTGCTGAACCTCTACATCTCCAACAGAAATCAGCAGGAACGATCAGCAATTTTGAAAAATAACGCCTTATAGTCTAGATTCGAAAAATAATTAGGCAACAATAACTGTGCAGAAATGGCAGTTAGACACCTAAACTGTTTATGTACCCTTGAAAATCCTATCAGTACAGATCTACCACTTCAAGTACTCACAAAGGTATGAAAATGTCCACATTATTGTGGATGTCTACAGAAATTTAGGTATTACCCAAGCACCTTTTATGAGGCCAGCATGTAAATGTCATTGAGAAACTGGTAAAATAAGACTCCTGCTAAGGCAGTCAAATTTTTCAAAATACATGGTGAAATCCTGGCCCTATGAAATTCAACAGGCAGAACCCTCACTGACTTAAAAAAAGAAAGGTGAAGATTTACCCTTATCTCAGCTTCTTCATCAGCAAATCTGCAGTAGGCATATAGTTAAGAATAACTGGAACTTATGTAAATACGTAATTAAAACCAGGACTTGTGTAATAATGGAAAAGCCTGGCTAGATAACGAGGCCCTTCTAAAAGGTCAGGATGACCTAGAGACAACACTGACTAATGAAGAGAATTGATAGCCCTGGAGAAGTCCTTGTGCAGGTGGACTAAACAGAGCTAAAGAATCCCTTATCAGAAAAGACCATCCTTGAAGACTGGTACATCCTGAAAACCCATTGAAGGAATCTCTTACCAGAAAACACTATCCTTGAAGACTCCTACCTCCTGAAAACCCATTGACATCATCAAGGTATCACTTTAATGTCAAAAATCACGCCTACAGGTCAAAATACTCCCACCCAGGTTAAAAGACCCTTCCTTGAGCATGCTTAATGAGGAATCAGTGCTATAATCTCCTGTAAATTAACTGACCAATTAGTAAATGGTGGATTACTGGGAGTTACAAACCTGAACTGAATTGTATAAATACGTGAATTTTGAATGGGGTGTGTGCTAGCTTTGAAGGACACCACCTAGCACTCCTTTTTTGCACAAACATGGAATAGTCTGTATCTGTTTATGTTTGTATTTGTAAATACCTCATCTCTAAGTGAATTGGCTATTGCACACCAGGTAATGGACCTTGGTTTTGAGACAACAAATCTGCAATAAAAAAATTGTCAGAGATGATGTACTCCATCTCTTCCTACTCCTTGCTGTCTGCATAGCTTAGCACCTAGCCATGAGAATGATCACCATAATTTGGAGGGCATTCTTAAGATGGGAAATGACCTGTGAGTAGTAATTAAATTTTGTAATCAGAAATTCTGTTATTGACTATTTCCAGGAAGTCTAGAGAAGTAAACGTGGCCAGAAAACTTCAGTCTTCTGCTAATTTGAGATTAAAACCAGTAAATCTTCCACTAATACAGAGCTTTTGACCTGAAAATCTTCTCAGAACCTTTAATTAAGACAGAGCCATGAAGACTAACAAAAAGAAAAATGAGATGCTATAAAGATAACAAAACCAATTAACCTATAGAATGAAAGATAAAAGGATACAGCGCCAAAGACTAACTCCTCCTTTCTTGATGTTTCACTGACGCCAGGTGCACTTGCAGTGACTTTAAGAACTGTTCAGCCAGTAGTGCCCCAGACTGCAGAGATAGTATTAATGGAAGCAGTAATGCAGCTGCAACTGCTTGTCACCCTGTTTACTGAGGCCACTGTACTGAGCAACCAAAATATAGAGATTTAAAAAAGTCTGATTTAGACATCTACATTGTAAAATCTGGGCCAGTGGTTACCAAGATCAAAACTGTCTTCTCAGGCATGTCAGGATACATGAAACACACACAGTACCAGGAAACTGAATGGCAAACAGTTCAAAACAGGTAGAGCCAAAATAATGTACACATAAAGAGTTTAGGTTCGCAGGTTCTTCTTGAGGGGAGAGAGCTCACAAAGAAAAACCTTCAGCTGGTACACTCCATTTTAAGCCCCTCAAAAAAATTCCCCTAAAAAACGTACAAGCAGACATGGCAGTTTGACACTGCCCACCTGCTCTCACAACTGTTTATCACCAGATGCATCAGTGATCATAAGCCATGAGAACACCTCTATCAATAAACACCCCTATTTCTTTCACAGCTCGCTTGGGTGCTACAGGGCTATTGAGAAGGCTGCTCCTCCAGCACAAAAAATCAGGAGCTCGGTGGCAGAGTGATGATAGTTGACTCCATGTAGAAAGGTCACTCACTCTCCATCATCTGGTAGTGTCATTAAGCCCAAGAGAAGTGGGATAATTGTCTGAAATTACTGCCTCTGGTGAAATGGAGCAGTAAAGCCGTATCACTTACTTACACCAAAGAAATTAACAGGAAAAATAGTCTCCTTTCACACCAGGACACATATAGCAGAGGGCCTGAAAAATACAGCAAGACTGTACTGCTTAACAAAATGCTCACAATGATGTATTGAGACACAGAGATTATTACTGCGGGAGAATCCATGACGTATAAATCAAATCAGATTTGAAAAGCTTTATCGTATTTTCAAGTGATGCTAGACTGTGTGATCTGGGCCTCATGAGGACTAAGCCACATTCTGGGGCTTGGCGTGCTCCCACCTTCTACTTAGAATGCGGTGGGAGCAGAGGATGCTTACTCAGCACTTTGCAGGATAGGTCCCTTAGCGCTCAAAGGAAAATCTAACCTAAGTTTAACCTAAATGACTCAATCAGATCAAGCAGTTTTTATGAACAACATCTGACAAGAACACAGTGATGTAAGCAAACAAACTTCAAGCTTAAAAAAAAAGGACAAACCACAGAACAACCAAAAAACCACCGGCACACAACTTCACACTATTTCACCTGCCATGTTACTCAGAAGCAGAACCCTGGTGGAGCTGAAGGAAACTGGAATAAGCCTCTCTTCCCCCACCCCCAACTTCTCCAGTCAGTGAACTACCAGAGGACATAGCTATTGCTCTTGTTCATTCCTTCTTTCTGGGCCTCAGCACTGCGGAAGCGCCCTCAAAAGGCACTGCTGGGACAATGCCTTGGCAGGAAAGCCACTGACAGCCCTCCTATTTTATAGAAAAGAAGAAAGACCCAGGAATGATGTTGAACTGTTTCAGCTCACACAGACAGTCAGCGGTAGATAACAAGAGATCTTTTCCATCACAGGACCAGCTGGAGGACCATCCTTTCTCCCATCAAATTTTTCAACACTGGCAAGACTACTGTTATCCAGAGGATATGAATCTTCCCTATCGAGTGACTCCTGCCAAACACAGGTATTTTCAACCCCAGTAGAAGGTTTAGAGTCGACTTGAGGTTTTGCTTCATTTTTTCAAGTCATTGGATATATTTAATCAAAATGTCACATCTACTATGTGCCTAATTTAGCTAGGAATATCTTGTGCAATGAAATTCCAACTAGTACGGACAGCACAGCTCTACTCCTCTGCAAACTGCCACTTCCTTTTTGAAATAACCAAGTAGAAAGACTTACATGAAGGTAACTTCTATGCATTTTCACAGCAATTTAATCTTTAAAATAAACATTTTTAGTTTTACTTTTGGAACATGCACTATACACTTTTTACCAAACTTCCACCAGTCACAGCAGTTCACCATTCAATTGTGACTGCTTCCCAGAGCAAGATTTCACTGACCTCACATTCACTACACTGTCTACAAATAGGATTAGATGAGTATTAATCAGTTTGGTTTTTATAAGCTTGAAAATTTTACTAACATTATGTCCTGTAAGTAGTATAAGAGGCAAGGGGAACAAGAGGTAATTCCATTAGGAATAAGAGATACAGCTACATCTCTTGTAACTAGGACAATGCATTTACACAAGACTTTACTGAGCACGAGTGCTCTTTCACAGTCCCACCAAAAGGACCAATCCATCATTGCCATAAGCTGTGCAGCAACAGAAAGCCAATATAGAGATTGCAGATACAGCAATGCTATAGAAAATTGGCAAGCAAAACCAGAAGAAAAAGCATACAGAGGCAGTTAAGCGACTAATTTACAGACAAATTTTCTTTTGCTTATAGGTTTTCTTCTGGTTTGTGTTGGGTTTTTTTAAAAAACATTCTTTGCAACATGAATCACACTGAAAGATAAGAAAACTGCTCTTGTATGATATACTTCACTAATGAATCCTAGCTTTAATGAGAAATTACAACAATTCAAATTCAATGTTTTCAACTATTTGTTGTCCCTCACCTTCTGTGAATTCACCAAGACACTCTAACCTAATGAGCTTCAGCATAATGCATACTACATTTTTCTAACATAAAAACCAACTGCCTCTCAAAATGGTAATTGGAAAGAAATGAAATTACAAAGAAATAGCTACATTTTGTTTGTTTTGTTTTAAAAATAAAAAGCAGATCCTTCAGGGCACTGGATCCACTACTGAGTAAGTGTGAAATGAAGCTAATTTCATTTGATACACTATATTTACTTTATTTGATCAGGAGAGAAATGGAAATGCAGCAGCATACTGTAAAATTGTGCCTAATAAAGTAGGCAAACACAGGCATTTCAACACACAGTATGTTTCCAGTGAGCAGTTGTCGTGGGTTCAGCAGTAGCAGTCATTTTTCTCCTTCTTGGTAGCTGGTGCAGTGCCGTGTTTTTGATTTTGGGCCTGGGAACTGCGCTGATAACACCAGTTTTTTCAGTTACTGCTTGGTAACGTTTTGGTCTGACCAAGAACTTACTGAGTCTCATGCTCTGCCAGGGAGGAGGGGAAGCCGGGAGGAAGCAGAGACAGGACACCTGATCCAAACTGACCAAAGAGAGGTATTCCATACTACAGCACGTCATGTCTAGGGTGTAAAAAAGGAGAGCAGAGACCCAGAAGGGTGGGGGTGCACTGCTTGGTTGGGCTGGGTGGTGAGTGACTGTATTCTTTCCTTGTATTTGCCTTGTCATTATTATTATTGGTGGTAGCAGCAGTGGTTTGTGTTATACCTTAGTTACTAAACTGTTATTATCTCAACCTGTGGGAGTTGCATTCTTTTGATTCTCCTCCCCATACCCCCGGGACTGGGGGAAGAAAGAGGGGGGAGTGAGTGAAAGAGAGACTCCGTGAGTTACAGAGGCTTAAACCACGACAGCAGTATTTGCTTTTATCAAAGTATTTCTGTAAGCAGATACTATGGTCTAAATCTAAATCTGAAAAAGAAAACAAAAAAGGTACGGCCCATTCAGACACCTACAGGACTACACATGTAAGCTGCTTAATTTAGGAGTCTATTCTTTCCAGGGTCATGCAAATCTTCCAGTGACCTCGGTGGATCTTATGCCTTCAGAGAAACAGAATTCTAAGTCAAAGGCGGGTTTTGCCTCTCATTTTATAGAATAGAATCATAGAATCAACTAGGTTGGAAGAGACCTTTAAGATGATCAAGTCCAACTCTGATTTCAAATCCATACGCATAAATGAACCTCTTTTCTTAAGCAAGAACTGAAACCAACATGCCAGCCCCCTATTTTACAGAAGAGGGCAGGGGAAGAGGGGTGAGGAGTGGGTATGCTTTAACCCAAAGCACGTGTAGGGTTGAAAAGATGTAGAGAGTGATGTGAACTGGAAATGCTTAGCAATTACATTTCTAAATCAAACTACTTCTAAAACCAGTGAGAGCCTCAAAATCCATTTCCATAGGGAAAAGCTGCTTCTGTGTGGTTACAAAGCTTCACAGAGGATCAAGCAAGGAAAGATTGCACAAAGTGAACATCCAGTATGAGAGATGAAAGTGAACTGGCTGCTTTAGGAAGAAATCTAGCCATACAGGGGAAAAAAGAAAAAAAGAACAAAACTCTGCCTGACTCAGTTTGTACTCAAATCATACTTAATTTAAACAAACAGATGCAAGGGTTCAAGGAGTTCAGCTCTGCCTAGGCACAAATGAAAGTAATGCAAGATGCTTTATTAATAGACAACTAAAACCATCCGGAAACAGCCTAATGAGTCAGTATGACTCAGCAGCTGAGGGAGATCTCCACAGCTTTCACATATCATGGGTGCCTCTGACAACAAGGTCTACAGCTGAAGGCGCTGGTGGCAGCACGCAGCTCTCTGGAGCTGATAGTGGGAAGCACCAAACAGCTGTAATAGGAATGGGGGCACTTGGTACTTCACTCCTGATACTAGCAGGTTAGGTGATCATCTCCACACACAGTCATACCAATGAGTGAAGGAACCATAATAGCCTGGTCTGAGCAAGGGAACCCCAATGGAGATTGGAGTTGGCTCCATGGGCTGGCGCCAACACCCGACACAGGGAGTCAGTGGGACCGGCTCCCTGCAGCCATCTTGCTGACTAAGGGGTTACTGCCAGAGGGCAACTGACACATTATGAGGCGTCTGGAAACTGACCAAGTGGGTGCTTTGGAACTGACCAAGACTTATGATTGGAAGGACCAAAGGTGGACAAAGGTAGTCTGGATGGGGGGGAACAAGCAAAGGAATACAGAGGGACAGGGGATAAAAGAGGCTGATCCTGTGTCAACAGGTCAGTACACTTGACTGGCCATGCCCTACACCGGCTAAGTGTGGCCTGGCCTTTCATAAGCACCAAGCTGGGGTAGCTGGTGAGCAGGATAGGAGGTCGGTGGGGTTATATATATGCGTGTGCATATTGTGCCTACTGGGATACATGCTCAGCCTCGCTATCAGCTGGACTTGGGGACATGGCACTGTGACAGCCTCACCTCTGGCAGTCTACCAGGGTCAGCAACTCCTGCCAGATACTATCTCTGTGCTAGATTTACGCAAATAATTGTCAACTCCTCATCTGATATCCAAATAGGAAGAATTATATACCCACCAAACTATGGTGAATGATATCCTAACTATAATCCTCACAGCTCACAAACTCCCAAAGACCAGTTACCATAGAACAACATAGAAAGCTTTCAGATATTATGCCTGCGTAAACTTAGTATCTGATAGTAAATACTAAAAAATCTATATTTTTACTGAGGAAAACTATTCACACAAAACTTGCATTGGCCTGACAGAAAACAAGTTTAGGTGATAAATACTGGTTTGTGGCTGTAGGGCTGTAGCTTTGCATTCAGCTGAGCCATCAGTGCCTTTGAACAGCTGAGACTAATGAAAGCATGGTCCAGTGAAAACAAATGAGGATGAGGCCTGTGCTTTGCACCTGGCAACTGGAAAACACCTTCACACAGCTTTGAGCCTCCTGCTTCCTCTTCTGCTTCTGAAAAATGCTTTGAAAACTACAGATGAAAAGCCTATACAATTACGCATTATACTGAAGCCTTATACTCCAAAATAAGATACAGATTAAATTAATGGCCAGATTCTCAGATAGTAAACAGCAGCCTTCCACCTATCTCAGGGGCCTGTTATGACAGAATGAGGGGTAACTGGTTTTAGCTAAAATAGGGGAGATTCAGGCTGGATGTAAGGAAAAAATTCTTTACAGCGAGAGTGGTAAAATACTGGCACAGGTTGCCCAGAGAAGTGGTAGATGCACCATCCCTGGACACATTCAAGGCCAGGCTGTATGTGGTTCTGGGCAACCTGACCCAGCCCCTGCTCATTGCAGGGAGGTTAAACTAGATGCTCTTTGAAGGTCCCTTCCAAACCAAACTGTTCTATGATATAAATGATCCAAGCTGATAATTTTCTCAGACCAAGATGCCAGCTCACAAATCAGTTCTTACTTTTCATCTGCAGCAGAAGACTTCCCAAGAACTGATTGCAAGCCTCCGCCTCTGAAAGCAGCTAGCATCCCTGGTCACATCCCACAGACCTGAGGCCGAGCCAGCAAGCGTGCCCTGTCCTGGCAGACACACTGTGCCACCACGGGGTGTGCTGGGGTGGTGCTTGCAAAAGGGGCTGGGACAATCAATCTCTGCTGAGGATTTGCCCTGGTTTCTTCCAAAGACAGACTTGGATAACCCGGCAGGCTGGCACAGACCTCATATCAGCCATGTCATGCAACTGCCAAAGTGGGAGCCAAACCTGAGCTGTCTGTGAATTCTGGGCAGCTCATGTTGGTCACCTCTTGCTGTGACTTCCCAGTGGTTCAAAACAAAGTAAGATGCATGTAAGTGGACGCATGCAGGATCAGACCTTTTGACTGGTAAATCGATACACAGTTTATCTGAAGATCAATGATTCTCTGATATCTGTTGCAAAATAAAAATATCTTTTCTTGATGACTCATTTTCCACACTAAAGAATGTTCGTGGGTGGGAGAACAGAGCTGAAGCAATTCTATTTTTTAACTCCTGTCACTGTTGTAGCAGCTCTAAACTCCAGCATGAAACAGAAATGAAGCACTTGCAAGATGTTTTCAGCAAGTGAACTGAACAGCACTGTTTTGTTGCTTGTCATTTTTATCCGGGTGTGTATTATATTATAATCATTTCAGCATTGTTATGCTCACCCTCAGAATCTGACCTTTCAAACATAAATGCAGAGTAGGGGTTTTATTGCTTAAACTACTCAAATGGATGGTGTGTTATTTGCAAAAAGTTCTCTGCTGTTAGTGTTGCTAGTCCAGTCATGCTTTTGTTAAGTTAGGATGACAGTCCCTATGCATTTAATAAGAATATATTTATCCCATGCAATTAGATTACACCACAGCCTCCCAGAGTAAGCAGTACCTCAGAAAACCTCTGCAACACTGCTGGACTCTGAAACCCTAAAGAGCTTGGCAGAGGCACTCTCCTGTCCCATGGTCCCCATACTACACCCGGCTTCAAGTGGAGACGATACATTATCCCTTCTGTTGTAGATGGGGAAAGGCATGGGATGCTGACACCTAGTATCAGGACAAGTAGGTGAACCTCTTAGGGAAGGAACAATTTTAATACGCTCAGAAGCCGGGCAGAAAACAGCCCACAGCTACTGAATCAGTGTGCCCAAAACAGAAACAGCAGGAAGTGTGGGAAGAGTCATAATAAAGGAGATTTCCTCACCTCCTCCTCTTTCCCTTGAGCAAGCTGACTCACGCTTTCTCAGAAGCACAGGCACAGTCTTTCGCATCCATCCTGGAGTGGCTCTTAACTGAACTCCAGTGAGTTGAAAGAGGATGACAGAAAAATGGAGGTTTTTTGAAAGGTAGGGGGTCAGGAGGAGCTAGTTTCGAGGGGGATCAGAAAGCTCTCATCTGGGAATAAGAAGGACTAGGGACCACTTGCCCTCCAGCATCCCACCCTGTTTGCACACATCTCCATTATCTAGTACCCCTCCAGCAGAACCTGAAGAGCCCTCCTGAGCATCCTTTCTGCCCTCACCCAAGTCTGCATCCCTCCCTGCTGCAGAGGAGAAGAGGACAGCACTGGAGGAGGGGGAAGCCCATGCCCTTTGTTCCCTGCCACCATGGAAAGAGCAAGCATTAAAAAGAAAAAGTTTTCTGGATGGTGAAGGAGGCAGAGGCACTCTCTCCATACACGAGGCCATCCAAACGCAGATTAGCCCAACAGGTCCTACACTTTGTTCATAAACATAAATCAAGAGTTGCTTTGTTCTCAGCTGAAGAGGGAAGCCATTTGTGCTCATTTTCAATGAAATATGGAAATACATTAATTTAAACTCAAGTGCCTCTTATTATTTTGAGACAATTTTCTCTAATGCTTTGCTGTGTTGAAAAAGTCGTCACTTTTTAGGGTTGTCTGTGATGAATCAGGAATTCCTTCCTATGCGCTTTTCTTCTTTGCTAGATAAACATATTTATTTGTTCAGGTTTAAACATTACACAGTGCGAGGTCCACTCTGTTAAAACCATTGAAAACGCAGGTGTCCAGTTAAACCTGTCCAATAACAAATATTTGACATGGCTCATAGATCTCTCTCTGAGATAGTACAATCTTGCAGACCGACTTTGATTTTACATTTATAAGGGGAAAAGATCAAGGTTTGTTCACACAAAGAGAGAGGACAGGTGCTTTTACGCAGAGAGAAAAATGTTCACAAGCAACCACAGGTACACCAAAAACAGTAGTAGTGCTTTCAGAGACCATTTGTGAGAGCAGCCATAAAGATACAAATGGAGTATCAGTCTCCTGTGCATATAAACTCCATAACCCAGCCACTCCTGGTCTGAGAACAGATCTGAAGGTGCCTTTTCACACTCTTCATCTCTCAAGTCAGTATCAAATACAAATATACAGATTTATTTTCCAGATTTCTCAACATAAGAATAACCTGGTCACTTTTTACTGCATGCAGACCCAAAAGTGGGTAACACCACATGGATTCACTAATACTTGTAGGATATGATGAAGAAACAAAAAAAGAAACAACAAAACAGTGCCTAAGAAGAGGCAGTAAGGTTTTCTATTCACTGCATTTCCAACCCAGGAATGATTTTCTAGAAATTGCTGACACAGTCAAAGTGCTGACAGCTGTTATATGTATGGATGGTTATTTCTCTTTGTGAACCTTTTCACCTCCAAAACCTTGACAAGTGCAGGTGCTAAGCCAAGAAAACCTACTACAAGTAACTATTCTTTACTAACCTCAACGAAGAAACTACCCTCGGTGTATCTCCCAGGATTAGGGATCTAGCCATAATAAATACATTCACCATATAAGTCTATAGTTATAAACGTGGGCCATACCCTTCTACATCTGTCTGAGTCTGTTGTACAGAAACACTAGCTAAACACAGATCATCTACCAAATAAAAGAGAACTATTTTTGGAAGACCTGTAGAACTTCAGAGAGTTTCACTGGACCACTGGCCAAGATGTCTTCACTCAGGATTCAGATTTCCTGTTAGTCATGAGTAGTCACAGAATCATTGAATCATTTAGGTTGGAAAAGACTTAAGATCATCAAGTCCAACCACTAATGGTGGCTATTCATAACTCATGTAAAAGATTTGCAGGCTGATCAATTTCTCCTTAGTTGAGAACCTCCAAAGCAATGTAACACAAAAGAACACAAGATCTGTTCTTACATGATTCCTCAGCCTTTCAGGGTACTGTTCTATATTTCTTTTAAGCTGGGTCAGAACCATACTCACAGGCAAAATATGAAAGATCTGCAAAATCTTGTCTCAGATTTTTTTTTAATCCATGCATGCCCCTCACTCTAATACAAGAAAGGAGAAAGGTTTATTTCTCTTTCCCTCCATTTCTAACTGATGTAGATGGCAATATTGTACTTTCAGTGACAGCTTGTCACCTCCTTTGCAGGGAGATAAACTTTTCACCCTCGGCGCTTCATTTAGATACGGTAAGATCAGAAGTCTGGCATAAGTATCTTTGCTTACATGTACTTCACAATGATCAATAAGAGAAACAGGAATGAAACAAAAAGCATTTGAATAAAAATAGAACCAACCCAATGGCAAACAGTCCTATTGTCTCAGGAATTATTTTTAAAACAACCTTGTCCCTCTCCTCCAGTATAAAGCAGTTTGTTTAGATGGAGCGCAACACTTGGCTTGGTGAGAATTCCAGCTGAGCTCTGCCAGGGCAGCCTGGGGTCTCTGCCACCCTTGGCCAGCAGACAGAAGAACATTTGTTTTCCAAATCCCCAACTAATTTAATTATCAGGACTGAGCAGTCTGAAAAGAATACTATTCATATTCTATGCCAACTTGCTCCCCCATCCTGTAAAAAAAAACCCTTAGTGATAATAAATTCAGGACTATTTTTAACTTTAAAAAAATATAAGTTACTATATTTACAGCATACAAATCCAGTGGTATTAATTTGACAGTTTCTAAAATCTAAATTTCAAATACAAAATGACACTACGAAAGTATTGTTAGCCATGAAAATACAAGTCTGCAGATTCTGTGGAAAACATTTTTTTAATAACTTACATTTACAACACTAAAGTGCATATTTATTTATGAAAGAAATTATTAAAATTACTTTTGCTAAGGATCCCTGCACTTCAAATTACATTGCTTTAAAATCACTGAAGGAGCAACTTTTTGTTTCTTTTTGTTCTGTTCTTTTAATCACTTACTAATATACAAACTTCATTTCACTCTAATATAGTGAGACTGTCCTCTCTCCCCTAAGAGGTCTTTCTTCCTGATTTGCCTATGGGATTCTTTCCTCCTTCCCAATTTTCTTCTGTATTTTATTTGCTTACCTTATCTTCACAACAATTTATCTTCTTTTGGTCTGAACTGAGCTCTAAAACGGCTATAGTTCATTATACTAAATGGAATAGGTTTAAAAATTTCTTGCAATTTATTTCTCCACTGAAAATCATGTCTCCACTGCACATCACCCTAGGTAAATGACCAACCAACCACACATTTCATTGCAAAGAGATAATAAAAGGAACTGCAGAGGGAAAATGGACACAGAAGCTCTATGCGAACCAAAGTGCAAAACGTCCTGGGCTGAAATGAGAAATTTAAACTTGGCCACATTCAGCTGCCAGTTAAGGCAGGCGCAAAGGGCACAGAAGCAGCAGTCCAGAGGTCACCAGGAACAGTAACGTTCATTTGCTTTGCAACTTCCTTGCCAAGAATACAGTAAGGAAGACAAGAAATAACATTAAGCCAGTATCTAAGCTGAGAGTTCACAACACTTTTCTAATTAGACAATTTATTACCAAAAATCACTTTAATTGTATTTAATTATGAACAGCTTAAATTACTTGTACAACATTAACTGACAGTGGGACTCCCTGCGTCTTGCACAGATATGTATTCCAAAAGTACCTACCCAAGCAAAACTGGACTAAACCTCATGGATTTAGATGGGAGATCCTGCATGTAAGCAGGGAGAGAATATTCATACCAGGCCTTTGCAAATGTATAATGCGTAAGACTGTGGCTTTTCTGGCTTTATTGTAGGTTCACCCATATATGTTGGACAGATGACTGACCTACCTTCCAACTATATTTTCCATTCTACTACAATGGGTGAGCAGATGGTGACAGCCATAAAACTCAGCAGTGAGATCCTATCTATGCTCTAGGAGAAGGCACTAAGATGATCTTTTCAAACCTCTGCAGACAACCACTGATAAATCTTCACCACGGCAACTAATACCATCGAAGACCAAACAGTGAAAGAAATGTAGTAACCTTCACTGAATATTTCTGCGCAATAAGAACTGCTACACAACTAGGATCAGTTCTTCCTGAGATTTTATTTGATATTGCTGACTGAGGAACAAGGTACATAGCAAAGCAAGTTTGACAGAAGTTGTCAGGGAACCCTAGTACCACTCTATCCCCTCAGACTATTCAGTCTTGTAAAACTTAGCACCACTTCCATCAGGGACTTTTTTGCCTCATGGTAGGACAGAAAAACAAACTTCAGCTGAAAATTGCACATCAACAATTAAAATTCTCCCTAGGCTATAATTCCAAGTATTATAGAGTATTTACTCAAAAGCACTACAGGGGATGAGATGCATAAGCCTCATTAGAGAATACACAGACTTATGTACTAACTTAGTATTCTGCCTCTTCCCCCATTCATATTAGGACACAGAATTAACACCTCCCATCTAACTGTCAGTGGTAATAAATAATAAAAAATAGTAATAATGCTAGTGCAAGCACAGAAAATTCTCCACAGCCTGAGGGTATAGGCAGTATATTTATTGTTCCCCTAAGAGTTGTGATGTTGGTCAAGCAAGGAAGTAAACACAAAGCCCAAATCCCACTGTCTCCATAGTAACTAAATTATAATACTAGTGAAAAACTATTAAGGCTTTTTAATACCATTGTCTTAGAGTTCCAAACATCTTTCACATTATGTCTACTTAAAAATACATTAAAATGAATCCTAGCTAAATTATTGTTTTGGTTACTTCGGAGTCTGCTCATCAGCAGAATCCCTACCTTCTCCATGCATCATTAAAATTCCTTTCTCAATAAATCTTTCTACACATAGAAATATACTATTGACACAACTCGAAACACAAAGTATACACTGTGTCAACAATGCTAAATTATCTTCAACACACAGCAATGCAGAACTGAAACAAAAGCTACAGCATGGCACCACTTAATACGCATGCTAGGCTAAATTGTCTCACTTTAATAAGCAGTCTAGCAATCATGGATTTCAAAGAGAAGAGCACCTGTTGATTTCATACAGGAATCTGAAAGCCTTGCTTTCACAAAAGAGAGAGATCTGTAACTCCTTGCTTTCTCTAAAATGCAGAGAGAAAAAAAGTTTTTTCCCTGAGGAAAACAAAACAGCTGAAGAGAGAACGCACAGAGAAAAACGGCTTATTTTGATCATTCACCCTTTACATAGTCAAACATCACACAATCAAATGATCAAAGTAAGAAGGCAAAAATATGAGACAGTAAATGCAATAAAGAATAAAATGCTATATTAATTCAAGAAAGTTATAGAGTTATATTAATTAACATACTTTGCACATCAATTCCACCCACTGGGGCAGAAACATCAGCTCCAGATTAGCAGCTAAAGCTAGGTGGAATGGAATACACCTCTGTGTCAAGAAACCCTACAAAATTTGAAGACATGGCCTGAGAAATGAAGGCACACCCTTGCACAAAACCGCATAAATGCAAAGTGAATCTTAGCTGAGGGCTCAGTCTACAGCTCATACATCGCTGTGGCTCTAGTAAAGCATGCAGAACCACCTTACGCCAGTGCTCCAATATGCAAAGTAGAGTTGGTAACCTTTAAATATAAATCCAAGTATAGTTGCCCAATACATACAATACAGGGTTCTTGTACAAAATATACATCAATGAAAGAAAAAATGGTGGTGCAGCTTTTATTTTTTAGCATCAAAAGAAAGTACTTCTACAGCTATTTTTGAGCTATGTCTACATGCCCCATATTAAGACTCTCCACCAAAGTCAGAAAACCAACCACGTGAATTATAAAGTATTCCTATGTACTTGCACTTGCCTGAATTTTATCCTAGCATTTCCAATTTTTATATAAAAGGACAGCCATCCCCTTAATCACTAGGCCAGATTTTCCAGATACAATTATTAGCGGAACCCAGCACAACATGCATTTGCATTAAAGTACCAAGAAACTTCACTCCACAGGCTCTTCCTTCTATCTCTACCGTATGTAAATCTACAACTTACAAAACTATATTATAGATAAGTTGTTACAGTGGAACAGTCAAGTCCAACAAATGAGACTGCTAGACAATACTAGGGAACACTAAGTTCCTTCATTTACACTATTTGTCTTCTACTAAGAACAGATGGTTCAAGAGAAAAAGCAAACATTCCCTTACGAGATGCCACGTTAATGGCTGCTACTTTTTAAATGGCTGAAATCTTTTCCTGCTGAGCAGAACAAATGAAATAAAGCCATGAACAAGACGCTACGGTGTTCAGTTACTAACCCCTGATTTAGAAGTCTCTTTAAATCATACATACTTGTCAAAGGTACAGTTAATAAACATTTACTACTGATTTAACAGGCTCTATCTAAGACAAGAATCCAAAACTCAGAGACAAAGACGAGTTAATTTTGCAGCCCAAAATCATATGTGATGTCGCAGGTTCTCTGCAGCCACTCTCAAACTGAATGATGAGGTAGAGGGATCCAGTCCATGAGGCCAAGAAAAAGCAAAGCTGAGATGAGGTATCTTGTCTAGGACAGAATGCCAAATTAAAGAGCAACTTTTTAATGTAAAGGAAAACATTTGTGCATGAACAAGTGGATGGGTGCTGGTTTACTACCTAAATTGAGGCTGGAAATTGGAGAAATATCTAATAATCTAAGCGAAGGTGTCTGAAACTCTTTCTCAACATCATAGAGTGAGGCGTCCCTGCCTGTGGCAGGGGGGTTGGAACTAGATGATCTTAGGGTTCTTTCCAACCCTAACTATTCTATGATTCTATGATTCATTTACCTTCTATGGAGATTAACACATCTGTAAAGTGGATTACCACACAAGGGTTGCCCAGAAATAGCTTGGATTCAGTGCCACATGATCTATTCAATACTATATTTGAAGCTTCAGCCAGGTCTCTCACCAGAAAACATCATCTTCAGAAGGTCCATCTGTTTCTCAGTAGTATTATTAGGTAGGCAAGCCCCAAAGCATGTCTAACACTCCTTTCCCAGTTCTTCTATCTTCATGTGTGAGGATGTGGCTGCCTAGTTATCAGTTACCTGTTTTACCAGATACAGATAGTTGGAAGTCATAATACTATCACTGCTGCCCGACAGCGATTAATATTAAGGCTAAGAAAATTTTCTGATAGCGAATTCTCAACCTGCCAGCTATAACCAGAGCCTAGTGGGAGCAGAACTGCTCCTGAATCTTCACTGGTTTGTGTGCGCAAAGATGTGTTTGTTCCTGCTGCTGCAGCAAGGCAGTGAGAGATTGTCTCAATGTGCTCTCTGCATAAAAACATGAGTCTGAAGGAGCAAATCTAAACAGCGTGCATTGCTTCTTCTCAGGCATCAGAGGAACTAAACAGCAGAAGGTGTATGCCTAATGAAATCCAAACCAGGCCACAGGGGAACAAGGCAGGGTGCTACGGCTTTCTCTGTCAGAATGTGTGTGGCATACAGCTATGTCTGGGATGACAATTATACAAACATAAAGGGTAAAGCAAAACAAGCTAAAACCAAGCGAGAGCAAAACGCTCTGATATCAGAGATATGTGCAAAAAGGACCGTGAGTTACAATAGTACTGAAAGATCTCAGAGTCAACTAAATACTAGGTCCCTGAGAGAACAGCTTCTTGCTGTGTTTAATTAGACCTGAACAGTGGGCCACTACCAGAAAGACATCCCTTTCTCTACGCTCCTCTCATTGTTTTCGCTTCTTTCAAGACTCAGCAACCCATTTAATCTCTCTCTCGTGCTGTACCTAAAAACTGCACCCATACTCATTAGCTCCCTAACAAATCAGCTCACCGGTGGAGGGAAGGGAGATTAATATAGCCACATATCCCTCTTTACCAGGCGGCAATGAAAAAGCTGCCTTTGGGCAGCAGTCTGCAACTAGGTTGGATTCATATGAGGAATTAAGCTTTGGAACTGTGCAGCCTCTGCACCCTCGCTTTCCTAAACATTTCCCCCATTTCAACCTTGAATTTGCATTATCTGCTTTAAATTTTCCTATCTGGACAGCTGTACACATAAAGAGATAATCTTGGTTATGAAGATGTTTTTCCCTCTGGTTCTAGAACTGTAATGAAAAGCTTTCAGACATATCAAGGAATGTCAAAGCCCCTGAGAGAATAACTAGCACAGCCACAAGCATGAACCATGAAATGCTCTTCTTGCAAATCACTGAAAAGCTAAACACTGAAATGTCAAGTCCTATGTCAATATCCACAAAAAAGTGTCAATATCCACAAAAAAAGTGTCAACTGCATCTTCAGCTAAAAAAAAAAAAATAAATTTATGTTGCACAAGCAAAGGCAAAAAAAAAAAAATTAAAAAGAAAACACAATGATGTTTGGTAGGCAGATAAATGGACTACCTTGTAATTTTCACACTAGCCATGGGGGGTGAGTACACAGAGTTCAGCTGGGAGAGCAGAGATTATCTTGTGCTGAAACTGCAACTGCTTATGCTGCCTCAACCTCAGATACCATAACGATGGCAAGCTTTGAAGTTCTGATTTAGTACTGATAAAGCAACATAAACTAATTAATATCACAATACCACTGTGAAGTAAAGTAACATTACTCCCATGCAATACAGGTGAAATGGAAGGACTAAAAGAGTTGACAGAACGCTTTTCTGGATTTCAGGCATGTACTATAGGCTTGCTTTTGTAAGAACAAAATATTTTCTGCACCAAACTGAATCTACCGCACAGATAATTTGTTCTTTGACCATACAAAGATTAAGGATGTGACAGCTGAGTGGAACAAAAAAAGAAAAATAATATATTTAATGCAGCTAAATACAGTACAAAACAGGAACTCTTTGGTGCTTAAAAAATACTAACCTATCAGCCACATCTCTATTGTAAAGTCACTATGTAAAAACCTACGCATACGCAAGAAATTGCCTTTACAAAAATCTTCTATGGTCATCAGATTAATTCAGCAACACATTATAAGGTCTTACCTATACAGTAATCCCTTTGAAACTGATAGTTTCCTCCCCCAAAACTGCTACATGGAGGTATCCTCCTCCTTGACGAGTGTGCTAGTCTTTATTTCAGCTCTCGCTCATGGGACCTCTATGATTCTGCATGGGGTTCGCTGTGCGGGATGGCAGCAACTGGAGCTTGAGGAAATGACACTGCATAATGCCAGGCGCATCCCCACCCTCAAGTTTCAAGTCTCCACTCAGACACAAAAACCCCAAAGAAAGACCAGACAGTAGAAGCAACATGCAAGAGAGAAGGACTTGGGAAAAAAGAGCATCTGCATTGGGCATCTTAAGCTCACATTTCTGCAGCATGTGCAAATGAATGCATGACAAACATTTTACATAAAGAAGGAGATTGCACAAGCAAAACTTGAAAATGCTGTCTGTAGTGTTGCGGGTGAATCTGTATATAGAAAACACATGAATTCTGCTTTGCCTTTATGAACTGCTCTCTTTTTATGTCTATCAGCTGCTTTTCACTCTCACAGTGTATTGAACTGTGCTCCTTCCACTGAAAGAGCAGTAACGACTGCTAATTTTTCACAAAAAAAAAAGCCAACAAAACCACAGTAATTACGAGCTAGTAAGTTATGAGTAAGGTTACTGCAACACAAAATGGCTCTTCTGTTTTCTCTGCAAAAGGTGTTAAGTTTGGAAATAAGTAACCTTCACAACAACAAAAAAAGAGTCCAGGCTCCCTTCTGTGCTACCTTCTGTGATCACTGGGGGACCATGGGGAAGAACACATGGACAGAAGTGCCAAGCCGGAGACAGGCTGAGAGGTAGAGCTGTCCAGCAGGCCAGCAAGCCTCAAGTTTGCGGTCAGCCTGGGCTCTGGGAAGTTGGTTGACACAGAAGACAGCCAGCGAAAAAGGCCCTGATCCAGGGCCACTGTGTGTATCACAGCAGCAAAGAAGTAATTCTGTCAGCCTATGTATAAAATATGGGCTAAATTAAACAAAACTGAGACAAGAAACTCATATTGAACTTACCCTTCTACTTGTTTCCTTTACCTGTCACTTGACAGGTTCTTGTTAGAGTGTAAATCCACCCTGGAGGTGAAGCTCTGGGAACAAATGTTAGTAAGCAGAATAGAGCCTGAGGCAGCAACAGCAGGATTGGGATCTGTAGGCTACATTGTCCCAGACCTGGAAGAGTATCAACAGAGTGCCAAGACCAGGGAACACATGAATAAATAGAGTGGTGGCCTCCACAAAAGCCAGAGAAACGTGGAAGCTACAATTACACGACCCAAACTCCGTCTCCCACTGACTGTACAGGAAGGGGCAGAGGTGACAGCATCCCTGCAGCTTTGCTTGTTGTGTCCTTATATCTGATTCCCTGTTCTGATTTACCCTCTTCTTACTGCCACCCCCACTACTTCACTTTTGGAGGAGGACCCACACCAGTCAAGAGGCAAAGCTAGGAAGTCTGACCTGTTTCCAAAAAGTCTCGGCTCATATTAAGGGCACGGCCCAGAAAACTGCTTTGGCTCTCTGGGATTGAGCTAGGGAGACCTACCAGACACTGCTCAGACAGAGCACTTTTTAAAAACAGGTAGACCTGTGTATGAAAGCCAAGGACAAAGCAATCACCTAGGAAGGTCTAACTTCCCTAGGGGAGATCACCTGAATTCGCTACACATCTTTAGGATACATGAAAACCAT
Organism: Amazona ochrocephala; assembly: GCA_039720435.1. Classification (NCBI taxonomy): domain Eukaryota; kingdom Metazoa; phylum Chordata; class Aves; order Psittaciformes; family Psittacidae; genus Amazona; species Amazona ochrocephala. The sequence continues at coordinate 100,535,533 of CM077909.1, forward strand.
TTCCTGTCAGACAAAGTATTTCTACCAAACACACCCAAAACAACATTCACAACACAAAACGCCTTCTATGCAGAAGGTGCAGCAGTAGAAACACTTATTGCAAAGGGAAAAGTATTCAATATCAAGAACTACTTTGAACAGAAGAACCTCGGGTTCCTTGGAAAGAAAACCCAAAACAACAAGTATCTACACGTGTTATATATCTAGAGACATTGATATATCATAGAATTAACTAGGTTGGAAAAGACCTTTAAGACCATTAAGCCCAACACTTACCCCAGGATAGACAGAGGCAGAGCAGAATCAGTGCACTTATGCTTAAATTGGAGCAAGGTTAGGAGAGTCTAAGCTTTTGTACAGAGAATATTATACATCTTGGCTTCCTATGCAAGCCAGCGAAGGGTAGACTAGCAGTGCGACAGGCACATTCTACCCTTCAGGTCCATACAGCAGAAACACAGAGCTCCTGCTCTGCCTGCAAATGTGAGTTCCTACAGACCTCAGTGATCATGCAGTTTCAGCAGCAGATCTTAATGAAAAACTTTGGAACAGATGCTGCTAAGAAACAGCATTGGCGGCAGCCATTTACATAAATCTTAATCCTCTTCCAGAAAAGAGGAAACTCTTCAAAGGATAGGAGACAGGAGGCTGATGTTCCCACTGCTGCCTCCAGAGAGTACACAGATGACTGTCTCTAACCCACAGCCCTGCACTGCTCTAACGATGCACATCAGGGACTCTTTAAGAAATCTACCCAGTAAAAACAGTTAATGGAACCATATATTTTAATTTCAAAGTGCCTCAGCACTGATGGATTAAAAACATGACAGCATAAAAATGCCATTCATTTTTCTTTCAAGCCTACTAAATATTTCTGAGATCCCATTGAGACCAGAAGTCTTAAATCAAAAAGCAAGATCTGAATTAAACCTGATTCTCCCTCAGACATACTTTTTTCCATGTCGGTTGAACACAAGTGCTCAAAGGTTTATTCTAAGGTGAATCAGTGGAGAAGTAGAGCCAGGTAAATAAACCCTAAGAAGAATAAAATGTAGAATGTTATCCTGATCTGACTTAATTTCCCTGAACCTGGAAAAGTGCCCCTGGTGTCTCCCTGCAACGAAGACCTCTGTTTCATGATGATTTAGGCAGTTAATCATATATGAAAAATTAAAGCAATCTTAGGAACAGATACAAGTGTTTGTTTAACATGCTTCTATACACTTTAACACATTTTATGGATGTTATGCAAACCCAGGTAGGTAAGAGTTGTTACAATATAGGATAAAAGTGATTTACAGTTTGTGTTGTGGGAAAAGAAGCATATGAGAAGATTAGAAAGTTTCTCTTTTCTTCCTTTTTTTTTTCTTCATTATAGTTCCATCAAACTTTATTGATTTCTAAGGAAATTGTTCACAATTTAAATGTCATTAGTGAGGGGAGAAAGGGACTTGCTGAGCTGTGAAATAATTAGCAACTTCCTCCCTTCTTCCTGTAGGAGGAAAAAGTGCCATAAATGCCAATGTCAGTACAGACTGACACAGATCTTCTTAGTTTATGTGTTAGCTAGTTCTTCAACTATTAGTACGAAAGTGTGGTACGCACTGGCTTTGGGTGGGATAGCAGCTAATTTTCCTCACAACAGCTTGCATGGTGCTGTAAGTTTGCTATGTGGCCAGAATGGTGTTGATAACACGGGGATATTTTAGTTATTCCAGAGCAGTGTGTATACAGCATCAAGGCTATTCCTGCTTCTCCTGCTGCCCCTTCAGCAAGTAGCCTGGCGGTGGGCAGGAGTTTTTGGGGGCATAGCACATCTGACCCCAAGAAACCCCACTGGATGTGGGGAGCTGCTCGACAGACACTGCACAACAGGTACAGTGTCAGGAGGCAGGTCGTAACTATAGGCTGTAAACTTAGGTATCTTCTCGCAGTACAAATGTTTTCAAATTCCAATATTTCTGTAAATCTTCAGATACATCCAGATCCACTTTTCCCATCTCTTGGCTCCATTTTAACTCGTGCAGGTCCTGGCAAGACTGTACGTCTTCAGTTTAAACGGAAGTTTGAAAAGCATCAAGAATACTACCTTTCAGTGATGCCCAGGCTTGCTTGGTGTTTTTACTTTTTGAATGCCATGAGAGCTGCCTTTAAAATACGCATTACAGGACAAGCAACAGGAACATACTTCACTGCAGCTCCTGATGGTAGCTACCTATCACCATCCCCACTTCTGCAGACACTGCTCTGAATCCTTACCTAAACATCCCCCGCTGTAACCTCTTTATACGAGTAAATTTACATGAATCATGATTGCAATCCATATTTAAAATCCCACTGACAATTAGACAGATGTTACAAACCTCTTCCTCATCTTTATGCATGCAAATATGCAAGTATTTAATTCCCAGACTGCAGCCAAAAAGTAAAGTATTTTAAAAGAAACCTAAGCTGTATACATCCAAAAGCTATTCTATAATTAACATAGTTTTAATTTGTTTGCCTGAAATGAAAATGCTAGTTCGGCCAGGAGCTAGATCTAGTGATTGCTATTATAGTTTCCAACCAGACTCATGAGTTATAGGGACATAAATTAATTTACAGCCAAATTCGAATCTGATTACGGTAAACAGCGTGGCCACCATTAAAAATGTCCTATGATTTTATCAGACTAATGTTTTAGAGGCTCTTTTCCTAAGTGACTATCTGTCTTGAGTTTTCTTTCTTTTAAAAAGTAAAATCTAAAATGGGACAGTTGTTCTGAGACTAGTAAAGACTATGATTTTACCCATATGAATAAAGCATATAAGACCCTTGTAAGACCTGGAGGCCTCATGTTTTTGATAAAGAATTTGGTGGCTGGCAAGAGAGAGGTAATGTTTCATGTACCTGTCCATATGGACTTCTGTTCATAATACATATTGACAAAACCTGCCTTACTCTACACAGCTGCACAGAACACATACACAATTACACACAGCTCTGATTTTTACTCTATTTTATTTTTCTGTAGTCTGTTTTGTCCCAGTAAATACAACAACAAAATACATTTTTCCCTTTATTCCTCGACTCTTACAATATGGAATGGTACATTTCTTCAGAATTTAGCCAATTTTAAAATCCTCTCCTTTTTTCTTAAGAGGGTTTCTTTTTTTTTCCCCCAAGACATGATCTTTTCCTCACTGCTCTTAGAGAATTGGTGGCATTTTCTCTCTGACTCAAGCGCTCACACCTGCCTTTCCATTTCCCCTTCCAAAGTACGTGCATATCATCTTGTCTCTTCCTCTGACCTTCGTATCAGCATCAGCCATCTTCAGCTCCCCATTCTCCCCCAGTTTCTCTGCCTCTTTGTTACCCCTTTCTCAACCCCTATTCTGTCTCTGAGTGGGTAGGACAGCTCCAACACACTCTGCTGAGGACTGGGTTTGTGTTTAGGCTGAGCTATGGTCCCAAGTTGAATTTTCAACTCGCATTGCTTCCGGAAGGCATGAAGCTGGATGTGGGGCACTGAAAGAACAATATCCGTCAGTGTCCCAAAACACTCCAGTGAAGCCAGGGAGATCCCCTCATGTCACTAAACCTTTGCATTTGTAGTCTTCATAATGAAACAAGACAACAGCATTCACTGGGTTGCAAGACATGCACCAAAGCTACAGTAGTGCAAGACCTGCACAATCATGTTGCTTTAAAATTGACCTAACAGCATTTCTCATTGAGATCTGCAGATGTCCATGCTGATACAGCTGTATGTCACCTTTCCCTATTCCATTAACAACGCCTCAAACATGATTTCAAGTATCTGAATGTAAGTATATGCAGTCATACAATATAGATGCTTGGGTTCATAAACTCATGATTGGATTACATATTTATTTGGGAATCAGCATACATAGAATTTACCAGGGGGAAAAAAAAAGAAAAAAAAAGGAAGCTGTTATTTTTCTTTACTGAAGAAATACATCTCGATGACAAGGGCTTGATGTATCCTTCACAATTCAGCGACTCACACAGACGGTCTGCTGAAGCTGTAACTGTCGTTTTACTCAAAACATCACAGTGAAGCAAGAATCTCACAACTACTTTGTATTAAAAGATGGATTTAGAGCAAAATTCCACTGAAAAATACATGAACCTATATCAGCTGACATCAGATGAGTTTCACTTCACAAAAGGAACTCATTAGCTGACCCAGGAGACAGAAGTTTGAATGGTCTTTAAAGTCTTTTGACATCTCCGTTCCGAACCAGCCATGTCCCCCTAGCACCTACGTCTCAGCTCTGGAGCCTGAATCCAAGATGCCAACATCCAAACAGCCTTACACAATTAGTCACAGGCATACAAAAGGATTTATGGCTAGTGAGATGAAATTTTAGAAGCCTCCACCACTAAATGACAAACAAGAAGGGGCCTGGACAACATGGAGGTTGTCAGAAACGTTTAGGCGCTGTTTTCAGGCCAGGGAAGACTAACTGTGGGATTGGATGTGCTGTGGAGTCTCACTGCTGTAGCTCTCCTATGGGACTAGAGCAAGATCATATACGATCAAAGGAAAGGGAGCACTGCCACAAAGCATTTAGTCATATTTTGGAACAAAAAGGGCTGGCATAGATACCTAATGCTTCACAACTCTGGACAGGAGGCAAGCACCTAAATTCCCTGGGAGTGCATGTCCCGACACAAGCCTGGCAGCTTTTCCTACTGGGCACATCAGGACATTCCCTTTGCAAAGCCTCACCTCAGCAGACTGTGTCAGATCCCCACACCAGCACCTCCAATGCACAGGAAAACAGATACAGGCCAGTATCAGATACAGGCCCACCTTGCAAGGCAGGTGCTGCAAGACAAATAAATTTCACTCGATTGATACTTGGAGAATGGTTCAAAAGGCTACCGAGCCTAAGTTTCTCTGCTGCAGTCATCCCACTGCCTTGTTACTAGTACACGGGCACTTGCTTGGCATGCTCATCCATCTTCACTTTCAGGGAAAAATAAAGTTCTTGTAGATTTTATTCTAAAAGATTAATGTTTTTTACCATGCTGTTTCTCGGGATACCTCTGCAGGATCATTTGCCATTTTACTAGTGGAAGTGTGAAGCAGCTTGCTATCAAAGCTGAAAGTTCAGTGACCTAACTTCCCATCGTCAATACAAATATATATGCTTGTATCAGGAACATAAACATGGCATGTTACATGTTGGAGGATCCTGATGAAATCTCAGATAAGCAGAATTCCTCACAAATGCATTTAATGGATAGTTCACTTGACAGCTATTCTCCTCTCAAAATGCTATTGGCCATGTGAGGTGGTCAGTGTTAATGAAAATAATACTACCAAAGGAATCACTGAGTACCAGAAGCCTCTGTAAATAAATATACACTATGTCTAAACATAAGGAGAGTTTTTAGCTAGATAGATGGCCAGACACATAGCCAGGATTATGTTCGTTGAGTGTAAATAAAACCAGTATCATTGTTTCAGCTTTATTCAGATGACTGCAGCTACAGGTATTAATACAGCAAAACACACCAAAGCAATTGAACTATAAATGGAATTCTTATAAAATAAAATCTGGCCAAATGTTAAACATTTGCCTCAATTACTCCAATAATCTCTAACTTAAATAAATGGACTGATAAAGGTAAAATATGACCACATAAAGGAAATCAAACTGTGCTTTATCTTTGGTTAGGCTTATGGCACCTCATCTCATCCGTTTACATAGCCTAGTGGTAGAGGGTAACAGGTTAAATGTAGAAACCTTTTACGTATTGTATTTCAGTCAAAATATCAAGCAGCAGCAAAATGAAAATGCTCATGGGATAATCTCCTGAAACTTATCAAGCACAAGAATAAAAACCTCAGCAGTTCTGACTGATTGACTTCAAAATAGAAATAATCTATGCAGGAAAGTCCCAACATCACCCCAGCTCACTCAGCCTTTACCTCGTAAGTCAAAGATTTTTCAGTAGAGTATATTATCTAGTTAATCATGAGCATATTGCAATCATTAGACACTGAAATCACTGAAGTTTGAGAGCTGCAAAGTACTCTCACTGAGTAGCAGCTAATGTCCCTGCCACATACTGCCACTGCAGAGCCATGGGCAGCACCCAGCAAGGAGCTTCAAAATACTAGGGACAGAATGGCTCAACTCTTTTACCTGCCTGAGCTCTGAATGCATGTTAGTCAGATGCATAAATTGTTGGGGGGGCTAAATTTTATTTAGAAATACTAGAATAAGGTGTGGTATTGATCATTCTCAGCCCTTCAAAATAAAATAAAACAAAACCTGGCATTATCTCTGAAGGAAATAACACTACTATAATATGTAAGCCACCCAGCTTCAATCTCCTTCCAGAATTATTCATTACCATTAAAAATAAATGATAAACAATTCTGAGAGAAAATTTACAGAGGTAAATGTATAATGAGAAAACAGGTATTTACATTGTGCTTCTCATCTTTAAATGTATATTAATTGCAGATAAAAGCAGATGGCAACAAATTACATCTTATTCTGTCTTTACCGTTTAACACACAATCTCTTTAACAAAGACGTGTTTATTAAAGAGATCTTTACTAAAGACGCCACACAGAGACAGACTTTGTACTGATGTAACTCAGAGCTGAATGCCGACCTGTGCTCTTTCAGTCCCCTACTCTCTCCATATTTCTCTTCTACAGTCCTGCATGCAACAGCAGCAGCAACAAAAAGGGAACAGTGAACCTCTTTCTGTGACAAGGCTCTGCCCCGTTTGGTCACACACTAGCGCTCCCCTGAGCAACCTTGCAGAGCCTCTGCCACCCTCTTGGCCATTGTGGCAGGTTACCAGGAAACTGGGGGGGGGGGGAACTCATTTGCATCAACATTTAAAACACTCATACAGATTTGAATTAGAGAAAAATGGAAAAAAAAAAAAGAATAAGAGATCTCATTATGGAGAGCTCAGATGTTTTCAGAGCTATAAATCCTCTGAGGAAGAAGAAAAGATGGAATGCTAAAGAGAAAGCTGACACCTTTTAGGACACTTGCCTAAAAACAACGTGCATGCAAGCACTGGATGTGGTCTGGAGCGCCTGCATATGCTGCAGGTTTGTACATGCTAGGTTACTACATAAAATTAGCAGTGGAAAAGAGATACTCTCTGCTTAGCTCCCCCCCAGAAGAAAGAATTTTAAGCTTAACCTGAAGGACTCTGACCCCTCTAGGAAGCAGAGGCAATGAGAAAAGTCTGTGATCCACCTCCAACTCCTTTTTACCGAATTTCACAGCTAACTGACCTCACGGACTTCCTCCCATTTACCTGATGCCCTTTTTGATGGCAACAAAGATTCCACCAGAGCTCCACCCCCCCCCCCCCTTCCCTTATTTCATTGAAGTAGTTAACTATTTATTTTACCTGATTCCCTCCGATGGGCCCTGTGGAGTTACACTGCCTGTCAGCCTGCAGCCAGTCACCCTTGTCCTGACACGGGAGGAAGCGCGCGCTCCCATGGCAGGCTGCCAGGCCCTGCCCCACAGCCCCTGCTCCCAAATCTCTCCGATCAAAGATGGTCACTTCAGGTAGATCCTTTTTGCCCTGTACTGGGCACTGGTGAGGCCACGCCTTGAACACTGTGTTCAGTTCTGGGCCCCTCACTGCAAGAGAGACATTGAGGTGCTGGAGTGAGTCCTGAGAAGGGCAATGGAGCTGGTGAAGGGTCTGGAGCACAAGTGTGATGGGGAACAGCTGAGGGACCTGGGGGGTTTAGGATGGAGAAGAAAAGGCTCAGGGGGGACCTTACGGCTCTCTACAACTACCTGAAAAGAGGTTGTAGTGAGGGGGGGGTCAGTCTCTTCTCCCAACTAACAAGTGATAGGACAAGAGGAAACAGCCTCAAGCTGCACCAGGGGAGGTTTAGGTTGAATATTAGGAAAAATTTCTTCACAGAGGAGGTGCTCAGGCATTGGAACAGGCTGCCCAGGGCAGTGGTGGAATCAGCATCCCTGGAAGTGTTCAAAATCTGCATAGATGAAGCCCTTAGTGACATGGTTTAGTGGGGGACTTGGCAATCCTGGGGTAGAGGTTGGACTTGGTGACCTTAAAGGTCTTTTCCAATCTGGTTGATTCCATGATTGATTCTATGGTTCTGTGATCCCAGCGCTATATCAACCAAGGTGTGGAACAGCATCCTTAAGGGAAGGTATGCTCAATGACTGCACCCTTCCTCCACTTACACAGTTGTGCAGGGCAGACCCCATGGCCCATTCCTCTGTCTGTAGCTACTGGCACACCACTTAACAGATTTCCTTAGTCCTGCAGGTGCAGAAGACATACTTCACACATCCTGTGCCTTTGGGGCTGGTGATATTCTCAACAGGCGAAGTGTTTTCAAGCCGAACCCTTAAAAAACATACCCAAGGAGTCCAGCTCACGCTGGTGAAACCCCATCTACAGGTTGGCAATAGATTAATCTTTCATCCATCACTTTCATCATTGCACATCAAGGCAGAAGCCAATAAAGGAAAACCTCAAACAGTATCACAGAGGGCAAAAACTCACCCTCAACCAGTTTTATTAGGGGACATATCCATGAAAAGAACATTGCAATGATTCCAAAGGCAAGTACTGAACACCTCAGAAGTTCAGAATGACAGTTAACATCACCATGCACGTAAGGAACTGTGCACTGTTACTGACAGAAATATCAAAAGGTTTTCTATATTTGGGGGAGCAGAATTATAAATAGTTACTGGAGGGACACTCCCAAAGATGCAAAAAGAGTGCTTTATAAAGAGTAAGTAGCCTATGAGGTGAAGAATGGGAACTGCATAAAGTAACTTTTTTTATTGTTAACTTTGCTGTTCTATTTAAAACATTTTCAATAATGCACAAAGAGCATTCAAATGCTATTGGTTCATGCTAAATTGCATTTTTACAACTGCACAGCATCTGCAGTGAAAAATCCCAAATACGTACTATTTCTGAACATCTCTGTTCAGTCCTACTTAGGTGCAACAGAAATCACAAAAACAACCCAGCAAAAAAAGGTTTTCAAACTTAAATCATCAACAACTCAGGCTGCAGCTGCGTTTATTTCAGCAGTGATTTCTTCCCTAGCCACCCACATATTAGACACCAAAACCAGAATAACGAACAGCAGCGAACATGTGATTGCTCTGATCAACAGTGTGAGCACCTGTTTTTAGTCTGGTGAAACTTCCCAAAAACCTAAACAAGCATTTTTTAAAAAGAAGATATATATATATATAAGCTGGTAGATACATGATCTATAGCTGCTCCATGTTCCTAACCTGCATAGTACAGTTGTTTAATACCAACTATTTCATGTCTGTGTATGAACACAACAGATACCACCAGTTTTTGTAGAGCACCTCTGGAAATCAAAGGGCCAGAAAAAAGAAGGGTGGGAAAGGACAAATTGGGAAAGAATGGAAAGACAATTTTAAGGAGCCTATGCTCTGCAGCGGCATGGCCGAAATGCATATGGCCATTTCACACCAAGGTTGGTGTGAAACCTTCTCTAAAGAACGCAGATTAAGGTCATCATTATCTCTCAAGGAAGGGTGCAGGGTGGTATTCTGTGGGACAAGATCTTCCCTGTACCAGAGGGATCCTGTGGGAACATCTACATTGCAGACAAACAGATAAGCGCTTTGTCAAGCTCACCTTAGCACTGGAAATAAAAAAGGAGACCACTGTGATGTCTTGGCTACTGCCTTTGCTCACAGGGTTGCACCACACACAAACCTGAGACCCAAGTGCCACACTGCTGAAACACCTGTTTGCTATGCACACAAACTTCTCAAGTCACTGTCACCAGACATCTCTGCCCCATTTTAGTCTGCCCCCTCTTGTCTCATTCTGCCCCAATATGAGCCACTCCCAAAGAATTTTATTTATAGCTCACTCTTTCAGCTTCCATGAAATTCATCCTTACCCGTCACCTAAAATGCAAACACACGTAATGTGTAACGTCACTTTGGTACGTAACTAATCATGCATAGATTAAACTATGCTATTACAAGTCAATGAAGATAACATACTACATTTATATTTAACTTTGTTCTATTCAAACTTCCTTAACGAAATGACTATAATTATAGACAGGTCCTCAGTGCTGTAAATTGGCACAACTTTACCGAATTCCAGGGCAATTTGTGAGTTTAAATTAGCTGAGAATACAGTAATCATGCTATATCACATAAAGCACAACAGAGAAATAACTTGGGACAAAATACAGATGGGAATACACTGTAAGCAGCCATAGTGGTGAAATGCTCGTTAGCACCAGCAATTTATGATTATTTGCTCAGCACTTATGTCAAAAGTTCTGCAAGTGTTACATACACTGAAATACACTGGAAATACACATCCGAAATTGTCACCTTTCACAGTGGTCTTTCAGTCAAGGCCTTGACCCACTGTGTTGTTGGCTGGTTATGCCTTACTAATAGGGGAAGTAAGGAAGGACTTTGCAGCCAGGGTAAAAGCTTTTCTTTACCTCAAATGACAATCTGTTTATGCCATAGAATCATAAAATCATAGAATAGTTAGGGTTAGAAAGGACCTTAAGATCATCTAGTTCCAACCCCCCTGCCATGGACAGGGACACCTCCCACTAAACCATGCCACCCAAGGCTCTGTCCAACCTGGCCCTGAACACCACCGGGGATGGAGCATTTACAGCTTCCCTGGGCAACCCATTCCAGTGCCTCACCACCTTCACAGTAAAGAACTTCTTCCTTATATCCAATCTAAACTTTTAAGTCTAAGTTTTAACCCATTACCCCTTGCCCTACCACTACAGTCCCTAATGCAGTCCCTCCCCAGCATCCCTATAGGCCCCCTTCAGATAGTGGAAGGCTGCTATGAGGTCTCCACACAGCCTTCTCTTCTCCAGGCTGAACAGCCCCAACCTTCTCAGCCTGTCTTCATACAGGAGGTGCTCCAGTCCCCTGATCATCCTCGTGGCCCTCCTCTGCACTTGTTCCAACAGTTCCATGCCCTTTTTATGTTGAGGACACCAGAACTGCACACAATACTCCAAGTGAGGTCTCACAAGAGCAGAGTAGAGGGGCAGGATCACCCCCCTCGACCTGCTGGTCACACTCCTTTTGATGCAGCCCAGGATACAGCTGGCTTTCTGGGCTGCAAGCGCACACTGCCGGCTCATGTTCATTTTCTCATTGACCAACACCCCCAAGTCCTTCTCCACAGGGCTGCTCTCAATCTCTTCTCTGCCCAACCTGTAGCTGTGCCTGGATTGCTCCGACCCAGGCGTAGGACCTTGCACTTGTCATGGTTAAACTTCATCAGGTTGTGAAGTAGTATTTTTTAGTATCTACTTATTTATGTTTAAACACAGAAACAGTACAGTGGGCAGTTATTCATCATAAGGGGGACAATCTAAAACAAGTAATGGCTTATGCGTAAAATACAGATTCAGGTACAGAAAGAACCTGGAGCTTCCCTGCTCTCATCTACTCCCTGCAGTGCGGTTCACAGGGAGAGCATTTATTTTAATTCACTAGAAAAAGCTAAAACCAAATAAAAACTAGAACTTCTCACAGTTCACCATTTTAAATAAGAATTTCAAAACAAACAAGTAAAACGGAAGAGCCAAAACATGGAATTGTAAATGTCCTTAGATTACCTAGCAAAATACTTTAACAAGGAGAACTGGTGGCTGCTAGTTGCATGCAATTTCACTGCAGTAATGAAGATAGAACAGCTTTAACCAACACTAACGTTTGCTATAAACACTCCATCAACAGCAAAACCTGGCATAGGGGCTATATGCCAAAGGCAATGATGCTTTTGTGTTTTACCACTATTTAAAAATAAAAGGAAAAAAAAAAAGTATGTGCGCACAGGTCTGATAAAGCTGAAAGGGCTTTCATCTTTGGTAGGCTGATTATTGTGACTCCTTACTTCGTGCTCTAGAGACCAATACTGAACTAAATTAAAACTTCTGTTGGCCTGAGTTAACAAAACTAGTGTATGCCCAAGGAGATTCTTGAAGAGATTATGTTCCTCCTGTTGCCACCTAAACACATCCAATTTCACTGTTCTTGTCATCCACTGATAGAACATGAGTCCTTCAACCTATAAGCCCACAAAATCCTACTACTGAAGTTTTACACCAAGCCTAACAAACCTTGTTCTATAAAATGGCTAAAAGTCTTTACAGCAAAATAATTCTCTAACATTACACCTTCTTAAAAGAAATTAGTATGATCAGTTTTCAGTTGGAAGTCTATTAGAGCTATGACGATGTATGAAAGATTTCATGTGATATTCACAGACCCATATTAAACCAGTAGATTACTTTATACAATTCCATATCCGTAAGAGAAGGCTGTTGATGGTATTCATAACTGTTGTACTAAGGTATTAACTAAATATGGTTTTCAGAAATTTTTTTTGTATTTGAAGGTTACAATTTTGGCCTGAAATACTGTGAATACAGTAAAACTCTTTTTTTTTCTGGGGGGGGGAGGGTAAGGGGGTGTTTGTTCTTTGTGTTTGTTCGGGGGGGGGATGTTGGGGAGTGCTGGGTTTGGGTTTTGGTTGGGGGTTTTTTGTTTGTTTCCATTGTTTCGCATACATGTATACTAAAATGACTGGATTTCACACAGTTTTAATCTGGACAAAGTCAATACAATTAATTTAGGTGTTTCACAAAACAGTCCTTGTGAAGAAATCATTTGTATTTCAACTAATGTTTATACCTGCAAATCGTTTTGGGACTCAGCTTAAGATTTCGTACTAATTCTGAGTGAGGGACAGGTAAAGAGGTTTTCTTGTGGCACAAAACATTTGGAATTCATTTTTTTATATTACGCTCTTTAATAACCTGAACAGAAAGTTGAGCACAGCCATCAGCAACAGAAGATGAACTGTCCTTGCACAAACCCTTCCTAAGCCCTGTATAAACCCTATTCCAGCTAAACTGAAACCATTCAGCGCAATGGATTTCATAAAAATCTTATTCTCATGTTCTTAGGTCTTATTTTCATGGACACTTGCATACTACGTAAGCCACCACTGCTTCCAAAAGGAACTGCCCAACCTTCTCTTGCCAAACTCCATATAGCCAGTAAATATACTCATGCAAGGAACCTGACACAGGAGCTAGGTTAAAAACAACTTATCAAAACAATGCTGACATTAAAATTGATCATTTTGGAAAGAACAAAATGAAAATGTTCAAAAAAAGTGCTCCGTTTTGATATTTTTCTGATGGACACAATTTTACATTTTGGTTTAAAAAATGTTTTTCAGTTCTTTCTTGCTAAAGTAAGTATAAATTGAACATAAATTTTAAGATTAAAAACCACATCAATTACCCCAAAACCATTTATCTTCAAAGCTTTTTTTTTATATGGAAGGCTTTCAGTGTCATCAGAGCGACATTAAGAATTTCAAAACTATTCACCAAATGAAATCTCTCATGCAGGCAGTTTAATGAAATTCACACAAGTAGTAATCAGGCATACCACTAAATGGGGAAAAAAGGTTAGCTCTATCTATTTATCATCAAGTATTTCAAACACCTGTTAGACATAATGTGCTAGGGTGTCAGATACTAGTTTTCATCGCTAGCTATAGAAAGCCACAAGCGATTTAGTTACTGTTTCAGCAGCACAGCGCCCCAGCTGTGAAATATTTCACTGCTACAGTGAGGTGGGAATTAATTCATCAGTTTCTATGAGAATTTCTGATACTACAATATTAAGTGCTATGTATAATCTCTTAAATAGAATACAAGAAGCCCAATACTCAAAATGAACACAGCATAAGTTAAAAATCCACCAATATTTTAGGAAAAAAAAAATCACTTTGGAATAAAATTCAACTTTCTTTGGTTCTTCAGAACTGCCATTGTTACGATCACTGTGCCAAAATGTATAGAAAGCAGAACACAAGAATCCACTGTGATGGAAATGATGAGAGGAGAATTTTGCTGACAAAATTAATCTGTATGTTCAGTTCTCACAGGTCTTATCTAGTTTCTTCATAATATGCTGCAGTATTAGATCTGCTCTCACGCACAGTCTTATTGTCACTGTCCCTCGCTGCCAATGAAAGGTAAGTACATATTTGAACAAAGAGGTATTTTAGGACTGATATGATGTCCTTCTTCAGCCTCAGGAAAAAAAAAAAAAAAAAAAACAAAAAAAAAAAACACACAAAAAAAAAAGCGGGGGTGAGAAAAACACTAAGAAAAGGAAACACCTTTTTTTCAGGACAACCAAGCACTGCGCCTATGTAAACCATGTCAAATGACATATAAAGTGAAAACAACTTCAGGGCATCACACATTTTCATTTGAAAAATGACAGATCAGCAGTTTGGAGCCTGCATGGCTTCTGGAGAAGCAATGTCTCACACAGAGGCAGAAAATAGTAAAATGGGAAACAAGAGATTCTTTAAAAAGATAGAAAAAATAAAAAAGAGAGAGAGAGAGCTCAACATGTTCACAATTCAATATCCTTTTTAGATCCTGCAGTAAAAAGCATAAAATTCCAGCCATTTCTGATATTCTGCCAGGCATAGTTAAAGAAGAATAAATCTTACACAGTCACAGCACCCAAATGGACACCTCACTTTGTGCAAAATCCATCGCCCTACTTATTGCTTTCTGACAATGAAATTAAAAATTACTAAACTGATATAAAATCTGCCCCATATTTAGTTCCCATTTTGTGCACAAAGATGTCCTTTCTCTAACGAATTGCTAGTTACGACCTTCTCAAACCAGGAAGCATCTCTGCAGTGTCAAACAACTCTAATAATTTGGAAGTGTGAAGACAGTGCACTTAAAAAAAAAGTACAGTGAAATACAGTCCAAAAGGATTAACTGAACTATTACGACTTTTCTACGGGAATACATGTTAACTCCACTGAAGAGATGATAAATTTGCTCCAGATGAGGCCTATTTATTTGGATTGATTTGCAGCGTAGTCATGTACTACTTCAATATTTGAATAGTACTAATGTAGGAAGAGGCTGTGCAATCAATGCAAGCAACAAGGAAAAAATCAGGTAATGTCAGCGATGCTGGCCCCAAGAAGAAAAATCTCCTACAGATAAACTTAATGGTTTAAAGAGCAAATACAAACAGACTTTAGGTCCTTATCATAACTGAAATAATGCTAATACAGTGACTTCATGGATTTACACTGATTTACTGAGAATCTAGCTGAGATTATAAATTGAGACCACTGATAAACGGACTTAGTGGGCACTAGAGGCAACTACAGTATCCAGAGGAAAACCCGCAGTGATTTTAACTTGCTGGTATTGTCACCTGCCTCTATACAAGGGCAAGACAAAGAATCCTCCTTCTCAAATGGAAAACATAGTGCCTTCTTTCAAGGGTTTCCGCTCTTGTATCTAACCACTATGGCTAAAACAAAGCTGTAACGCACACTGACCTAAAGGAAATTTGAAGGGAAACAAAGCATGAAAAAGATTTCACTCCAAGCATGGCTAACAACTGCTTACATACTGTAATCTTCCTTCCACCCTATTTCTGGTCTTACTCATTTAAATCTGTTTCTCAGTTTGAACATCCATGCAGTGAACATCCACCCCTGTGGCCAATACTGAAAAGCTCGTGTTCCTGTTGGTTCAAAAAACAAAGTCATCAGCCTGCATATCTGAAGTAACAGGACAAGGCCTGTCGGCTAATATTCAAGTCTATAATCACAAGCAAATAGAAGTTTTGTCATGTAGAGACAATTCCTGAGTACAGTAGTCAAAAAATTGGGGTCACCACTCAAGAAGTCCACAGCTGCAGCAATGGCAATAAGAAAAAAATCACAGAATCATGGAATTGTGGCCAAATGCAAGAAGAAGATCCTTAGGATAGCCTTGTGCTCTCCTAAACTGTTCATGTTACATGTATATCACAGCTGTTGACCCTGTAGTGGAGACTTGCCCGAATGCTGTTGTTCAGTCAGCATCTTCTCTGGGAAGAAAACACTAACATCCTTGATGCAAGAAACTGAAGTTTTCAAGTTTCAAGGCTTAGGGTTTTCATTCTTTGTACTTCACAAGAGAGCTCACTACCATAAACCTGCCACTGAGTAACACCCCTGTACAATCAGGATATTGTAAATTGTCTTTCTAGGTCATAATACAAACAAGTGGAGAACACCAAACCCTTACGTCAAATGATGCTTTTTAACTGTCCTTAAAATGTGAACAGGAAAGTGATATTCAAGTATGCACTAAGTAACAACCTACTTTCACCCATTTCTGTAAGTGTAATGTTTGTTTCTTCATTCAGTTTGAATTTTTAAGGCCCTGAGACTAGTTTCCAGTAAACAGTGTCATAGCAAATGCTGACCACCACTAAAATTCAAGTCTGCCGGATGTAAGGCCTCCTTCTAACTCTCCTTGTAGAACGGACATTTTGTTCTAATATTTATAAACCAGTTTGCTTCCAACCAGTTACACCCTTAGGCTTTTTACTTTGTTCAGCTTGGAAACTGGAAACAATAGACAGGTTTCACTTCCTGGTTCCCTTCTGCAATATTTGTATTAGAAAACAATGCAAAGTAACTTTCAAAACCAATCATTTTAATTACATGGTAAATAATATGTTAGATAATTTTTACTGAATCAACCCTTTCAAAATCTTCTTTTAAAACAAGACTAAAATGAAATACATGCTAAAACACTAAATGAAAGAGTATATATTATAAGCAACCTAAAAATACAATGATTTTCAGCTGCTGAGTGAACTATTTTACTCCACTGAAAATGGAACTGAAAACAGAAGTTGTCTTTAGCAGGAATAGGCAGGGTAGTGAGGTGGAAAAGCACTTTTCTGGGTGATTCTACAGCCTGGGGACCATCTGGAAGTCTGATCCTGCAGCCAGACCCCAAGCATGCACAGGGGAGAACCCATGGCTGTGGGAGTGCTGCCTGCATCAAAAGTTGCACTTGCAAGTGAGACAGTACTTTAACCTGACATAACCTGGGAAAGAAAAACAATTCCTGAAGGTAACAGGCCGGGGGGGGGGGGGGGGGGGGGGCGGAAGTAAGATTAACAAATAAAAGCAGGACTTCTTGCCCTGTGTAATAAAATTCAGATAAAAGAGAGAGATATAGCATGTACTGTTAACACCTTTCTAAGTAAAGGCAACTAACAGCCAGGGAAACAAAAGGATGTGTGCTCAAGCTTTTACATATATTTCCTTTTGAAAACAAATACTACAAACATTGAAATACAATTTAAAAACATGTACATGCAGAGTCCAAAAGCTCACAGACTGTTAGAAACAGTATTTAAACTAACATTCAATAAAAACATTTTCCAGCCTCTTCGACTATACTGACTGACATTCCACTTACTGTCTCAGGAATTTGATTTGGTCAGTTGCAGTCTTGCATTTGTCACAAGACTAAAAATGGCTCTCGTGTGAGAAAGTAAGGTGCTGATGTGTAATTTGGCCTACTCTTTATTAAAACTGTAGCTTTCCCTATTTTTTAAGATGAATTAACTTTGTATCATATATTGATGCCTTTGCTGTGCTTCTGTTAAGTTTAGGTACAGCAGAGATTCTACATATTCACAAATAATCAAGGAGTAACAGTGAAAGTTCACAGAGAGTACTCAGAGGAATCAGCCTCTGAGAACTCAGACCACCTTTCTGATCACCTTGCTCAACACCTCTTCCTCAGTTTATGTTTGTGCCGAGACAGGTGATTTACTGACCCTCCTTGCAAGAGGAAACAAAAATGCCTGCCATGGTACTGAACCACCACACCTCACTGCCAGCAGGAAGGGAGTCACTACTGTGGGAAAAAAGTACCTTTTGGAGCCTCCAATATAGGTGAAGGTAAAGGTGGAGTCTGAGTACCTGAAATCTGAAAGACAAACAACTGTGTTATTACAACTTGTCTTTATTTTGGCTGAATTAGGTGGGTTTTACGGACACGCATTCCGGCTACAGAGCCCGGGGTGGGCGGAAAGGGGGTCGGGGCGAACGGGGGGCAGACGCAGCATCCCCCCCAGGCCCTCGCAACAAGTGCCGGTGCTATGGCAACGGCCGGGATCTCCATTGTCGGGAACGGCAACAGGCAGCAGCCAGGCACGCTCCTGCGGCGGATCACCGAGAAAGCCTCGAAACCCCGGGGAACGGGTGGGAAGAGACGCTTGTAACGGGAAAGGGGCACATTCACCGCTGGCCGTGTTGCCGGGCGGACGCGGGTGAAGCCGGGCCGCCCGGGAGGGAGCGGCGCAGCTAGGCACCAGGTGCGGCACCAGATGCTGCGCCAGGCAACAATACGCACCCCCGCCCGCACAGCTCTGCGTGCGGCCGCTGCCGCGATCGGGATCCCCCCTCTCCTCGTCTCAGCTGGCCTCACATGCTCTCGGAAAGGCAGGAGAGGAGGAGGAGGAAGGGAGAGGAGGGCCGGCACACGCGGGCACGGCAGCAGCCCCGCTACCAGTAACGGCGGCGAAGGGCACGGGCACCGCGGGGGGAGCGCGGTCCGGGGCGGGCAGCGGCAGCCTCCGCGCCGCCAACCTGGCGCCCGGGATTGAAACTCACCTGCAAACAGGCAGTCCTTCTCCGCCTTGCACTTTTGGATCACAACGTCAATATCCTTCTGAATCCTCTCTTGTCTTGAACACATCCCCATGAAATAAATCCCGGGGGAAAAAAAATAAAAAGCAGCCTTTATTTCCACACACCCCACCCCCCGGGCTGCCAGCTTTTAATACTCGGTCCGAAAGACAGACCCCGGGGCTGGCGAGCGGCGGCCCGGAGGGATCCGCTCGGCCGGCTGGAGGACGGGGGAAGAAGGCGGCGGGAGCCGATGTTGCATGCCCAGATGTGCCCGCCCAGATGTGCCACCGCTGCCGGCGAACAGCAATTTCCTCACAATGGATCCAGCGAAGGGTGGCGGCGGCGACACGGGATCCCCCACCTTCCCACGCCCTCTGGGGTTTTGGGGTTGGTCGGCTGGCTTGGTCTTATTTAAAAGGAGGGAGGAGGGAGGGAGGGGAAAAGGGGGGGGAAAAGGGGGCGGGGGGGGGCCAAGGCGACCCGACGCTCACATCCTGGCCCCTCCCGCCGGCAGCGACGATGGCCGCGCAGCAGCAGCGCGGAAGGACGGCGGCAGAGCCCGCACCCGGTCCTTGTCGGCGCGGCGGGGCCGGCGCTGCTGCAGCGACGCTGAGCCGCAGACACTCCCTTCGCTGCCGGCCCGGCACGTACGGCCCCCGCCGGGTCCACCGTTGGAGGCGGCGCGGGGAAAGGAAGAGGCGGATGCACAGAGCTGTGCGGGCGGACCCGGAGGCGGCGGGATCGATGGCCTAGGCCCCGCCGCCGGCCCTCGCCTCGTCCCCCTTGCCCCAGCCCTTGGGCATAGGCTGCCGCCGCCTCCCGAGCAGCGGGGAAATGCAGATGGCAAGTGATCCGGGCGGCGGGGCGACTCCGGGGAGGCAGCGGGCAGCGCCGCGGGACAGGAGCGCTTCTCGGGCCCGGAAGGTGGAGCGGGGCCGGCTGCCGCTGTGTCCCGGGGGACACACGGGGAAGCCGTGCAGCGGGGTCCTTCTTGGCCGCCCTCCGTGGTCCCGGCGGGCCGGCGCTGCGGGAGGACCCTCGGCCCTCCCCGCCGGCGGCTGCGCTCCTTCCTGGCCCCGCGGGCAAAGCTGCTGTGCCCGGCCCTTCCTGTGCAGGGAGCCCGGCAGCAGAGCCCCAGCAGCCTGCCCTGCCGAGCCCTACCTGCCTCCGCCCTGCCCTGTCCACAGGGATGCGTGCCCGCCGAGACAGTGAAACAAAATCGACGAGTCCCTGGTCCCTGTGCGCCCACCGCGGGTTTTAATCGTGCCCCTGTCCCTTCAGTCTGTCTCAAACAGGGGACGCAGTCGGTTTGTCGGTACACTGCCTCACAGTCCGCGCTAACCCAGGCTTTGGGCACTAATGAATACTAGTAATAACACTAAAATAACTCAGAAGGGGTGGTCGAGTCTGCAAAACTGAGCATTTTCCATCAAAGGGCAAAGTGAATAATTAATAAAAATGGATGTAAGTGTAGTAGAAACAATTTGATTTAAAAAAAAAATACAAAATTCGGTTTTTACGTTTTCGCCAGTCCTAAACACCTCCCATGGATTATTCCTTATTGAGCTCTGTTGTTCTAGTGTTTTTTCATTTAGCAAGTCTGCATTAATCATGTATTGTTTTCAGACACAGGAACACAGTCATTATTTTCTTGTTCGTACGTGGAAGTGGCTAAACCTGTGAGTATAAAAAGATTCTATATTTAATCCTATGTCGATAAGATTCTGTCTGAAGGAGGGAACAGAACGGAAATTACAATACATCATGTGATAGGACTCTGCTTCTAAGAAAATAATTTAACTTGAAGGGAGATTTCCAGATGACTTTTCAGTTCGGAAGTTGTTCAAGAATGCTTTCATGTCACTCTGTCCTTGGGTAAAATTTGCATATGTTTAGGAACAGGGTTTTTACCATGACAGCTCCCGCTTTTTCCCTGATACTTTGCAAATGGGGAACACCTAGCTAATGTTTTTCGGCAGAAGTTACCAGTTCTGTATGAGCAAACTGATCTAGTGGAAGGTGGCACTGACCATGGCAGGGCGTTGGAACTATACGAGCTTTAAGTGCCTTTCCAGCCCAAATCTCTCTGATCCTACTGCATCAAGACATTTCCAAGGCAGGATATGGAACGTGTCTCTGTAGTCAGAAATAGAGTGTAATATTGTAAGACACTGTCATTTAGTCAAGTTACACTAGCTCAGTCAACAAGGGATGGTTTTCTAGAAGTTTTTTCCTAGATATTCAGGACAGGACATCAGCAGCCATGCTTGCTGCCTTCCCCTTAATCGTTGTTAAAAGATGCAATCTGCAATTAGAATTTTATTTATTCTGTTGGGGTTTTAGTCCTGAACTTTGTAGGGAATGGTCCCTGTTACTCCTCCCATGTGGATCAGGAAGGGGGGGTTATTAGATAGTTAAATGGTACTTGTGCTGACAATTCCACTCACAGCTTAATATGACCACAGGGTTCTTCTCAGTGTCATGTCAATGTGATTTTTGACCGCCTTTTTAAGCCTCACACTATTTTCATAGGCTTGGTAACAGTGAAGTCATCCACAAAGAAACACTGCTGTCTTCAGGAAAACTAATATGGCTGGTACCTGATTTCACGGCATCAGCTGGATAGAACAAGAAGTCTGGAAATATGGTTGGTTATTTATTCCGTTTATTGTAAGTGGCTCTTAAATCTCTGGGTTTTTAGCCGAACTGGATTTACTGATGACTCTAGTACTGTTACAACAGGAATGGCTGATTTTGGTGAGAAAAAGATAGATTAAGGTCATTCTTGTGGTTAAAATAGTGAAAATTGAAGTGCTGGAAAATTGAAGTGGATCTTTAGAGTTGATCCGTACATTTGTGAAGATTGACAAGCTGCTGACATCCAGGGACCTTGAGCGTTATTGCAACAGTATCTGAATGTGTGCTGGTTTTCCTACAATGATGTCCATTAGAGTACCCAGCCTCTTGAAGAAACTTTCTGAAGCGCTTTACAAGTAATTTCATGAACGATAGGACAGTTGGTCTTGGAAGTAATGGTCTTCGGTCAAGGGAATTCAATATGTGTCTTTCCAATCGCTTTTTCAGCCTGGAAAATTGGCTCATGTCATTTCTAGTTTTGTCCCAAGTGCAGCTCAGATTGTACTGAACTGATTACCCCAATTAAGTGAAAAAAACCGCACAAGTAAGTTTCATGTTTGCATTCCTTGCAACCCGAAAATATTTACAGTGGTGTAAATAAAAGGAAACCAAAAGCCGTAGGACTACATTATTATAAAATATATGTGAGAAGGTTGGCTCAAAATGGAATGGGGAAAATTATCTAAAGAGAGAGAGAAAGAGCATGGTGAAAGTGTCCAAATAATGTGTAAGCAGTGACTGAGAAAGTTATTGAGGAAATGCGCATGTCAGCCAATTTCTGCTCATAGATTGGTTCTGCCTGCTTCAGACTGAGCAGATTTTTTTATTTTAAGCCAGAAAAAACTCTTCCACCTATTAGTAAAGCTGTTAGAAATGTTTCAGTAAGCATCAGGGCACCCTGTTCATTTCCCAGTTATCTTCTTTATATATTTTCTAAACATGTTCCTGTTACATACAAACGCGTATTAAAAGTCCTCAGAAAAATGAAAACATGCAGATTTTCCATTGTAGAGAATGTACAGAATTCAGGGCAATCTGATACGGTATCTGTCAAGTATTTTGAATATGGGAGAGTATTCAAAAGGGTAGAGATAACAGAAGAATGCAAAACACTCCAAAGCCCAAAATTGACATCAACCTTCCAAAACAAAACCAGAATCCTTTCTCCACTTTTATGTTCTACAGACAAAACTAGTACAAAACAAACTCAACCTCTGCATTTCTCCAAACTCAAGGACTTTCTGCTAGTTGCCAATACAGCAAAGCTCCGTGATGTCTGTAGACAGTGAGTTCTGGAAAGTGGAATATTTCAAGCATCAATACTGTTCCATTCTTGCAGCATAAAGCACCATGCTACCCTTCCAGTTAGCCACCTCAAAATGACACGGTCATTTATAAATGATGCTGTGGCGTTAAAGTCTGAAAACACAGGCACTACGTTGTGAGAGATGTAGGAGCAGCTCTCACCTATTCCCACCAAAAGAGCAGTGACACAAAGCATAAGGAAAATGTCAAAGCTTTAAGCATGATTTTCACTAGAACACTATTACTAGCAGTTACAATCTAATATTCTGATCTAATGTTCAAGTAAATACTTTAAGGTTCATTATCTAAGCCTGTTGCAGTTTTAGACAGATACCAAGTCAGCTGTCCTCTACATCATTGCTCTCAGTTGCCCATCCAAGTAGTCACTGCCACTTTTTGTAGCCACCAATCCTTAGCCAAAGCAGACCTTAATGGAATACAAAATAATCATTATTATGATTTATTTTATTAAAGGTATAAATAGATATTTTAATAGATACTTTATTGAAGCTGTAAGTAGATTGGCGCCTTTGGGCCATCTCTGTAAGTCTGTCATGACTTGGATTAAAACACACCACATGGTGGACCTATCATTATTTATAAGGGAATTTAACTGTGACTAAAGCACCTTAGCTGATTTTTTTGAGTGGGTTAGCACTGGTGAATGATAAGCCTTTGCTTTTTAAAAAAGAATGGCAGTTAAAATGTAATTAATAACACTACTGCTTAATGCTTAATAAAGCTTTAAATATTTTTGTGTGATAAAACCTGAAGTAATGATTTAGATTACAGTGCAAAACAATAGCTTAAACCATCACCCGTCCAATTCTTCATGAGATTTTTTTAAATTATTTTAAGCTGTCTCATCTAGTGTAGGGGGTGAAAAACCTTCAGCTGACATATTTTAACATTATGTATTTTACTTGCTTTTTTTTAATGGAGGGAAAAAAATAAAAGCATTTATGTACCAGAGGACCAAGGCTTATTTTTTCAATTCAGTGTTGAAATTTCCAAAGCAATTGTACTTATTTTTAAATAAAAAATCAATATATAATATATATGTATATAAAACAGCAGCAATAGTCACCTCAAACGAAACAGAAGGATGCACATGTACAGTTGTTACACACAGATGTGTGACCTCTAATTTTCTATCAGAGATCAAGTACTCATCATTCCAAATGTCACTGATGCCCACACTTGCTAAGCCGATGGCTGCTGGCATGATAAATGCTCCTAGCAGTGTTCAATAAATCATGCAATCAGAGTCCCAAATGACACCACAATTTATTGTAGCTCTTTGCATTACACTTTCTAATGATGGTTTTAACTTGTTTTTTCTCCTTCACTAATGTCATCTCATCTTTCAATCTCTGCCTATGGGCCTTATTTCTCCTATTCCTTTTTCCTTTCCTCACTAACTCTTACACCATTAAGAGCTTTTTTTTTGCTAGTGCATCTCATTATTCCCTCTTTTCAACTCTTCTGTCTACCCCATCCATTTGCTTTCCCTCTTCCACCTAACTCCTGGCATCTCCCTTCATGAGCAGCTCAAGGAAGACAGCTAAAATGGAGTTTACAGAAAAAGAGTTTTGTAAGAGAGGCAGGAAGCAGGAATATTTTTAAACCTTTTATCCATGACTTTCTGATG
Organism: Amazona ochrocephala; assembly: GCA_039720435.1. NCBI lineage: Eukaryota > Metazoa > Chordata > Aves > Psittaciformes > Psittacidae > Amazona > Amazona ochrocephala. The sequence goes on from CM077909.1 coordinate 100,559,720, forward strand.
CCAGTCAGAAAAAAATCCAGGAGAACCCTGTGTTTCCTGCCAGCTCCTGAAGTGAGTTGCCTCTTTCCGCATCCTCTTTATTTCCATGAATCGCGGACACTTCTGTTTGCGCAGTGGCAACGCTCAGTAAGGCAAGCAACAGGGCCTCCATCTCAGTTACTCTGGTAGCTAGGATATTTCTGAGAAGTTGAGAGTTGTGAGCATATACTCATAGGTTAACATTAAGTTGACTCGGCTTGCACCACAGTTACACCCCAAGGTCAAGCAGTAATTAGTGGTGAAGATACACCATCCTGCTAATCATAAGAAATGGCTTCCCAATCAGTTTGAGGTGCTTATCTCCAGGGTGCAGATAAGCACCTAAGCCCAGGCAAGAGGCAGAATTTCAGCTCCATTCCTTACTTGGCTGTGGGCTGTCCTCCCTTGACAGCCATTCTAAATCCCCTTTCCAAGAGCTTTACTGCTCCTAGTCACTGCACAGGGAACCTGGATGGCTTAGCTATGCTCATGGAGTAGCTGCCCTAGCTATGCTTACAGAGCAGCTGCATTTACTGCTCTCACAGGTAAGCACTGCTGCTCCCAGATTACACTTAGTCCCAGATGATAATGGTTCAAGGGTATACAGACTGTTTCTGAAATCTGTAGTATCACTGGTGTCATTTACTACAGTTGTACTTAATACCTGGCAAATCTCTCAATTGCTGAGCAACTACATAGTTAAAAAGACTTAAAATAAAGCTTCTCTGTTGCCTATATCCCAATTGCAGTTTCTTAATTGCATATAGTCATGCCAGAAACTACTCAAAACTCTAAAATACCTTGCTAAAAATACCCCATTTAGTCCTTTTTCTGCAACAGTAAATATGATTCACTATGTCACCATCTGTTATCAGGTACTGATGCTTTCCTGCTGTAACTACCTCCGTTGCAGCCAACTTGTGCCTGATCTTAGCTAAGAATTTGTAACCCCAAATTAAAAGGGGTTGTTAAGTACTCTCAGTTTAGCTGAAATTGGTAGGCTGGGAAGCACTCAGTGCCTTCTAAGATAACCCTTAGAAACTGAGGAGTAATTCCATCAGTAGACCACATCTCATTTATGCTGCAAGCTGTGGGGTACTATTTTGATCTCGGACAAACTCTAAATGAGAAGCTGAAAAAGAGGGAAAATTATCACATGCAAAGTTTCATGCTGCTGCAACTACACTTCTTGCTATAGCCAAGCAAACTCCTGTAGTGTTTTCTCAGCTATTGCTGCTGTTTAACCTCACAGATGTAATTAGATTTGGGGCCTGCAACCATTCCCTTCAGAAGTTTGGAACTGGGGGTTAATGCAATGTTCAGTCAGCCTTCTTAAACCAAGGCACTCTTTAATCTCAAGGAACTAGACATAAAAGAAGGTGACATTTACAATAATTAATGAGCCTATGCAACTGTCTCATCTAACTCTTAACCAAAAGCATCCCAAGCTTGCAGACAAAAGCCTAACTTTCAGGATTCATATGGATGTGTTCCTTAGCCACTCTCCCACAGTCTGCTGTCCAGTGCCATAGGAAAAGGCTAAGGAAAGGGTTTTGGCTTTTTAACTGTTCATAGGCCATCTTTTATTGGGGTTTCTCATCTGGTAAAATGGTTGTGCAGCCTGGCAGGAGCCAGAGTAGGTTTTTTTGCTTCATAAATAATAGATACTGTATACAACTCATAGAAGGGAATACATTGTGTGGGGTTTTGCTTATTTAGCTGCTAAAAACCAGCCAAACTTGTACAGTATTCAACCATTTTGGTAGTTATCCATATAGTTTGTTTGCAGGCAGTGTTCTTGATTACCACAAGACAACCCGTTCCTTGGCTTCCCTGTTATCTTAACCCTGAAGTACCATGTGAGACAACAGTATCCAGAATATGGAAGTCATTGTTAAGCTAAATAACACCATAATCTAAACAATTAAAAATCTTCAGTCTCTGCCATAAAGCAATCAGTCTGGATCAGTTATAGAAAATCTTAGGCAAAACGTCTGTGGATTTATAAATCAAACCCACCGGAGTATCTGGAGAAACAAATCCACTCCTTTTCATGTATTTGCTGCATTTGCTGCACTTTGTACAAAATCATGCTTTTTAAAGGTGAGCACAATTACCTGTTTTTCCTTTTAAAACTGTATGTTATCTTCAGAAGGCTATTCAGTAGATGACCAGCTTTAGATGTCCAGTGGGGAGACTGCTACCTGTCTACAAGATAGGAAATGAGTGAAACAAAATCTGACACTCCTCAAGGACACATATCTCGAATGCAAAAGAAAGCGTGCAATATTTACAACAAAAAGATCTGTCTGAAGTAAATCTTCAATGTGGCAGGGGGAAGGAAGGGGAGGGAAAAGCTGGAAGAGTTGATAAGACAAATTCAGAAATTACTGGCAGAAAAAAAGAAAGATTTCTTTTACTTGGAAGAGAAGAAATATTTAAGTACTTCACTTGATTTTGTTTTTTGTGGTTTTTTTTTTTTAATAAAGGAGATAATGTCAGTATTCTTGCTTCTTGTTAAAAACCATAATGTCCTTGGGTATTAAAATTTCATAATGAAAACCTTGCTTTTGCAAATTGTATTCAAGCTTTCAGCATGAGTAGTGCCACTGATACAAACAAGTTGTGAATTAAAAGGAAATTGTTATTTTTTTAACACATCTTAGTTGTGCCACTTCCATACTTTGAGTTTTAGAACCCATAAGTTTGTATGCAGCATGTAACAAAAACTGGCATTTTCTGTAAGCCTACTGAAGTTTTGCCTATTCTGGTAATATTACTTTTATACACTTCTAATAATATAATATTAAAGGAAGTCTCCTTTAATCCAGGATATTATAGGAAAGTGTACCAAAATCATTCACTGTCATTGTTGAAAAGGTTCCTAAGTGACTTTGTGAGGAATTAAGTTAGGATATGCCCATTAATGAAGCAAATGCCTATACAACATACGAGTTTGAGCATTCACAATGCTATCCACCTTCTCAGTTCCTTCTCTGATGCACAAACCATACAATAAACCCAAAGTTATAGCGTAAAGTAAAATAAGGATACACTGTTTTAGACAAGTCCTTTATCACAGCCCAGAGGGGTACCATATTACTTCAAAATCATAAAATTAATGAGGTAAAACCATGAAAAAAAAAAAGTTTCTGGATTAAGTGTTGTTTTCACATCTTCTATATGACGTTTTTGTCTTTACTCTTACTCAATTCAGTTTTGACTTTTCTCTGAAATGAGATGTAGGCTGCCAGCAGTGAAGTAACCCATTTTAGGTATCCTGTTGGAGCCCCATCTGTTTTGGTTGAACTTTGTATTTATTTTGTCCCATCTAGCACTAATTATATATAATGCAAAATGTAGATGAGCTGTCTTGTGACTGATAAGGATGTTTTACAGTGCTTACAGTGTGTTTATGTGAAAGGTTGTGTAGTATGAGACCTATTTTCTTCTGACATTCACAACATAAAGAACATACTTGTGTTAATAGATTAAGTCAATTGTACAACTGTCCTTGCTCTGTGAGTGTTGTGGTTTAAGCCCAGATGGTAACTCAGAATCATGCAGCCACTCACTCACTCCCCTCTTTCCTCTCCCTGGCCCCGGAGGGGTGGGGAGGAGAATCGAAAGAATGTAACTCGCACGGGCTGAGATAAGAACAGTTCAGTAACTGAGGTATAACAGAAACCACTGCTGCTGCCACCAATAATAATAATAATGATAATAATGATAAGGGAAATACAAGGAAAGAGAATACAACCGCTCACCACCCGCTGACCGATACCCAGCCTGACCCGAGCCGTGATCTAGCCCTTCTGGAAAACAGCCCCCGGTTTATATAGCGGGCATGACGTGCTGTGGTATGGAATACCTCTTTGCCTAGTTTGGGTCAGGTGTCCTGTCTCTGCTTCCTCACGGCTTCCACTCCCCTCTGGCAAAGCATGAGACTCAGTAAGTCCTTGGTCAGACTAAACATTATTGAGCAGCAACTAAAACCATAGGTGTTATCAGCACTGTTCCCAGGCTGGAAGTCAAAACCGCTCACTGCACCAGCTACTAAGAAGGAGAAAAATGACTGCTACTGCTGAACCCAGGACAGTATCCACCCCTTATTCCATACCATTCATGTCATACTCAGATCCCACATTTTCAATATACCGTCACTCATATATATACATATATATACATCCACAGAGAGAGAGAGAGAGAGAGATCATTCCTTAGTGCACGGACCGATCCCTATAAAGCTGCTGAGTCCATCAAGTCCATGATGTCGGGCTCCATCTCTTGTAACAGTCTTTCAGAGCAGGAGAGGCTGTGTGCAGTGTTGGATTGTTGCCTGCTGATGCAGGAGGGTGCAGGAGACCACGCAGCACTTTCCAGCAAGGCAGAGGAGGAAGATCTGGACTCAGACAAAGAGCAGCTGGTGGTGAGAGAGCCGGCAAGCACAGCAGCTGCACCAGCCCCAGTGACAAGTACAGCAGCATCATTTGAGAGCTTTGAAGGGTTTGAATGGCCTTTGGGTACCCTTGAGACCTGCCTGCTGATTGTGATGGGGATCAGCATGTTGGCATGCATGCAGAGTGTGTTTTACCCACAACCATTTCGTCTGGTCCCAAAAGTTAAGCAGGGTCGGTTTCGGCCTTGTCTGGGGTTAGAAGGCGATGTAGGATGACCAAGAGATTTTCCCCAAGGATGGACAGTCATGAGTGGCAGGTGTGTGGGACTGTATGGGCAAGTATCTAGTCCACTGGACCCCTCCAGTGCTTTGGAAGCGTCGGAGATAGAAGGCAGCTATATGGAGTTCCCAGCAACAAGCTGCAGAAACTGCTGAAGGGGAGGGTGAATTATTTTGAGCCTGGTGGGCCTATGACACCTCAGGCCATCAGGGCAGAGATGCAACATACAGATGGATTCCTGATCAAGGGGTGAACTTAGCAATGGACACTGTTGCCCAGGTTATGCAGGCGTGTGAACACTGCACACAGCCTCCCCTGCTCTGAAAGACTGTTTACAAGAGATGGAGCCCGACATCATGGACCGGATGGACTCAGCAGTTTTATACGGATTGGTCCATGTACTAAGGGATGATCTCCCTCCCTCTGTGTGTGTGTGTGGATGTATATATATGAGTGTTGGTATATTGAAAATGTGGGATCTGAGCATTACATGAATGGCATGGAATAAGGGGTGGATACTGTCCTGGGTTCAGCAGCAGCAGTCATTTTTCTCCTTCTTAGTAGCTGGTGCAGCACTATGGTTTTGACTTTCAGCCTGGGAACAGCACTGATAACACCGATGTTTATAGTTATGGCTTAGAATGTTTGGTCTGACCAAGAACTTTCTAAGCCTCAAGCTCTGCCAGGGAGGAGGGGAAGCCGGGAGGAAGCAGAGACAGGACACCTGACCCAAACTGACCAAAGAGGTTATTCCATACCACAGGAAATCATGCCCAGGATGTAAAAAAGAGGGACAGGGACCCAGAAAGAGTGGGTTCACTGCTGGGTCGGGCTTGGTATCGGGTGGTGAGCAGTTATATTCTCTTTCCATGTATGTCCCTTGTTGTTATTGTTATTGGTGGCAGCAGCAGTGGTTTGTGTTATACTTTAGTTACTAGACTGTTCTTATCTCAACCTGTGGGAGTTGCATTCTTTCGATTCTCCTTCCCATCCCTCCAGGAGCGGGAGGAAGAAAGAAGAGGGAGTGAGTGAGCAAACTGCGTGAGTTATGGCTTAAACCACAACACCCATCTTCCCTCATTACCCACCAAGTATATCTGGGTCCCTGAGCAAAAGCAATCCCATGAGTGGGTTTGCCTTTACCTGAAGGAGGAGTAACCCAGACTGTCTTCCTGTCTTGGGTTCAGCAGCAGCAGTCATTTTTCTCCTTCTCGGTAGCTGGTGCAGCGCTGCGTTTTTGACTTTCATCCTGGGAACAGCGCTGATAACACCGATGTTTTTAGTTATGGCTTAGAATGTTTGGTCTGACCATGAACTCTCTGAGTCTCATCCTCTGCCAGGAAGGAGGGGAAGCTGGGAGGAAGCAGAGATAGGACACCTGACCCAAACTGATCAAAGAGGTTATTCCATACCCCAGCACATCATGCCCAGGATGTAAAAATGGAGAGCAGAGGTCTGGAAGGGTGGGGGGGTGCACTGCGTGGTCGGGCTTGATATCGGGTGGTGAGCGATTGTATTCTTTTCCCTTGTATTTTCTCTTGTCATTATTATTATTGGTGGTAGCAGCAGTGGTTTCTGTTATACCTGAGTTGCTAAACTGTTCTTACCTCAACCTGTGGGAGTTGCATTCTTCTGATTCTCCTCCCCATCTCCTCGGACTGGGGGAAGAAAGAGTGGGGAGTGAGTGAGAGAGCGACTGCGTGAGTTTATAGAGGCTTAAACCATGACAGTTCTTTTTGGCGCCCAACGTGGGGCACAAAGGGTTGAGATAACGGCAGGATTAATAGCCACTTGTCACAGTGCTGATTTATTGACTCTCAAAGTTGTTGCTCTTGATTCTCTTGAGTTCACGGTTTCAGCCTGTTGTACCTTACTTACAGTCGGTATTTGTTATCTTAGCATTTTTCGGATGTGGGTTTTGGGTTAAGGTTCTTGTTTCATTGTACTTTATTGGAATGGTTTGTGATACGGGCGGGCTCCAGAAGGCGGGGGGGGGCGGATGTGGCCGTGGACTTGTACCTGTCCATCCGGCTGCTCTTCACTGTCCTGGCCCTCGTCCTCGCATCCGTCTTCATGAGACTGTGGGGAGCCGAGGGGGGCCGACCTCAGGAGCCGCCAGCCTACGAAATGCCTGGGAGAACAGCCCAGGAGATCAAGAGGCCGGGGAGGGGGCGGCAGAATGGACCGAATGGACTCAGCAGCTTTATAGGGGTTGGTCCATGTACTAAGGGATGATCTCTCTCCCTCTCTGTATGTGTGTGTGTATGTATATACATGTGATGGTATATTGAAAATGTGGGATCTGAGCATGACGTGAATGGTATGGAATAAGGGGTGGAATGTCATGGGTTCAGCAGTACCAGTCATTTTTCTCCTTCTTGGTAGCTGGTGCAGCGCTGTGTTTTTGATTTTGGGCCTGGGAACTGCGCTGATAACACCGATGTTTTCAGTTACTGCTTGGTAATGTTTTTGTCTGGCCAAGGAATTTCTGAGTCTCATGCTCTGCCAGGGAGGAGGGGAAGCCGTGAGGAAGCAGATACAGGACAGCTGACCCAAACTGACCAAAGAGGTATTTCATACCACAGCACATCATGTCCAGGATGTAAAAATGGAGAGCAGAGACCCGGAAGGGTGAGGGGGTGCACTGTGTGGTTGGGCTTGATATCGGGTGGTGAGCGATTGTATTCTTTTCCCTTGTATTTTCTCTTGTCATTATTATTATTGGTGGTAGCAGTAGTGATTTGTGTTATACCTTAGTTACTAAACTGTTCTTATCTCAACCTGTGGGAGTTGCATTCTTCTGATTCTCCTCCCCATCCCCCTGGGACTGGGGGAAGAAAGAGTGGGGAGTGAGTGAGAGAGCGGCTGTGTGTTATAGAGGCTTAAACCACGACACTTCCCCAGCAAACTCTGTATGCGCACCACAGGAACTTCATCCCCCTCTACAGTATGTAAATGTTCTGACTGGGCTGGACCAGCCCTGTTGGCAGATCCTCTGGTGTTGACCAACCAGGTGGCTTTCGATAAATGTGTATCCCAATGTTTGAAAGTCCCACCACCCATTGCTTTCAGTGTAGTTTTTAACAGCCCATTGCACCATTCGATTTTCCCAGAGGCTGGTGCATGGTAGGGGATGTGATATACCCACTCACTGCCATGCTCTTTGGCCCAAGTGTCTATAAGGTTGTTCCAGAAATGAGTCCCGTTGTCTGACTCAGTTCTCTCTGGGGTGCTGTGTCGCCACAAAATCTGTTTCTCAAGGCCCAGGATAGTGTTCTGGGCAGTGGCATGGGGCACAGTGTATGTTTCCAGCCAGCCGGTGGTTGCTTCCACCATGGTAAGCACATGGCGCTTGCCTTGGCAGGTTGGTGGGAGTGTGATATAATCAATCTGCCAGGCCTCCCCATATTTGTACTTCAGCCATCGTCCTCCATACCAAAGAGGCTTTAACCGTTTAGCTCGCTTAATTGCAGCACGTTTCACATTTGTGAATACCCTGGGCAATAGTGTCCATTGTTAAGTCCATCCCTAGATCACGAGCCCATCTGTATGTTGCATCTCTGCTTTGGTGGCCTGAGGTGTTATGGGCCCACTGAGCCAAAATATAATTCACCCTTATGTTGCCAATCTAAGGCCACCTGAGCCACTTCAATCTTAGCAGCTTTATCCACTTGTTGGCTGTTCTGGTGTTCCTCAGTGACCCGACTCTTGGGTACATGAGCATCTACATGGCTTACCTTCACCACCAGGTTCTGCAGCAGGGCAGTGATATCTTGCCACAGTGCAGCAGCCCAGATGTGTTTACCTCTGCGTTGCCAGTTGCTCTGCTTCCATTGCTGCAACCACCCCCACAGGGCATTTGCCACCATCCATGAGTCAGTATAGAGATAAAGTGCTGGACACTTTTCTCGTTCAGCAATGTCCAAGGCCAGCTGGATTGCTTTCACCTCAGCAAACTGACTCGATTCACCCTCTCCTTCAGCAGTTTCTGCAACTTGTCGTCGAGGACTCCATACAGCTGCCTTCCATCTCTGATGCTTTCCCACAGTACAGCAGGACCCATCAGTAAACAAGGCATTTTGCTTTTTGCTTCTACTGTATACCTCCCAAAGTATAGAGGTGGTGACCACACTGGGAACTCAAGCCAGATCAGTTTCATGATCAATGAGTCTATTGTATTACAAGTCATTACCATAAATGAAACAAGAACCTTAGCCCAAGCGTCCCAGCCGATAAACACTAACACAGCAAATACCAGCTGTAAGTAAGGTATGATACGCTGAAACTCCAAGATCAAGAGCAACAACTTTGAGAGCCCATAAATCAGCATTCTGATGAGTGACTATTAATCTGAAACAAAGAATGCTTATCACAAATACGATTAGACACACTCTGGTTAGATCTGTCGTTATCTCAACCCTTCGTGCCCCACGTTGGGCGCCACAAAGAACTGTTGTGGTTTAAGCCCAGACAGTAACTCAGAACCATGCAGCCGCTCTCTCACTCTCCCCTTTCCTCTCCCCACTATCAGAGGGATGGGGAGGAGAAGTGAAAGAATCTATCTCCAATGGGTTGAGATAAGAACAGTCCAGTAACTAAGGTATAACACAAACCACTGCTGCTACCAGCAATAATAATAATGATAAGGGAAATAACAAGGAAAGAGAATACAACTGCTCACCACCTGCCAACTGATGCCCAGCCTGACCCAAATAGTGATCTACCCCTTCCGGGTAACTGCCCCAGTTTATATACTGGGCTGCAGCAGGTGGCTGAACTGCAGGAAGCTGTTACCAGGCTGAAAGGTGTCAGGGAAGCTGAGGGGGAGCAGCGCTGCTTGCTCCGGGACCAGACTGTTCCGGGGCCTCGAGTGTCTACTGTTGCCCATGCAGGAAAGGAGGCTGCTAACCCAGGAAGCTGGGAAACGGTAACAGAAAAAAACAACAAAAAAAGGAGGAAGAGGACAATTAAAAGCAAGGGGCTTCCTCCTACATCTGTTGTCCCCACCCAGAACCGCTTTGCTGTCCTGCAGGGGGCTGATGAGCAACAGCGCTCCCACCAGGCACAACCAGCTGGTGCACTGGTAAAGAAGGTCACTACTGGTGCTGCCAGGAAAAAGCGGCGGGCCGTAGTAGTCGGAGACTCTAATCTGAAAGGCACAGAGGCACCCATCTGCCGGCCTGACCCAGGCTCAAGGGAGGTGTGTTGCCTATCAGAGGCTCGGATCAGGGATGTGGCCGAGAAGCTGCCTGCTCTAGTCGGTCCCACTGACTATTACCCACTCCAGGTAATACATGTGGGTGCTACTGATACAGATAGCAGTAGCCCGGAGACCATAAAGAAGGACTACAGGGCTCTGGGAGAGGTGGTTAGGGGCTCTGGAGCTCAGATTGTCTTTTCATCAATTCTCCAGGATACAGGGCAGGAACTTGAAAAGGCTAGGAGGATTGGGCAGGTTAATAAATGGTTAGAAGAGTGGTGCTATAGTCAGGGGTTTGGGTACCTTGAACATGGGACTCAATATAGTAGGCCAGGTCTACTGGGGGCTGGTGGAGCTGGTCTGACAAAGAAGGGGAAGAGTGGATTTGGTAGGAGGCTTGCCAGACTGGTCAAGGATGCTTTAAACTAGAGGTGTTGGGGGAGGGGGGCATCATTCCATCCCAACACACCCGGTTGGTTGGCAGCACCTACAGTAAACGTTTGGAGCAATGTACAGATATTCCAGCTGCTCCAGCCAATGAGCCGGCTTCAATTGGATCTCGGCTCAAATGCCTCTACACAAATGCCCGTAGTATGGGGAACAAACAAGAGGAATTAGAGATGTGTGCATGTCTATGGGGGTATGATATCATAGGCATCACAGAAACATGGTGGGATGGCTCCTATGACTGGTGTGTTGGAATGGAAGGTGACCGGCTCTTTAGGAAAGACAGGCCCGGCAGACGGGGAGGGGGAGTTGCTATTTATGTTAGGGATAGGCTAGAGAGTATGGAACTCTGTCTGGGGACAGGTGAGCAGTCGACAGAGAGTTTGTGGGTCAGGGTTAAAGGGAGAACAGTGATGGGTGACATTATTGTGGGGATCTGTTACAGACCGCCTGACCAAGGGGACTCTGTGGATGAAGCACTCTATACACAGATAGGAACAGCTTCACGCTCGCAGGCCCTTGTTCTCATGGGAGACTTCAACCACCCTGATATCTGTTGGAGGGATGGTACGGTCCGGCACAAGCAATCCAGAAGGTTCCTCGATTGTGTGGAAGACAACTTCCTTCTGCAAGTAATAAAGGAGCCGACAAGGAGAGGTGCCATGCTTGACTTCGTCCTCACTAACAGGGAAGGGCTGGTTGGGAATGTGACGCTCCAGGGCAGCCTTGATTGCAGCGATCATGAGATGGTCGAGTTTGAGATCCTCAGGACAGTGAGAAGAGCGTGCAGCAAGCTCACTGCCCTGGACTTCAAGAGAGCAGACTTTGGCCGCTTCAGGAACCTGCTCAGTAAGGTTCCATGGGATACAGCCCTAGAGCGCAGGGGGGCCCAAGACTGTTGGTTGATATTCAAGGATCACCTGCTGCAAGCTTAGGAGCGATGCATCCCAACTAGAAGGAAGTTCAGCAGGAGGGCCAGGAGACCTCCTTGGATGGATAAGGAGCTGCTGAGCAAAACTGGAAGGAAAAAAGAGGCTTATAAAAGGTGGAAGCAAGGACAGGCGGCCTGGGAAGAATACAGGGATGTTGTTTGGGAAGCTAGGGACCAGGTTAGGAAAGCTAAGGCCCACTTAGAATTAAACTTGGCTAGGGATGTTAAGGATAACAGGAAGGGATTTTATAGGTACATTGCCAATAAAAGGCAGGTTAGGGACACTGTGGGCCCTCTGCAGAAGCTATTGGGAGAACTGGCTACCCTGGATTTGGAGAAGGCTGAGGTTCTTAATGACTTCTTTGCCTCAGTCTTTACCGGCAAATGCTCTGACCACACCACACAAGTCTTGGAAGGCAGACGCGGGGACGGTGAGGGTGGGGACCCTGGGCCCACTGTGGGGGAGGATCTTGTTCGGGACCACCTTAGGAACCTGAATGTATACAAGTCAATGGGACCGGATGAAATCCATCTGCGGGTCCTAAAGGAGCTGGCAAATGAAGTTGCTAAGCCACTGTCCATCATATTTGAAAAATCATGGCAGTCAGGTGAAGTTCCCGATGACTGGAAAAAGGGAAACATAACCCCCATTTTTAAGAAGGGGAAAATGGACGAGCCAGGGAATTACAGACCAGTCAGTCTCACCTCTGTGACTGGCAAAATCTTGGAGCAGATTCTCCTGGAAGGCATGCTAAGGCACATGAAAACCAACAAGGTGCTTGGTGACAGCCAGCATGGCTTCACTAAGGGGAAATCCTGCCTGACCAATCTGGTGACCTTCTATGAACGGGCTACGGAACTGATGGACAGGGGCAGAGCAGTTGATGCCATCTACCTGGACTTGTGTAAAGCCTTTGACACTGTCTCACATGACATCCTTCTCTCTAAGTTGGAGAGACATCAATTTGATAGGTGGACCACTCGGTGGATAAAGAACTGGCTGGATGGCCACACGCAAAGAGTAGTGCTCAGTGGCTCAGTGTCCAGCTGGAGACCAGTAACGAGTGGTGTCCCCCAGGGATCGGTGTTGGGACCGGTCTTGTTCAACATCTTTGTGGGTGACATGGACAGCGGGATTGAGTGCGCCTTCAGCAAGTTTGCCGATGACACCAAGCTGTGTGGTTCGGTTGATACGTTGGAGGGAAGGAATGCCATCCAGAGGGACCTTGACACGCTTGTGAGGTGGGCTGATGCCAACCTGATGAAGTTTAACCATGACAAGTGCAAAGTCCTACACCTGGGTCGGAGCAATGCCAGGCACAGCTACAGGTTGGGTGGGGAGGAGATTCAGAGCAGCCCTGCGGAGAAGGACTTGGGGGTGTGGGTTGATGAAAAAATGAACATGAGCCGGCAGTGTGCTCTTGCAGCCCAGAAGGCCAACCGTATCCTGGGCTGCATCAAAAGGAGTGTGACCAGCAGGTCGAGGGAGGTGCTCCTGCCCCTTTACTCTGCTCTCGTGAGACCTCACTTGGAGTATTGTGTGCAGTTCTGGCGTCCTCAACATAAAAAGGACATGGAACTGTTGGAACAAGTGCAGAGGAGGGCCACGAGGATGATCAGGGGACTGGAGCACCCCCCATATGAAGGTAGCCTGAGCAAATTGGGGCTGTTCAGCCAGGAGAAGGCTGCATGGAGACCTCATAGCAGCCTTCCAATACCTGAAGGGGGCCTATAGGGATGCTGGGGAGGGACTCTTCATTAGGGACTGTGGTGAGAGGACAAGGGGTAATGGGTTTAAACTTAAACAGGGGAAGTTTAGATTGGATCTGAGGAAGAAATTCTTTACTGTGAGGGTGGTGGGGCCCTGGAATGGGTTGCCCAGGGAGGTTGTGGATGCTTCATCCCTGGCGGCGTTCAAGGTGGGGTTGGACATAGCCTTGGATGGCATGGTTTAGTGGGAGGTGTCCCTGCCCCTGGCAGGGGGGTTGGAACTCGATGATCTTGAGGTCCTTTCCAACCCTAACTATTCTATGATTCTATGATTCTATGATTTGCTGTGGTATGGAATACCTCTTTGGGTAGTTTGGATCAGGTGTCCTGTCTCTGCTTCCTCCCGGCTTCCCCTCCTCCCTAGCGGAGCATGAGACTCAGAAAGTCCTTGGTCGGACTAAACATTATTGAGCAGCAACTAAAAACATAGTTGTTACCAGCGTTGTTCCCAGGCTGAAAGTCAAAAACACAGTACTGCACCAGCTACTAAGAAAGAGAAAAATGACTGCTACTGCTGAATCCAGGACAGTGAGAATAGTGTAGAAAAACAACCATAGTTGAAACTAGGTCATTATTAATTATTCCTAGATGTAAACTTTATTTAATTCATATTTTTATATAGAATTTTATATTCAATGCTTGCTTTTTCTTCTTTCAAAATGATGAAAACAATGAGGCTAGCACATAAACCTTTCAGACTATTTCAAAGGTGAGGAGAAATATCTCATAAAATAATCAGTTGAAAACATTTCAGTATATTTTTCTTTATACACCTATCATTCTCAGAAATAAGTTATTAATATGTTCATCATTGTCTTTATACTACTGCAGTTTTATAGAGATGTTCGATAAGGTTTTTGTGTGCAAAACAGTGTTAAAATGTTACATAAGATTTATCTTAGTTCTCATACCTTGGAGACTTTTTTATGTAGCTATGGACTGTTCTTTACTATAAAGCCCATTTTTGTTTTCTTACTAATTTTTTACCCTCCTACATAATTATCTGAATTCTGTAAACTACACAGATACAGCTTTTGGCACAATATTTCTTATTGACAAGAGAATGCTGAAAGAGAAATACAGCTGGATGGACTTCTAAAATACTCAGCACTGATTTATCCATTTCAGCAAACTCAGTCACAACGGCAGAGCTGCATAAACAGTATGAAGAATTACTCATGGAGACATTTGCAAGTTCCTTACAATTTGGCTATAGTCACACCCCTTACACTTGCTTGTTTTAAAAAATAGCCAGAAGGATGGTTTTATCGGATGATGTCAGTATGCAGCCATGTACCATTATACCATGTCTGGTACCAGTATTAGTGCTTTCCTTTGAGACGAAACTTTGTTTACCTAATTACATGGCATCATGTGAAGGGGAGGAGATTTTATTGACCCCTAGTGTTTGGGGAACAAACAAGATGAATTAGAGATGTGTGCATGTCTATGGGGGTATGATATCATAGGCATAAGAGAAACATGGTGGGATGGCTCCTATGACCGGTGTGCTGGAATGAAAGGTTACAGGCTCTTTAGGAAAGACAGGCCTGGTAGGCGGGGAGGGGGAGTTGCTATTTATGTTAGGGACAGGCTGGAGAGTATAGAAATCTTGTCTGGGGACAGTGAGCAGTCAACAGAGAGTTTGTGGGTCAGGGTTAAAGGGAGAACAGCGATGGGAGACATTATTATCATCGAATCATAGAATACTTAGGGCTGGAAAGGCCCTTAAGATCATCCAGTTCCAACCCCCCTGCCAGGGGCAGGGACACCTCCCACTAAACCATGCCATCCAAGGCTATGTCCAACCCCACCTTGAACACTGCTAGGGATGAAGCATCCACAACCTCCCTGGGCAACCCATTCCAGGGCCTCACCACCCTCACAGTAAAGAATTTCTGCTTCATATCCAATCTAAACTTCCCCTCTTTAAGTTTGAACCTGTTACCCCTTGTCCTCTCACCACAGTCCCTAATGAAGAGTCCCTCCCCAGCATCCCTACAGGCCCCCTTCAGATACTGGAAGGCTGCTACGAGGTCTCCACGCAGCCTTCTCCAAGCTGAAGAGCCCCAACTTTCTCATCCTATCTTCATATGGCAGGTGCTCCAGTCCCCTGATCATCCTTGTGGCCCTCCTCTGCACTTGTTCCAACAGTTCCATGCCCTTTTTATGTTGAGGACACCAGAACTGCACACAATACTCCAAGTGAGGTCTCACGAGAGCAGAGTAGAGGGGCAGGAGTACCTCCCTCGACCTGCTGGTCACACTCCTTTTGATGCAGCCCAGGATACGGTTGGCTTTCTGGGCTGCAAGCGCACACTGCCGGCTCATGTTCATTTTTTCATTGACCAACATCCCCAAGTCCTTCTCCGCAGGGCTGCTCTGAATCTCCTCCCCGCCCAACCTGTAGCTGTGCCTGGCATTGCTCCGACCCAGGTGTAGGACTTTGCACTTGTCATGGTTAAACTTCATCAGGTTGGTATCAGCCCACCTCACAAGCGCGTCAAGGTCCCTCTGGATGGCATTCCTTCCCTCCAATGTATCAACCGAACCACACAGCTTGGTGTCATCAGCAAACTTGCTGAGGGCGCACTCAATCCCACTGTCCATGTCACCCACAAAGATGTTGAACAAGACCTGTCCCAGCACCGATCCCTGAGGGACACCACTTGTTACTAGTCTCCAGCTGGACATTGAGCCACTGAGCACTACTCTTTGCGTGCGGCCATCCAGCCAGTTCTCTATCCACCGAGTGGTCCACCTATCAAATTGATGTCTCTCCAACTTAGAGAGAAGGATGTCATGTGAGACACTGTCAAAGGCTTTACACAAGTCCAGGTAGATGATATCAACTGCTCTACCCCTGTCCATCAGCTCCGTACCCCCATCATAGGAGGCCACCAGATTGGTCAGGCAGGATTTCCCCTTAGTGAAGCCATGGTGGCTGTCACCAAGCACCTTGTTGTTTTTCATGTGCCTCAGCATGCCTTCCAGGAGAATCCGCTCTAAGATTTTGCCAGGCACAGAGGTGAGGCTGACTGGTCTGTAATTCCCTGGCTGTAGTCCCCCTGGACCAGGGAAGGTGTGAATGCTCCATCGCTGTCAGTGTTCAAGGCGGGGCTGGACATAGCCTTGGGTGGCATGGTTTAGTGTGAGGTGTCCCTGCCCCTGGCAGGGGGGCTGGAACTAGATTATCTTATGGTCCTTTCCAACCCTAACTATTCTATGATTCTATGATTCTATGATCTGTGTATTGGCACCCCAGGAAAGCCAAGACCCTTATGCACAACCAGTCTGTGAGCATCCCATTATAGGGACCCTTCAATGAACAGTCCTGCTGCATTAGAGGGTGATTCAACTGACTTGTTCAGGGAAATGTGCCAACAGCATAAGGGGGACCCCTCACCGGGTCTGCCACCTTTATCTGAGTATGTTACCTGGTGCCAGTGACTGCAGGTGCCCACGAAGGACTAACACTGGCAGTTTATGGAATAACACTCTTTATTAATATAAAATCATGACAAATTAAGGTTCGCGATTGCTGGTGATAGGGACTGTCTGCAAAAACAAGCTTGAAGTGATACACAACCAGACTATATCACTAAAAACAACTGGCATGAGTTATTTAGCACACATAAGATAAAGTTCTTACCAAATAGGTGTACCTATGGGGGAGAAGACAAGTTCAGCCCATTTACTGCTCCCAGAAACTAGGATGGAGTCTTCCCCGGTTTCTTAACTTCACACCAAGGGGTTTGTAGGGTAAAATGCAGCTGCTGCTTCCAGGGTGGGATGCAGTTGGCACACATGGAATCTACCTGGTGACAGTTCCCCAGGCAACCCTGCAGCCTTGGCATATCCTGAGAGAAACTGACTGGAGTCATTGGACTGCATCACACTCTGGAATTAGCAGCTGTATTTTACGCTAAGGTTCCCTTAGTGTTGTAATATAACTTTGGGGGTCTGATGGAGAGATGTTCTTTTAATTTCCCCCATTTTCTCACACATGATCAAAAAAGACACAGGATTAAGTAACATCATTCCAACAAATATCATAGATAAAGTATTATAAATTATTAAAAACAGAGTGAACAGATTTCATGCAATACAGTACTTAGTAGCTGTTCACGTAGAGGTGTTTAAAAACTGAAGTAGTGATACACACATTCATAAAAATGGCAGGGCAAAGGTCTTCAGCCTTCTTAGCTTCTTTCAACTGGGAATTCTGCTGCTGAATCGAAGAAAATGGAAAATCATACTTGGTTTGTATCAAGCTGACTTTATTTTTGTCATCTCTTGTGATTGAAATAGGAGACAGAGACGTTCTGGTCCATTTATCACAACATTAATCTTTTCAGCCTGAAACAAAAAATTTCATTTTGGGACACTCATTTGAGGAAAACCAAGAAAACATAAAACTGGACTGTGAAGAAACATTTTTTTATTCTGTAGCTTACAAGGCCTGAGGAGACCTCATGTCAATGTCTCATATCTTAGTCTCTTGACATCTACTGAAGTATTTTACAGAAGGTGAAAAGAGTTCAAGAAGAGCACCCCCCTCTAAAGAATTCCCTCAGCTCCTACCTTGGAACACTTGTCAGAAGCCAGGTTTGGTTTTGTTTATGCCTTGATTGGAACAGAGAAGTAATGAACCTTCAGCTCCCTTGTTTAACAGTCACTCAGGCAGATTCCAGGCCCACGCTCAATGTACTTTTGATTAAAGAAGAAAATCTTCACAAATGCAGAGCAAGAGCACTCATCTGAGAGCTGGGTATTAATGGCACTCTGTATAGAACCGTAAGATCTGTCTCCTTAAGAGGAAGGAACTCAGTTCACCTTTCCCATATCTGGAATGAATGCACTTGCCACATTACTCAATGAAGGAGATTACTTTCTGCTGAGAATAAAAAATACCCCAACTTTTTTTTACTTGATAGAAAGAAATTGCTCATCTATCACTCTGATACTCTCCTAAGAGGAATGTCCGGAAAAAACAAGGTATAGTTTATGCACCTCTGGAGTTTGGAAATCCTTGTCTCAGAAAAATACCTGATTGACACAGTCTTTAGTTTTCTCTAGGGCCATGTTTTTCAAATGGTCAAAATGTGATCAGTGAAAATGGCTGTAAATAGAAGATTTTTTAAGCATACACACAAGCAGGGAAACATGAAAGGCAACAAATAAAGAAAAACCCAAAACAACAAACCAAACTTTGAACATATGAATTTCTATGTGAATGTAAACAACAGTCTCTGAAAAATACAGTACAAGGTAGTTCCTTCATCCCCTGTCCTCCCCAAAAAATGATGATGGAATTTGACCAATCAAGTTCAAGCTTCCACAGTCCACTTGCCTCCTATCTTTGGCTGTGTGTTTTAACTCGCTTTGCTAGACCAGCATTGGAGTTTTTGTAAACCCACAGTGAGCTTGTGCAGGGAATGAAGTAAAAAATCAGGTGTAAATAAAAAGCACTTTACAGCAAAATCAACTCTTGAAGTAGCTCATTACAAAACTATACATTAAGCAACATGCTGATTCAAGAGACGGGACAGGACCACAGCAAACCCCACTGACAGATCATAGCTATTCTGAGAAGTTTCTCAAGTCCAAATGTGATCTTGCATACACTGATTACAGTCAAATAGTTCACTTAACCCTTTCACAGGCAAGAACATAAATCTGATAGTCTAAACCATAAACCTTTTGCTGAAGTACAGAATACGTCACTCCAAATCAGGGATCCTAAAAATTGCCGGTTGAGCTGTACTGCATGAAACACTTGACGTGAGAAGGACACAGCAACTCATCACAAAGTGGAGTTTTAGAACACAGAAGGCCAAATAACATGATGCAATCATCTCAGTTACTTCTTTACTGCAAAGGAGACAGGGAGAGCTTGAATCTGGAGAGGGGGAGGCTGCCAAGTGGGTAAGGACACAAACTAACCAGCAAGGAATGGTCACTATGGTAATCTAAACTGCAGTCTCAGAAACTATTTTCCAGATAGTCAGGGAATGGTGGGCCCCAGTTTATGAGGGCACAGAGCCCCAAGTCAAGCAATGGCCTCTGCACAGCCTGGAGTAACAAGTGTCATTGTTCTACCTAAATAGACACCAGCCATTTTTGATGAGGTGAGTTTTCCCACCACATGAACCATAGAAGCAATCCTTGTTAAGACCATCCCTCACTTCTGTCCTCCTACTTATGCAGGAGTGGTGATACTATCTAAAAATTATTTTAAACACCACTTGTGAGGAATGTTAATTAGAAAAAATATTGCGGGGGGAGGGGAGGGGGGTGTTTGGTGGAGGGGAGATATTGTTTCTCTCCATACAAGCATTTGATAAGAAGTTCAGAAACTCATTTCCTTTAGTAGCATATGGCCCATTAAATTCTTTCACATTTTAAATTTATGTATTGTAAAATCTTGGAGCGGATTCTCCTGGAAGGCATGCTAAGGCACATGAAAACCAACAAGGTGCTTGGTGACAGCCAGCATGGCTTCACTAAGGGGAAATCCTGCCTGACCAATCTGGTGACCTTCTATGAAGGGGCTACGGAACTGATGGACAGGGGCAGAGCAGTTGATGTCATCTACCTGGACTTGTGTAAAGCCTTTGACAGTGTCTCCCATGACATCCTTCTCTCTAAGTTGGAGAGACATCAATTTGATAGGTGGACCACTCGGTGGAAAAAGAACTGGCTGGATGGCCGCACGCAAAGAGTAGTGCTCAGTGGCTCAATGTCTAGCTGGATACCAGTAACAAGTGGTGTCCCTCAGGGATTGGTGCTGGGACCGGTCTTGTTCAACATCTTTGTGGGTGACATGGACAGTGGGATTGAGTGCGCCCTCAGCAAGATTGCCAATGACATCAAGCTGTGTGGTTCGGTTGATAAGTTGGAGGGAAGGAATGCCATCCAGAGGGACCTTGACACACTTGTGAGGTGGGCTGATGCCAACCTGATGAAGTTTAACCATGACAAGTGCAAAGTCCTACACCTGGGTCGGAGCAATCCCAGGCACAGCTACAGGTTGGGCGGGGAGGAGATTCAGAGCAGCCCTGCGGAGAAGGACTTGGGGGTGTGGGTTGATGAAAAAATGAACATGAGCCGGCAGTGTGCTCTTGCAGCCCAGAAAGCCAACCGTATCCTGGGCTGCATCAAAAGGAGTGTGACCAGCAGGTCGAGGGAGGTACTCCTGCCCCTTTACTCTGCTCTCGTGAGACCTCACTTGGAGTATTGTGTGCAGTTCTGGCGTCCTCAACATAAAAAGGACATGGAACTGTTGGAACAAGTGCAGAGGAGGGCCACGAGGATGATCAGGGGACTGGAGCACCTCTCGTATGAAGGTAGGCTGAGAAAATTGGGGCTGTTCAGCCTGGAGAAGACAAGGCTGCGTGGAGACCTCATAGCAGCCTTCCAACACCTGAAGGGGGCCTATATGGATGCTGGGGAGGGACCCTTCATTAGGGACTGTGGTGAGAGGACAAGGGGTAATGGGTTTAAACTTAAACAGGGGAAGTTTAGATTGGATCTGCGGAAGAAATTCTTTACTGTGAGGGTGGTGAGGCCCTGGAATGGGTTGCCCAGGGAGGTTGTGGATGCTTCATCCCTGGCGGCGTTCAAGGTGGGGTTGGACATAGCCTTGGATGGCATGGTTTAGTGGGAGGTTTCCCTGCCCATGGCAGGGGGGTTGGAACTCGATGATCTTGAGGTCCTTTCCAACCCTAACTATTCTATGATTCTATGATTCTATGATTCTATGGCCACATTACATTTTAAGAAAGTAATGTAGTATTTCTAAGTCTTCAGTATACTTGTAGTAATTCTTTGTCCATTGCAGTAGTCAGCTTTAGTTTTTAGTTGATTTATACCAGTTATCCTCAAACATTTTGTAGTGGTAAAAACAGTGTATTGGAATCAAACTTCTTCCAGTGAGTTGAAAGAATAAAGCATGTTATGTGGCCTTTTATAGCTTTCGTTAAATATTCTGTATGTCTACTTTCTGATTTACATCCAGAAATAACAGGGAGAAAAGGAGACAGTTTGTGGTTCAGAACCTCATAATAGAAAATGTAAAAATGGTTTGAAATTATAATATTTGCTAAATCCTTATATTTGTCTCTGAGGCCATAGCAAATAATAGACATCTGAGTGAGAAAAGAACTCGACGATTGACCACTGAACATGGTCCAGCTGGTGCCCAGGAAACCAAGAAAGCCAACAGCATCCTGGCCTGTATCAGCAATAGTGTGGCCAGCAGGGCCAGGGCAGTGATCATACTCCTGCACGGGGCACTGGTGAGGCTGCATCTCAAATCCTGTGTTCAGTTCTGGGCCCCTCACTGCAAGAGAGACATTGAGATGCTGGAGTGGGTCCAGAGAAGGGTAGTGGAGCTGGTGAAGGGTCTGGAGCACAAGTGTGACAGGGAATGGCTGAGGGACCTGGGGGGGTTTAGGATGCAGAAGAGAAGACTCAGGGGGGGACCTTATCACTCTACAACTACCTGAAAGGAGGCTGTGGTGAGGTGGGGGTCAGTCTCTTCTCCCAACTAACAAGTGATAGGACAAGAGGAAACAGCCTCAAGCTGCACCAGGGGAGGTTTAGGTTGGATATTAGGAAAAATTTTGTCCTGGGTTCAGCAGTAGCAGTCATTTTTTCTTTTTTCCCTTCTTGGTAGCTGGTGCAGCGCTGTTTTTTTGATTTTGGGCCTGGGAACAGTGCTGATAACACCAGTGTTTTCATTACTGCTTGGTGATGTTTAGGCTGGCCAAGGACTTGCTGAGTCTCATGCTCTGACAGGGAAGGGGGGAAGCCGGGCGGAAGCAGAGACAGGACACCTGATCCAAACTGACCAAAGAGGTTATTCCATACCACAGCATGTCATGTCCAGGATGGAAAGACAGGGAGCAGAGACCCGGAAGGGTGGTGAGGGTGCACGGTGGGGGGCACTGGTGGGGGTGCACTGCTTGATACTGGGTGGTGAGCAATTGTATCCTTCCCCTGTATTTGCCTTGTCATTATTGTTACTGGTGGGGGTGCACTGCGTGGTCGGGCTTGATATTGGATGGTGAAAACTGTATTCTTTTTCTCTTGTATTTTCTCTTGTCATTATTATTATTGGTGGTAGCAGCAGTGGTTTGTGTTATACCTTAGTTACTAAACTGTTCTTATCTCAACCTGTGGGAGTTGCATTTTTTCAATTCTCCTTCCTATCCCTCCAGAAGCGGAGGGAAGAGACAGTGGGGAGTGAGTGAGAGAGCGACTTCGTGGCTGAGGCTTAAACCACGACAATTTCTTCACAGAGGGGGTGCTCAGGCATTGAACAGGCTGCCCAGGGCAGTGGTGGAATAAGCATCCGTGGAAGTGTTCAAAATCCACGTAGATGAGGCCCTCAGTGACATGGTTTAGTGGTGGACTTGGCAGTCCTGGAGTAATGGCTGGACCTGATGATCTTAAAGGTCTTTTCCAACCAAGTTGATTCTCCGATTCTATGATTGTATGAATGGTGTGCACCACTGCCCTCAAAATGCTGTATATAATCAAAACTATACAGTTAAGATGTCTGAAGCCTTGTGTAGTCACTATTTGTAAAAGCTAAAAATTGCCTTTTGGCTGTACAAATTCTTTGGGTTCTAGGACTGCCCCTCATGTTAGTTGGTGCAATTTTGTTTTGTTTGGGATCATATGGGAGATGAGTGGGGCCAAGGGCTTTTGGAAGTAGGGGAAGGGTTAACCACAACAAGTGAACAAGAAAGGAAATGTACTGAAACAAAGAAATACAGTATGAAGCATAATGTTTTGTAAATAAGTAAAATCAGTTCTGTTTTGTGATTAAGTAACATTGAGCTTGGTGGCTTTGCACCAATAGCAATGGGTAAGAGCTTCATCGTAGATGACAGGTAAATGTTTTACAATAACCAGCTAGAACCGAACTAGTGTTTGCTGGCATGACAACAGGACTTTGCAAACCTGAAGTTCAGCCAAAGGACGAAGTGAGGAAGAGGAAGATGATGAAGAAACGACCACCAGGGGGCCCAAAGACCACTACCATGTTCCTGTGCGCATGCAGAAATCGGCATGGAATTATGGAAAGCAGTTCTTGGAAATGTTATGAATATGTATGACATTTATTGGAAATGTAATGAATACGTACTTTAAGCGACAATATAATCACAGTCTGTTTGATGTTCAGATTAGACACATTAGGAGGAGATACCCTCCATGTTTCCCAGTGCTGCAATAAAGAATACCTCTTCTTAGCTTTGCTGGCGAGTTCTTAGCAAGTTCTACGAATCAGTACTAGGTACATAAGGCAAGTGGACAATAAAAGTGGATGGTTTACTTTTTACTTTCAATTTAAAAAAGTTGCCTTCCATCATACTTTTTTTTTTAACTTACTTGAGTTTGATATATTTCCAATATACCAAGATGTATTACCTTTCAAAACATAATGTGGTTAAATATCTCAGTGTAAGGGTCAGTGATAACTTCAAATTCATGTACGTATTTTCCAAATACCAGTTGATTTTCTCATATGGCTGAAAGATTTCCTCTTTCTCAGTTAGATCATTACTACACAGCGTAATTTCCTGTTTTGAAGAAGAGAAATATCACTACTGGGTATTTGAAGAAATTTGACCACTAGCAGTTTAAGCAAAACCAAGTAGGAGAGTTTATGCTAAACTAGCATCTTGTGGTTAATAAACAGCCATCCATATACACAGACTGTGCTGTTCTGGGTTGTAATAACTATTCTGCTTAATAATGCTGTAGGGCAGCCTAAAATCAGGTACAAACAGTTGATCCAATTTTGAAGCACATGCAAGATTTATCACTGGCAACTGTTTCTATGTTTTATATAAGGTTGACAGTGTATGTTGCATACAATTTACTAACCCAATCTTAAAGAATCAATAACAAATGAAAAGGACTTAAATGTATATCATGGAAAAGAGTTATAATCCAAGAATATGTTGACAGAAAAAATGGTAAAGACTGCAAGACAGAAGACAGTTAAGAGACAAGAGCATAAAAAATATTAAAATCAAGCAAGGCACATCTTGCTTATTATTGTTTTATACTGAAGACACTAATTTTGCCTTTGTAGTTATATTGTCTGATGCCTGTTCCAGAAATTGGAATCTCAGATTTAATGCCATTTTTTATCCCTAAAAATACAGCTGATTGTGATAATTAGTTTACCAGTGTTATTTACTCTGTCACAGTAGTGCATACTTCAGTCCTTCTCCCAAGTGAACTATAAGCAGTCTTCTCCGTAAAATAGAACAGTCTTGAAACAATGATAGAGCTCATTTAAAAAAACACTCAAATTACCCTTTGATGTGAAGATGCATTTAAAGTTTAGCTACAACAAAGTTTATTTCACCTTTGATAGTGGAGAAATCTATCCTCAAATGTCCTGATGTACTGGTCAAAACTGATTTAATCATGTTTGTGACAGTTCCCAAAGGAAGTGATCGGGGGTGGGGTGTAGATGAATCAGTTCAAATCGTCTCTGAATCTTGACGTTTCAGTACTTGGAATTACTTACAGTCTCTGGGTTATATGAGAATTTTAAACAAGGTCATCAGAAAGGACTAGACACCTTCAGAAGCATTGGCCAGCCATTATTGTTGACCTCTCCACAGGTTTTCCCAGTTTGGAATGATTCGATTTATTTGTATGTTATTTTGCTGATACCTTCTTACGGTATGTGAAAATCCTTCCTTCTAGAAAAGTCTGGTTGATTTTCAACATAGTCCAAGAAATGCTCTGGGCTATGGACAGTTAACATTGTGTGCATGCTTCATTATATTCTCTGAAACTGAAATGCCATCTGCTTTAGTTTGTAACACTTCTGCCGCTATACCTTCTTCTGCCTTTTACCAAGGACCCTCAGGAAGGAAAAGTAATTTTTCAAAGGAACACTGCAACTAGTAGAAACTACTTAAGAAGTCATTGCCAAGTCCTAAAGAGGCACAAACTGATGACAAATTGCATGCATAAAAACAGAAGTAAAACGCTGACTATTGTACAACATGAGCAGTTCTTACTGAGGCTTAAAAGTAGTGGGTGAACAAAATGCAGGTGTATTTTTACTTCCAGAATTGCTAAAACACTAGAGTTACAGATAAGATTATTCTGCGTCATTCAGTGGTATGTTGTTAGCAAGAATTCACTGCTCTAGTTCAGGAAAAAAAATCATAATTAAAGGAATAAAATGACCATATTTCTCCTTGCACTTTTTTTCTTTAGATAAAATAAAATACTAAAATCCTGGACTGTTATCAAATTTATAGTTTCCTGAATGAGAATAAAAGAGAACATTTGAAGACTGAACCATCTAAATGCGCTTGGATTTGAAGAGATTCATAATGACAATCATAAAAGAGTTTGCCTGTCTTGAGGCAATGAAAGATTACTTTTTTGAATAGATTATTATGTGAGCGCTTTAAAGAAAATGTAACCCTTAGGAGGTATGTAACAATCAAACAACAACTACTATGAACCTGGGGTAGATCCAGGGAAGACAGAGGTCCTTCAGAGAGAGAAGGGTTTAGTGAGGAATTATCTACTCAGCCTGAAAAAGACATCCAAATGCCACAGGGTGCCATGGGCTGTGCTTTTGATAAGTGTCTCTCAAACGGCCTAGCTCTGTACATCATGCATTAATTTTGATGGGACTGAGGTGCTCAGATTCCCCAACCAGACTGTACTCCAATCCATGCATGTGCCTCTGTGTTTTGGGGTGGTTTTTTAGCACTGCTAGGAGCCACCTCCCTTCCCAAGGAAAGCCAGTTCCCAAACACTAGGTCTGTACAAGACAGCCAGGGGACAGCCCCACAGTGAGTCCCAGGAGCCAAAGTTAATGACCAGAAGGTAGGATGCCTTTGTAAGCAGGAGAACGAGCTGCTGTGCAATGTCCCCTCTGCAAGGTGTCTCCTCACCAAGGGCTACTGCCAAAAGTCCCTCTTCAGTAACTGGGTTTCAGGGGCTGGCATGAAAGGGATATAACTTCACAAGGGCCTTTCCCTGGTCTTTGCTCCAAGGTCTATTACTAATTAAACTGTCATAAGGTAAAAATGCTCATGTAGTGATTGGAGCGGAGCCTAGCACACAAACGGCACCATTGCCTGCCTGCACTTGCTGTCACGGTAGACCCTCCCTGGCCTCTCACACTTCTGCATCTTCCTGGGCTCCAACACTGAAATACCCCTCTGGCCAGGCTGGCCACCTCCTTGAAATGAGAGATGAAGATGTACCTGAAAGAGGCAGACGTCTGGTCACAGCATCCATCAGTAGCCCCAGGCACCTCCAGGCAGCCCTGTCAGGAGCAAGAGGAGATGGACTGGAGACAAGCTCCAACAGGGGTTAACCCCCACTCTGGGCAAGACCTGATGCAAGCACACAAAGAGCGGGAAGCCATTGTGCAGCAGGGAAATCATGACATAATTGCCATCACAGAAATGTGGTGGAATGATTTGCATGATTGGAGTGCTGCAGTGGATGTCTACAGTCTTTTCAGAAGGGATAGGCATAGAAAAAGAGGTGGTGGGGTTGTGTTGTATGTCAGGGAGTGCATCAGCTGCCTTGAACTCAATGTTGTGAGTGAGAAGGCTGCGGGTTGGAAAGGCCAACCAAGCTGATATCCTGGCTCAAGTCCGTTATAGACCACCCAGCCATGATGAACAACAGGTGAAGTGTTCTTCAAAAAAGTGTGACAAGTTTCACAATTGCTTGCCCTTGTTCTTGTGGGGGACTTCGACCTACCAGATGTCTGGTAGTACAACACAGCAGAAAAGAAACAACCCAGGAGGTTCTTGGAGGGTCTGGAAGGTAACTTCCTGATCCAGCTGGTGAGTGAGCCAACTAGGGGAGATGCATGCCTTGATTTGCTGCTCCAAACAGAGAGGACTCGTGTGTGATGTGATGGTTGGAGGCTGTCTTGGGCAAAGCAATTGTGAAATGATTGAATTTTCAGTCCTTGGAGAAGTCAGCAAGGAAGTCATCAAAACCTCTACCTTAGACTTCCAAAGGGCTGACTTTAGCCTGTTGAGGATGCTGGTTGGCAGAATTCCTTGGGAAAGATTACTGAAGGACAAACGGGTCCAGGAAGGCTGGACACTTTTCAAGAATGAAATCCTTAAGGCGCAGGGCAGGCAGTCCCTGTGTACTGAACATCAAACTGACAAGTTGGAAATCAGCCTTGCTGAGCAGGGAGACAGTGCTGGAACTCAGGTAAAAAAGAGAATCTATCACCTGTGGAAGAAGGGACTGTCACCTCATGAAAAGTAGAAGAATGTTGTTAGGTTATGTAGAGAGAAAGAAAGGCAAAGGCACAGATGGAACTAAATCTGGCCTCTGCCATAAAAGATAATAAAAAGTACTTTCACAGATATATTAGCAATAAAAGGAGGGGCAAGGAGAACTGCCATCCTTTACAGAATACTGGGGGAAAGCTAGTAACCAAGGATGAGGAAAAGGCTGAGGTACTTATGCTACCTTTGCCTGAGTCTTCAGTAGTCACACCAGCCATCCCCAGGGTATTCAGTTCCCTGAGCTGGATGGCAGAGACAGGAGCTGATTGAAGGCCCCATTATTCAGGAAGAAGTGGTTACCAACCTCCTGCTCCAGTTAGACGTACACAAGCCTATGGGGCCAGATGGGTTAAACCCAAGAGTGCTGAAGGAGCTGGCAGAGGAGCTTGCTAAGCCATCCTCCATCATCTATCAGTAGCCCTGGTCTAACAGGGAGGCCCTAGAGGATTTGATGTTGGCCGGTGTGACACCTCTCTACAAAAATAGCAGGAAAGAAGTCCCCAGAAGCTACAGGCCTCTCAGCCTGAGCTCAGTGCTGGGGAAGGTCATGGAGCAGATGATCCTAAGTGAGATCACAAGCCATGTGTGGGAAAATGGAGGGATCAGACTTGGCCAGCACAGGTTCAGGAAGGGCAGGTCCTGCTTGACCAACCTGATCTCCTTCTACAATAAGGTGACCCATCTGGTTGAGGAAGGAAAGGCTGTGGATATTGTGTTTTTGGTTTTATGTAAGTAAAGCATTTGACACTGTCTCTCACAGTGCTCTCCTGCAGAAACTGGCTGTTCATGGCCTGTACAGCAGGATTCTTCACCAGGTTGGAAACTGCCTGGATGGCCGAGCCCAAACAGTGGTGGTAAATGGCATCACATCTTGTTGGCGACCTGCCAGTAGTGGTGCCCCTCAGAGCTCGGTGTTAGGGCCATTGTTGTTTAGTATCTTTATTGACAGTCTGGATGAGGGGGTCGAATGCACCCTCAGTAAGTTTGTGGATGACACCAAGTTGGATGGGAGTGTTGATCTGCTGAAGGATAAGAAGGCTCTGCAGAGGGATCTGGACAGGCTGGATTGATGGGCTGTGGTCAATGGAATGAGGCTCAACAAGACGGTTCTGCACGTGGCCTACAACAATCCCATGCAACACTACAGACTTGGGGCAGAGTGGCTGGAAAACTGCTCATAGAAAAGGGCCTGCGGGTGCTGATAGACAGAGGTGAACATGATCCCGCTTGTGCCCAGGCAACCAAGAAAGCCAGCAGCATCCTGGCCTGTATCAGCAATAGTGTGGCCAGCAGGGCCAGGGCAGTGATCATACTCCTGCACAGGGCACTGGTGAGGCTGCATCTCAAATCCTGTGTTCAGTTCTGGGCCCCTCACTGCAAGAAAGACATTGAGGTGTTGGAGCAGGCCCTGAGAAGGGCAATGGAGCTGGTGAAGGGTCTGGAGCACAAGTGTGATGGGGAACAGCTGAGGGACCTGGGGGGGTTTAGTCTGGAGAAGAGAAGGGGAGACCTTATGGCTCTCTACAACTACCCAAAAAGAGGTTGTAGTGAGGTGGGGGTCAGTCTCTTTTCCCAACTAACAAGTGATAGGACAAGAGGAAACAGCCTCAAGGTGCGCCAGGGGAGGTTTAGATTGGCTATGAGGAATAATTAGGAAAAATATTACAAGATCATGCTCAGGCATTGGAACAGGCTGCCCAGGGCAGTGGTGGAATCAGCATCCCTGGAGGTGCTCAAAATCCATGTAGATGAGGCCCTCAGTGACATGGTTCAGTGGTGGACTTGGCAGTTCTGAGTTAATGGTTGGACCTGATGATCTTAAAGGTCTTTTTCAAACCAGTTGATTTTATGATTCTATGAAAATGCAGCCCAATCAGAGACTGACAGCCTGGTCTGGGTGAAAATGGGGGCATGGGAGGCTAAGCGGGGCAGGGGACCAGTCAGGATCTGCTGGTGCCTCCCGGACTGGCACACATAGGTACCAGATGGCACATGACATGCCTCCGGTG
Organism: Amazona ochrocephala; assembly: GCA_039720435.1. Classification (NCBI taxonomy): domain Eukaryota; kingdom Metazoa; phylum Chordata; class Aves; order Psittaciformes; family Psittacidae; genus Amazona; species Amazona ochrocephala. The sequence goes on from CM077909.1 coordinate 100,589,095, forward strand.
GGGAGGTAAGAGAAGGATGTCGCCGGTACGGCTTCATTCTTCATTTGTCTTCTTGTTCTCTGACCCATGAGGGAATGCTCATTTTCACATTTGTACTCAGAAGTGCTGGAGTTACTAAGAGTGCCATGAACACCTCAGGGCTGGGGCTGGGCACCTTCCCCTGCTGCTGGGGCTTCTTCTGCTTCCCACTGCAGGGCTGAAAAATGTTTTAACTACAGGAAAACCATGATTTGATACCTACTGTGTAACACTTTCACACTGAAAGTAAAATGTGAAACACAAAATGAAAATAAAAAATGGATTCTCAACACTGTTTCAAGAACAGTTACTGAACAAAGTACATATATGGGATTTGGAGTATTTCCAGTCACTCTACGGCAAGTGCTCTGGCCGTGACACCACAGATTCATGCTCCTTTTCAGTCTGTATCTTTGGCCCAATTAATCTTTAATTATGCTGTGACAAATGTAAGAGCTGTTGCAGAGAGAGGGAGGTGGGGGGAGTGAGGGATGGGGCTGGAGCCTGCAATGGTGAAAGAGCAAATCTCATCTCAGTGCTGCCTCAACGAGGGGATGCTATCCCACTCTGGATGTTGAGAGGATGTAATTTCACAATATCTCATTCATCAATCAATTTAGGTCAGAGTCAATCCCCAGGACAGATAGATCTCTAGATCTGTCCTAATTACAAATGCAGAAAGGGCAATTTAGTCAGATGTTGGTATTGATAACTCTTGCCTTGAGAACGAGCTTGCAATATCTGGTTATGTACCTTAAGTCCCATATTAGCAAGACAAAGGCAGATTTGCTTTACCTTTTTCTTCAAGAAAATTAATATATTCTGAAGTGTTTATGCAAGCATAGCTACTGAAACAAAATAAAAAAATCATAGTACTAAATAGGTACAAAAATAAAAGCATTGTCTTCACTCTTGGACCTGGGATGGAAAAGAATCTGTTAAAAAGACAAAGCTCTGAAGAGTGTCAAGACAAGCATGAGGGAAAGGGAAGAGAAAAGACAATCCTTTCTTGAGGGAGAGAAGCATGAGCCCTGAGAAGCTTGTGAGGTGGGCTGATGCCAACCTGATGAAGTTTAACCATGACAAGTGCAAAGTCCTACACCTGGGTCGGAGCAATGCCAGGCACAGCTACAGGTTGGGCGGGGAGGAGATTCAGAGCAGCCCTGCAGAGAAGGACTTGGGGGTGTGGGTTGATGAAAAACTGAACATGAGCCGGCAGTGTGTGCTTGCAGCCCAGAAAGCCAACCGTATCCTGGGCTGCATCAAAAGGAGTGTGACCAGCAGGTCGAGGGAGGTGCTCCTGCCCCTTTACTCTGCTCTCGTGAGACCTCACTTGGAGTATTGTGTGCAGTTCTGGTGTCCTCAACATAAAAAGGACATGGAAGTGTTAGAACAAGTCCAGAGGAGGGCCACGAGGATGATCAGGGGACTGGAGCACCTCTCGTATGAAGATAGGCTGAGAAAATTGGGGCTGTTCAGCCTGGAGAAGAGAAGGCTGCGAGGAGACCTCATAGCAGCCTTCCAATACCGGAAGGGGGCCTATAGGGATGCTGGGGAGGGACTCTTCATTAGGGACTGTGGTGAGAGGACAAGGGGTAATGGGTTTAAACTTAAACAGGGGAAGTTTAGATTGGATCTGAGGAAGAAATTCTTTACTGTGAGGGTGGTGAGGCCCTGGAATGGGTTGCCCAGGGAGGTTGTGGATGCTTCATCCCTGGTGGCGTTCAAGGTGGGGTTGGACATAGCCTTGGATGGCATGGTTTAGTGGGAGGTTTCCCTGCCCATGGCAGGGGGGTTGGAACTCGATGATCTTGAGGTTCTTTCCAACCCTTACTATTCTATGATTCTATGATTCTATGACTGATTACAGCATAAAAACAGATGCAAATTGCTGACTGTAGTACTGAACAGGCTGTTCTAAATTCAGCATAATGATAGGTGAGCTGATTTTCATGTGCAGGAGTACATTAATTCCTTGTTCCAACAAAATAGAGACAGAATCTAGAACAGCATTTGGATTATAAACAGAGAATTTGGTGCAAGGAAAGACCAGGAATAAATGACTCCAATCTTACCCTGAGGTATAACTTTCTCAAGTCCCAGCTTTTCTCACCATGAATTCATGGAGGTTTGGGTAGGAACAGCAATGAGAAAAAAAAACAAACAAAAAACAGAAAAAGTAGGTGTCGACTTTATGCATAGGGAAAGGCAAGGAAAGAAATAGTAAGACACACAACAAACATCTTTTTCCCTAATATGGTTTCCCTAGCTTTCCCACTAGTTTTGCTAGATGCTGTCTACCATATGAAGCATCTAGCACTTAAAGATATTTAAGGCGCTGTGCCAAACCTTTAAGGACTTGACTCACACTTCCCCCCCCCCCCCCCCCTTCTCTTTAAAAGAAATTAAAGCTCTCAAAATCTCCTGTGATGAAATTTTTCACAATGCATTCGTCACCATCACTAGAATTCGGGAATTATCAACTACAATTAGATAATTAAGGCTTTGCTTTGAGGATTACCAGATTACAGGATGTCCTCAGTAGCATTTAGGCAGATACACCAGGATTAATTGTAGCATTCAAGTGTTTGAAATAATGCGCTTTAATGTTCACAAGGAAGAGCCAAGGTACTGTTTCTAAGGCTGTCTCCTCATATTGTGTTGATCGCAACAAAAAGAACTCTTTGCCAACGTTCAGTATTCAGTATTCTCTCAGATTTCTAACAGTCTGACACACCAAACACTGTCACCATCCAACCTACTATTATAATAAGCATGAGAGGTGAATAGTGGTTTGAAAAGTTGAACTGATATAAGCATTATCAGAAATAACTGAAAAATCACACAGACCACATTAAAACATTTACACTTCTTGATCTAGTCACATGACTGATGCTCATCATCATGCAGCTTGCTATCAAGAGGAAATGAGACATTCTTAGATGCAATCCTGCACACATAAAATGCCAGTTTCTCTTAAGTGAGGAAAAGTCAAGGATCTGACACACACTGATGACAACTGAAAATCTTTCACCTTTTCAAACTGCTGTTGACAACACTCTGTTTAATAAAGTCTATTTTGCTTCTTCATGGTTGTACTAGTTCTTCATCATCATTATGGTCCTGGTGCTTCTTTGAAATTCTCTGTGAGCTCAAGCATTTATTAGAGCTCCCTATGGAAGTCGTTAATATTGAAATGGCATTCAAATCTAGGAACAAAAGACCCCTGTAAAAACACACAGCTCATTTCTTATTCTAACCTTTCCCCTCTGTTTAGACAATAAAGACTCCACATCTCCTTTTAAACCACCCATACATTAATGTGTTCATTTTATATACGTCTTGTACACTGTATCACAGCATTAATTTTTTATGCAATGCTTAGCAGAACAATATAATGCAAGTCAGAAAAACAAGACACTGCAGTGATTCAATAATATCAGTAAAATTCAGTTATTAGGAACACTGATGATGACTATGGCATTTCACTAAATGTACGATTCACCACAACCAGTCTCACCTGACTCCTGCCACCTGCACCCAAAAATCTAAGATCTCCCAAACCAACCAAACATGCAGCATATTCTAGTGAGGATCAATGAAATATTTTACATTTAAAACTACACAGCTGTTTAGGTATCCACAGAGAATGATCACCTCTTCTTTTATCTCACAGGTCAGCAGTTTAAAATTGGCTTGTCTCAGCAATGACTGAATGCTGTCACCTTTATTAAAGTATTCAGTACTCTATATATTGCACTATAAAGTCTTGCTGCATTCTGAGTTTCTTACACCAAAACATTATTGCACTATATGCAGTGCAACCATATCCCACTCTATACAGATAATCGTAGCACATTTAAAAGCAACTGGAATATTGACTGTGTTAGATATGTCCTATCTAAGAGAAAAAATAGTAAGCTGAGGAAAGGGAAAATGAGCATAGGCTGCTGATCTGCTTTTGAAGGAAGATGGCTTTAAAATGAAAGGATAAACGGACTAAATGTGTGAGTGTCCAATGCAATAACAAAACACAGTAGGAATCTAAAACTGTTTGGAGACTACACGCAAAGACATATCAGAAAGTGATTTATTATAACAGAGGAATACTATCAGATTCTTAACTGTGTTTAAAATAGTACCAGATATTGTAGCCCCAGGAGTTTCTCTGCAATCTCAAGGCTAAACACAAACAAGGGAAATGCCATTCAAAAGTGTGTTCACAGTGTCTGCTTTGCATGGTCCAGTTACAAGGATCTTGGCTCTTAACCTGGTGGTTTCTGGCGTCCAAACACAGCCTGGCTGTTGGGATGTTTGCTGCAAGGCACTGTGCCTCCATTGTTTGGAGCTGGGATTCAGGAGATGCACAATTTACACTGAGTATCAGGGGGTGATCAAGCTGTCTGAGAGGGCTGGCTCTTCTCCAAGAAGATTTCTAGTCATAAATGCAGAGGAAACTAGATGGCGTGCCAGGAGTAGGATATTCCTCTAGCTTATTTGAGAGAACTGACGTTCAGGTATGCATTCTCAAGCCAGACAGCATAAATGTGCCGTATGGAAAGTGCAGCAGAAGGTGCAAAAAAGTCAAAGCAAATTCAATTTTTAATTTTTAATGATAAATACTTGTAACCAGAATTGGTGAGAACTCAGAGAAGGGCAGATTCTGCATGATTTCAAGATCGATGTTACTCTTGGTTGTCTTTAAAAGGGAAAGTGTTTTCTTAATTTATATCAGTGATTTCTGTTATACAAAGATTTAACCCACCACTGAATTGTTGCAGATACATGCATTTTTCTTCTTTCTAGCTTAACAGGGCTTAGTGATTTAAAAAACAGATACTGAGATTTAAAAATATATTTAGTGGAAGATAGACTGTGACAAAAATCAATTTATCTCCCAGCTGAGCACAGATCACCTTCTGCCTCAAAACAAAATGGCTGCCACCACTCATCTACTCTCTCTACTGTTACTGCATCCAGCCTGTTGGCAAGTCAATATGTTGGTATCAGCAGTGAAGTTGCCTAGGGATAACGAGGCATAACCTATAAAGAAGTTTTCTTTTTTGGACAGTTGTGACCCAGGGCAGACAACTGTTTGTGAAAAAACCCAAACCAAACGACTTGCCATTATCATACAAAAACTTAGTTTTGCATTGGAAAAAGGTTTCCCTGCTTTAAGCATGATTTGCATATTTGTTAGTTGTGTTTCATATAAATAGGGTTTCTTTCAGCTACGTCTACACTGCCTTCCAAATACAAATGCAAACCTGCACTCAAGTTCAAGTTCATCCATGTCAAAAGTCTATTTATGGACTTTGGGTGAGATTCAACCATTCCTAATACAACATAGTTGAATGAATCACACATTAATGTTTAGCATAGAATCATAGAATAGTTCGGATTGGAAAGGACCTCAAGATCATCTAGTTCCAACCCCCCTGCCAGGGGCAGGGAAACCTCCCACTAAACCATGTCACTCAAGGCTCTATCCAACCCCACCTTGAACACCACCAGCAATGGAGCATTCACAACGTCCCTGGGCAACCCATTCCAGGGCCTCACCACCCTCACAGTAAAGAATTTCTTCCTCAGATCCAATCTAAACTTCCCCTCTTTAAGTTTGAACCCATTACCCTTTGTCCTATCACTACAGTCCCTCATGAAGAGTCCCTCCCCAGCATCCATATAGGCCCCCTTCAGGTGTTGGAAGGCTGCTATGAGGTCTCCACGCAGCCTTCTCTTCTCCAGGCTGAACAGCCCCAACTTTCTCAGCCTATCTTCATACGAGAGGTGCTCCAGTCCCCTGATCATCCTTGTGGCCCTCCTCTGCACTTGTTCCAACAGTTCCATGTCCTTTTTATGTTGAGGACACCAGAACCGCACACAATACTCCAAGTGAGGTCTCATGAGAGCAGAGTAAAGGGGCAGGATCACCTCCCTCGACCTGCTGGTCACACTCTTTTTGATGCAGCCCAGTACAAGGCTGGCTTTCTGGGCTGCAAGCGCACACTGCCGGCTCATGTTCATTTTCTCATCGACCAACACCCCCAAGTCCTTCTCTGCAGGGCTGCTCTGAATCTCTTTTCTGCCCAACCTCTAGCTGTGCCTGGCATTGCTCCGACCCAGGTGTAGGACCTTGCACTTGTCATGGTTAAACTTCATCAGGTTGGCATCAGCCCACCTCAGAAGTGTGTCAAGGTCCCTCTGGATGGCATTCCTTCCCTCCAATGTATCAACTGAACCACACAGCTTGGTGTCATCGGCAAACCTGCTCCTGCCTGCTCTTTGATCAGTCCCTACTCACGGTAAAACTTGTACTTTAGTGCAGACCTTTGAAGAACTTAATGTATGTTTCCTATAAGCCTGTAGTTCACAATCTGATAGTATTCTACAGACAGGTCTATGTAGGAATAAAAGTATGTAAAAAAAACCCTATACAAAATTAGCATTATGGGGATGATACATTTCTTGTCTTCTTCAGTGAGAAATACAACTGATGACTCTACTTCTTCATTCAAATTACACTAATGCATGCACACACACAAAAAATGCAAAAGCTATGGCAGATAGGTAACACCAAGAGAGCAAGAAACAAACATGCAATTGGTAAGCATTAATTCCTAGCTTCTGCTGTAAGACTGAAAAAGTAGCCAACACTGCACAAAGGCATTGTCTGAATAAGCGACATAAAAGAGCTACTTGATAGCACTGCTGTTCTCAGTAGAAATCTTCTGGAAAAATGTACGCTCAGTTCCCAGAGAAGTCCAGTCCTTTTGTGAGATTTTTCCTTTTGTAATTTACTCCCTCTTTAAAAACCCAGAAGTTTATTTTATTATTTATTTTCTTTTCCAACTACAGAAGAGGCCTGTTTAGGAGTAAATGTGGACAGTCATACTGTGAATCAGATAAGCTGCATACTTGGCATACAGACAAAGAATTGGAAACGGTGATGCATCTGGCTTCAGTTGACTTCAGGTTGCCATTACAAGATCCCATCTCTTTTGAAAAGTTCCTGTTTTAAAAACCTCCAAGTGTAGTTCTTTTTGCGTCTTACACAATGTTACACCGCATGTGTTTCAGGAAAATGTAAACAGTAAAAATGCGCCCCTTTCTTCTGACATCAACTTAACACCACCAAAATGTATGTGATCAGGGATTCATTTTTTTTGCAGAAAAAGGGCGTGAAATGAGGTCATTGAAAGGCCATGTCATGGTGTAACACTGGGTAGCAACTAAGCCCCACCCAGCTGGTTGCTCACACTCCCCTGGTGGGATGGGGGAAAGAATCAGAAGGGTAAAAATGAGAAAACTCATGGGTTGAGATAAAGACAGTTTTATGGGTAAAGCAAAAGCTCCACACACAAGCAAAGCAAATGGTGAGTTCATTCACCACTTCCCATGGTCAGGTAGCTGTTCAGCCACCTTCGGGAAAGTGGGGCTCCATCATGTATAATGGTGTCGTGGTTTAAGCTTCTCAGCCACACACAGTTTTGCTCACTCACTCACTTCCCCCTCTTTCTTCCCTTCGCTCCTAGAGGGATGGGAAGGAGAATCGAAAGAATGCAACTCCCACAGGTTGAGATAAGAACAGTCCAGTAACTAAGGTGTAACACAAACCACTACTGCTACCACCAATAATAATAATGACAAGAGAAAAATACAAGGGAAGAGTTTTTTCTTCCCCCCCACTCCGGGGGGGGGGGGGGGGGGGGGGGGAAGAAGAATCGAAAGAACGCAACTCCCACGGGTCGAGACAAGAACAGCCCAGCAACCAAGGTACAACACAAACCACTGCCGCTGCCACCAATAATAATAACGAGAGAAATACAGGGGAAGGGGACAGAACTGCTCACCACCCGACGACCGGGCTGTGAACTAAAACCACAACTCTTCCGGGTTCCGGCCCCCAGTTCTTTTTCATCCTGGACATGACGTGCTGTGGTACGGAATAACCTCTTTGGTCAGTTTGGATCAGGTGTCCTGTCTGCTTCCCCCCGGCTTCCCCCCTTCCCTGTCAGAGCATGAGACTCAGCAAGTCCTTGGCCAGCCTAAACATCACCAAGCAGTAACTGAAAACACTGGTGTTATCAGCACTGTTCCCAGGCCCAAAATCAAAAAAACAGCGCTGCACCAGCTACCAAGAAGGGAAAAAAGAAAAAATGACTGCTACTGCTGAACCCAGGACAAATGGTTACTTGAGAAGACAGATGCTTTAATTCCACATATCATTTCCACTTCCCTTCCTTCTTCCCATAGCTCTATATATTGAGCTTGAAGTTCTATGACATGGGATATCCCTTGGTTCATTTGAGGTCAGCTGTCCTGGCTGTCCCTTCCCAACTCCTTGCGCACCCCCAGTCTGCTCGCTGGTGGGGTGGTGTGAAGAGCAGAAAAGGCCTTGACTCCGTAAGCCCTGCTCAGCAATAGTGAAAATGTTCTGCGTTACTTATGCTGTTTCCAGCACAAATTTGAAACACAGCCCACACCAGCTACTGTGAAGAAAATGAATTCTATTCCCAGCAAAACAAGCCTAGGTCATCACTCAGTCTGTAAGTGAGATTAAATTTTAGTATTACATGGAACATGTCATGTTTCTTGTTACAAGCCCATCTAGAGAGGGGCTTTCCTTGCAAGGATCTCTGTTTCTCCATTAATAACACTTGTATTGCTTCTATTGGAGATACCACAGAGTATGCTTTAAAGGTCTGCTAAAGAAGGCAAAGATTTTCAAGAATGAATACATAGCCTAAAGGGGAAACAAACAAAAAAGCAATACATGCATATGAATTTTTTTTTTCCTACTAGGAAGGAGAGATGTGATGCATGAAGTTTCTGCGGGCAGAGCAACTTCTGCAGCACAGAACAGGTGGAAAAACTGCACTGTCATGGTGATACCCTGGAGGGAAGGGATGCCATCCAGAGAGACCTTGCCAGACTTGAGAGGTGGGCCAGTGCAAATCTCATGACATTCAACAAGGCCAAGTGCAAGGTCCTACACCTGGGTCAGGGCAATCCCAGGCACATCTACAGGTTGAGGGGAGAAATGATTCAGAGCAGCCCTCTGGAGAAGGACTTGGGGGTGTTGGTTGATGAGAAAAGGAACATGAGCCAGCAGTGCGCGCTCACAGCCCAGAAAGCCAACCTTGTACTGGGCTGCACCAAAAGGAGTGTGACCAGGAGGTCAAAGAAGGTGATCCTGCCCCTCTACTCTGCTCTCTTGAGACCCTTTCTGCAGTACTGCATCCAATTCTGGAGACAACACCACAAGAGGGACATGAACCTGTTGTAGTGAGTCTAGAGGAGGGCCACAAAGTTGCTCAGAGAGCTGGACGACCTCTCCTATGAAGATAGGCTGAGAAAGCTGGGAGTTGTTCAGCCTGGAGAAGAGAAGGCTCCAAAGAGACCTTAGAGCAGCTTCCAGTACCTGAAGGGGCCTACAAGAATGGCTGGTCTACTGGAAGGTGTTCTTGCCCATGGCAGAGGGATTGGAATCAGACATCTTTAAGGTCCCTTCCAACATTAACCATTCTGTGATCCTATAAGAGCTGCCTTAGAACTGGTTTCTCTTTCACTGTTCAAGGATGGTGCTGCAGAGAAGCTATCAAAATAGTCATGAATCATGCTTCACTGATAAACTGGGGCATAACAGATGATGCGGAAAATTTGTCCATACCTGTACAGGATCACAGAATGATTTGGGTTGGAAAGAACCTTTAAAGGTCATCTAGTCCAACCCCCCTTAGCAAGATTAAGCAGAACAGTGACTAAGAAAGGCGTGTGAAAAGAGGATCATGTATTTTCCAACCACTCCAGTCACAGGTTTCTGGCAGCGACTTCTGCAACCCAAATTTATTATTCTACTTTTCTACTGCTAAGTTCAGTTAAGTTACTGCGTGGAGGTCCTAGTCTCTGTGTGAAGTATAAACCATTTAATGATTAAAAAAATGTAATTAACACCTGTACTTCCACTGACTTGAGACATTCTGATAGTGAGGCACCATCATCCTGAAGAGTGTATTATCAAGAGAAGAAAAACCTTAAAGTAATTTAGAATTACTAATCTTCGTTTTAGCAACTTTGTGAGAAGCTTAAAATAATTTTATTAAATTTTCAGACATGTTTAAAAGACATGTGTACCAGTAACGAACTGTAAGTGAATTTTACTTCCACTTTGAATATCCCAGGACAGTTCAAATCAGCACATCACTTCAGTAAAGCGGGACGGTATTTATCTGTAAAGCCTAGCGAAGACCTCTGCAAGAAGCTTCAGCTTAAAAAAACTGTGGTTTCCCCAGTTGATATACTACACTAGATATATGTCCAGGAGACCTGTAATCATCAAGTCCTAGAGATCTACAAACAATCAAATTATTTGCAGAAATCCTAGAGGATCATGAACCTGCTGCACAACAGCAGTTTTTCACATCACTCGTACTTGGAATCTAATTTCCAACATAATGCAGTGTGTAAAAGTGCTCAAATACCTGCTTACAACAAAATCACCATGTTCACACAGCTGTCTGCAGTCTCATATGCTCACCTTGCAATCTGTGCTGTGTATCACAGGGGCAACTCAAATTCTTCCCAAGCCAAGTCCAAACATGCTGTCTGTACAAAGGGCATGGCTTGCTCTTGCCTACAAGAAGAGTAATAAAATAGGTCAGCAGGAAATGCCTCTGACTTTTTCAGTGCACCCTGAGTAGCCTTTTTTGTCTACGCAACTTTATCCTGGGGAATCAAAATGAACCTGGCACAGGGCAGAAAAAGCTAGAAAAGAACCGTCAAGTGTAACACTTTTCCAGGGTTATCTCAGGTGAGCCACTCAGTGTGTCACTGGAGTTAACATTACCCGCAAAGTCTGACGTGAGGACAAAACCACTAAATGTTGGCAAGCACGGGAATACAGCCCACATGGAGAGATCACATTTTCTTCTGAAAGACTTGTTTCAAGTATTACAGGAAGTCAGTCAGAGGAATACATTTCATCTAAGCAGTCAGAAATGACCTAACATCCTCACAGCAGACTGATTCACACTTTTTTTCTGAAACCTTATTTTCCAGTAAATAATTACGCAGCCTTTACAATAGGCTTTCTAAAGTCCTGATGTCAGATATAAGTTATTACTTATGCTCCTCATTTCAGTTATTTAAAAAACAAAATTATTTTTTCTTCTGAAAAGCTTAGTGTTGTTAACTTGCAGATGAATTAAATAAAATGCAATAACTGCAAACAAATTAACTCTTACAGTATAAACTGAAATTCTACAATACAGTTTACTGTTTACTATTGGTTCCAGTAACTCTTATACCCAAACAAGGTGAAACAAGCTGCAAAGGAAGCTGGCACAATGAAGCATGAGAAGATGATTTTTTTCTGACATATGTGGGGTTTACAAAACCTAAAATAAACTTCGTAGATCAGCCAGGATAAGTTCATATCAGTTATTGCTGACAAAAACCCAAACATTACCTTTATAGATTTCTCACTATTGATACATTCTGCACATTCTTCTTTTCATGAGAAATCTTTTTTTTTTTTTTTCAACTATATTGAAAGGTAAAACTCAATTAGGATAAGCTATCTTTGCATAATCCTGCCCCAGCTGAGTGCAGATGTATTTGGAAATATTTTAACAATTGCTGCATCAGACCTAAACATAAAAACTACTTAGCACCATTTTTTTCTCTTTGAAATTCACAATCTACACACTAACATATTTTAGCCTTCTTTCATTTAAATATATCTATATTTTATATATATTATATATAATATATAATAAAATATACTTAATATACACTTACGTAATTATATTATAATATATAATTATTATATATTATGTATTTTTCCCCTGGAAATACTGGTAACATTGTCCAAGTTGTAATATAACCCTAATGAATTCTTTGTGGAAATGCCAAACACAACAAATTTGTTGTTAAAAAGTCACCTTAAGAAGTTCATCGCTGAACACTTCTGGTATGACATAAGCACAGCTGAAAAAAGCATTTTGACTCCATTGTTACCAGTGTTGAATAAAATTTATGCATTAATAGGTCTAAAAAGATACATCTTACAATTCTGCAGTTCCCCTCTCACAGATGCCACTGGACACTTCTAATGAGGCTGTTCACAGCTCTGTATGAAAATGTTTTCCATGCAGAAGTAAAGAGCACATACCACTTTAGGCATCAAAGAAACCGTAGGATTACGGTGTATACTTGGACTGAAAAAGCCAATGAGGGAAAATAGTTTGTACAAATAAGCATTCTAGTCACGGAAAGCCTGACTCCTCGTTCTTTTTCTCACTGCAGACAATTAGGTTTCTTTATTAGAGTTCTTGTAGCTTTCCTTCCTTTGTCTGAACTCTGCTGTATGCCATTTCTACTTCTCCAAACAAAATATTTGCAGACTGGAAAACAGTAAATTCCTGAAAGAAGCTCTTCCATATGTGAAGAACTAGAAATATTTGCAGCCTGTTTTGTTCTAGAATGATGTCTTCCTTCCCACCTGAAGAAAAATATCCAAAACCACCTCTCTCTGGACTAACAAATTTTATTTATTTTTAATTACAGTACTAAGCTATTCAAGTCTGAGTAGTGTTCACTTCAGAGGGTATTTAAATAGTACCTGTTGAAAAAATGTTGCATTTGGGTGAATTAAGCGCTATGAAAATTATCACTGCAGTAAACTCTTGAACAAAAACAGTATGGTATGAGAAAAAGGGGTATATTCCTGTAGCATGTGGATTCCAGGGTACATTTGCTTGTGCTGCCTCAGATGGTGGGCTTCTGACAACCCGTGTACAGTTCAGTTTTAGGAGAGTGAATGCTCACAGACAGTCACAGTGACTGCTGTTAGGTACTCCCAGTGCATATGGGTTGAGTTCTCTGTCTCTCTGCTGATGAAGAGAGGCACATACCTTACCTGTTTTCTGCAAAGTTCTGCAGTGATCAAATGACAGCATAGCTCTTCCCACTTCAGTTTTTCAGTTTTGGTTATGACTCTGCAGTCAGTAAAAGTGCTGAACATTTTTATCACTACTTTTGCAATCCTTTTTCTTCTTTTTTCTGCTCCTTTTGTGGAGTCTTGTGATTTCAGAAAAAAAAAAAAAAACAACAAAACAAATCAAACAAGACAAACCCTTAGCTTTCATTTAAGAGAGAAAAGATTTTAAAAAGCAGGGATAATAAAAACTTTAAAAACTCAGGATTTTGATATTAAAAATAACAGGTTTAGTTCCATAGCTTTTTCCACTTTTTTTTCCTCATTCTAAAATAATACATGAAGACTAAAGGGAAAACTACGTTGAAAGTGAAAGGATGCTGTTAAAGTTTCTAAAGTTTACTGAGGTTGACTAATAAATGCATGGAGCGATCTTTATTGTGAATGACTTCCCTCCACCTGGAATATTATCACTAAGGCTTAGGCCGCTTCCCCTGTTACTTTTTTATGGTGTCTTATCTTCAGCATTACAAACATATTTCAAAATTTAAAAAAAAAAACCACATAAATTCAGAAGAACTAGGTTAGTGTCAACTACCTGGAAAAAATCCCACAAACCAACCAACCCACAGCCCAGGAAGACCATAAAATAGGTCAGCAGAATGAGACAAAGTCTACACTCTGTCATCACACCCACAAAAAAAACGCGGAGAAGCATTATCTTGTGCAACATGCACATTACTTCCCCCAGAGGAGGAACTCTCATAGCCCAATTTCAGGGATGTAAACAAGGCCTGTTTCACCAGATGACTTAGTGACCCACTCAGTGCTGCTAATAATTGAGCAAGTAGCAGAATGGAGGAGACTTTCCCATAAAGTTTATTATATACAAGGCCTCTTAAGATTTTTTATCTTTACCACAAAAGAGAAACCATTTTAAAGAGCTTAAAGGTTGGAAAATGGATAATTTATTCTTTCTGATATTAAAGCAGTAGTTGAGACTGTGTATCCTCAGCATAATTACAATTATACAGAGTAACTGCTCTTAAACTGTGTCCAGATCAGAAGCTGCCTTACTTTTTCCAGGTACATTACTGTAATGAAAGATACCACCCCCCAGAAAGTGTGGTCTTGCTTGAGATATTTAAAATGTTTCCTGCACACTGTGAAGCAACAGCTTCCAAAACAAACCCTGTAATAGGGTGGCATACATTGTTATCATTTCTACATTAAGATAACGGATTGTAGGAAATCTTGTAGGTGTCAGCATATAACATTTCAATTGCATTTTGAACAAAATAATTTTTTTTTTATTATTTCCATTAAAAATGTCAATTTTGTTCAGGCTTCAGGTTGGGATGTACATGTGTGTGATTGTGTGGAGGCAGAAGAAACAAAAGAACTGTTTGCCAGAAATCTTACTTGGCTGACTTTCTAGTTGCCAGTTCCTGATGACGGTGGGTTTGCCATGCAAATAAAGCCTTTTCTGAGCAAAGCCATACTGCATAATCTGCAACACTGCACAAAAGCAAATCCTGCACAATAACAATTGATAATGTATTTTGTATGATCAGTATTGCCAATCTCAAAAATTGGTACTGGCAGCAACCTAAGATTTTTAAGAACTATGTTTATAAAGCACTACAGCGCAAACTTTTGTTTCATCTACAGCTCTGATTTTAGAATACAACATTAAGCATTTGATAAATGGCAGGATTCTCAACAGAGATTATATACTTAATCTTTGAAATTGTCTTTGAGGAGGCTACAGAAGGTACCGGGATTTACAGCTGCTCAGCAGAACTCAGACATTGCAGAGCAGGCAATTGCAGAGTACGCAGATTGCATAATCTGGCCAGTAATTTTAAATCCAGCCAAGAGGTCAGTTTAAAATCCTTCGAAGAGGGCAAGCAATAGATAAGTGCTTGGGGAAGACAATACAATTCTGGTTCTAGTCCTGTTCTAGCATTCAGTATATTGCTTTGGCCTTCAAAAACATGCACTCTGCATTGTTTTTTTGATTATAACCTGACTGTTACCATACAACTGGGGACTTGTGGAGATGTTGCACAGCCCCTACTCCAGCACGTATTTTTTGATAGTGGCCCATACAGATTGGTCACTACCTAGCCTTGCAAAATTATCTCCTGGCCATGCTTACAAGACTAATTTCTGACATAAATCTAAACAGATTCTCCTATTTTCGACTGTTTATTTTGATACTTTTCCAATTACAAAATTTCACACCCATAAACAAATACCTACTCATTACTGTTGGAATGTTAGAAAAATCTAGAGACTAGTAAGGTCTTGATGACTCAGCTTCAAATACTGAAAACTGCTAAGCACCATCCTTGAAGCATATCTGAACTGCCACTTCGAGAGGTTTTCAGTCCCTTTTGGCTGTTTCTTCCTTTTCCCCGTTCTTCGCACATATGAGTTAGTTACCTTTTCACAGTTCGAGTGGATTTTATAAAAAAAGCAAACCTCCAGCCAAGGAAACTGCTGGATCAAGTATGTCCTTCCAGTATTTTACTCAATTAGTTTTTAACAGAAATAAAGGAATGCCAAAGGCTGGGCTTTGAGAATATAGACTTGGTAGCTGTGAAAGTACAAATTGTTATCCACATCTTTCTTCAGCCAATAATCAGTATGTCACAGCAATTTTCAGAGTTTCATTTAGAAGTTTTCTTGTAAGCCAAGTATGGTTCAACATATGAATGTTGAATATCCTTGTTCCAAGATGACTGTCACATTTGCCAATTAATTACCATGTGAGAACAAGTCAAAGTTTCTCTCTGGAAGTGAGAGAAAAGAATGAACTCAAGACAGAAAAGGAAAATATGCTGTATGTTAACAGATGGAGCAGGATAGTCTTAGCATGTAAAATTTAAGTAGAGATACATTTCTTGAAACTCCTCATTACTCACCAGTGTTTCGAAATGCAAAGAAAATGGCTGATTTAAGATCCCCAATATTTTACTTTCTCATAGTTTGTTAACACTAACCTTGTAATTTCTGAAATCTCTCACTCCTACACTTTTAATGATCCACCAAATCCAGCAGCAGCACTGGATTGTTATTATGTAATAATAATAATTACTACCAGCTTATTAGTATGTACTAGCTTATTATTATGGTACTGCAAACTCTGGAGCACTGAAACCCTTAAATAACTGTTTAGTTCTTCGCTTGACCGGTTCCTCCAAATCCTGCTTCCTCTTTGCCTTTCTCCCTTCCACTGCTTTGTGGTTTGTGCATTTCATATAATGAGTATAGGAAAATACAGCACTCTCACAAAGAGTTTAGTAATCACTTGTTTTCTTCCCTCCCCAGAATTACGTACGTGTTGAATGTACCTTTAGCAGAGGACAAGCCCTGAAGAGTTGAGAAGGAATCCTGTAAAGGTCATTATGTCTCCAGACTGCTTTGATGTTCTACCCAAGATGACTTGGTGGGAAAGACAGAAGACAGTTCTATAGAACAGGACATAATGTCAAGCCATTCAAAATGAATCACCTCTATCAGAACCTCTATAATTTGCACTGAGCAAGGACTGATGGAATTACAGCTAGGTTCTTGATGACACTGCCCTCACAGCTCCACTCCTCCCAGCTGGTGTTTAGCCACAAAGATTTCCACACAGACTCACCCAACACTATGAACCCAATCACATGCTTTACAGGTGGATAAAATCTGCCTTACCAGTCAGGTGAACATAAGGTTTTCTTTTCATGCAGTCCAGGGAGAGCTAACTACAAACCAGCCCCTTCATATCTAAAGGAAGTCAACACACCCTTTTCTCTCCTTTCTCCCCCGAGGAGATGAGGCTATTCATGCCTAACTGGTTCAGATAAAACAGCTTTCAAGCTCCATTTTTTTCTTGTTAAAAGCTGACATGTTCTGCCATTCCTAACAGCCTTATCTGAATTGTATTCTTTCTCCAAATCTCATTGCTCTGTGCAGTTGCAGCAGGCTGGCAGATTAACAAAACTGGGGATTCAGTCCCTCCCTAGAGCACACTGGGGCTGTCTATCACACCACAGAACTATAGGTTGGAGCTAAATTTCAAAAGCAGTGGATTTACAGCTGTATAGGCATCAATGTGCAACTACTCAGATGCATGACCTCTTACACTTCTTACGTAAGCTGAACAGCCTTAGAGCTGGAGCACAGAAGGCTCCATCCCACTGCTGCAAATGTATGAAAAGTGTTAACTCTTCTAATAACAGAAAAGACTCCTATCTATACAGGGTCCCATTTAGCCAGCAGGAATCCTGAGGCTTCCTGTGACACGCAGCAGGGGCTTAACAAAACAATCCTGTTCCCAGTCTTTTGCCATTAATTTTATTTATGGGGAGATTTTCTGATGGAAAACTTTAATCTGAAGGACACTGTACTGGCATTGGAGGACATGGATGGCAGCATGTCAAACATGGGCAGTGCCAGAAAATCAACACACTGGGCATTTGACTTCTGCTCCGCATAAACTTCTACAGCTCTGCTAGCACAGGAGAGCTAAGATGGTGTACCAGCTTAACTGCAGTGACCTTTTTGCATCATTGATAGAGACCTCATATAGAGTTCAACTTCTGCATTAGCCAAAGCTACCATATCTTGACAGGAACAAGACCCTCTCTGAGAGAATGCCACCCTGCCAGATTTTATACTGCAAAAGTCAGTTATCAAGTAACAAATGCATACATACTTATATGTATGACAGGTTTTACTGTGCATGCACTTATATATAGATTCAAACAGTCTGAGCAATTAAATGTGATTTTGAAGGCGCCAAGCCTTTCGGATTTGATCTTACAGTCTTTTCCAACCTAGTTCATAGAATCATAGAATCATAGAATCATAGAATAGTCAGGGTTGGAAAGGACCTCAAGATCATCGAGTTCCAACCCCCCTGCCATGGGCAGGGAAACCTCCCACTAAACCATGCCATCCAAGGCTATGTCCAACCCCACCTTGAATGCCGCCAGGGATGAAGCATCCACAACCTCCCTGGGCAACCCATTCCAGGGCCTCACCACCCTCACAGTAAAGAATTTCTTCCTCAGATCCAATCTAAACTTCCCCTGTTTAAGTTTAAACCCATTACCCCTTGACCTCTCACCACAATCCCTAATGAAGTCCAAATCCTGAGGCAAGTTTGTTAGAAACGGTTCTCCCTGGGCACTGCTGCCCAAACCCGGAGGTTCAGAGAAAGGCCTGTGAAAAGCCAGAGCTCTCACACAGTGCAACCCACCCGCCCTGCAGCAACTGACCCTCAAAGCTGGGTTCTCCGTAGGAGCACTAGCCAAAGCGCGAGGCCGGCTGCGCCAAGCAGACTCCCCCAGGCAGACCCTACCAGAGCCAGCTGCCTCCCAAGGAGGGCTGCTCGACCCGAGGTGGGTCCCACAGTAACACCTGCTTCCAGCCATAGGCAAGACTGGACCCACCCCCGTCCACGCTCTTGTCAGCTCCAGCAGCTCCAGCGAGGCTCCGAGCCGGGTCGGCTGCGGAGCACCCACCAATTAGCCACCGGGGCTCACACCCGCCCTTCCTCCCGCCGCAGAAAGCACAGCGGGGACATGCTCTCCTTGTGAGGTGCAGCGGTACCGCCTCTGGTGGCTTCACGGCGTTTTTCCTAGCAGTCGTTGCCTGACACTTGCCCTGTCCGCGACTTTTGGGCTGCTTTGTTTCGGTTCTGATCCCTGCCGCAGCCAGCTCTCCCTCAGAGCCGCCCCAGCCCGCTAGAGGCATCCTCAGTGTCCGCTGCCGAGCCAGCTGCCTGCGCGTCGCCGGGAGCGGCAGATCTCGGCGGTAGTGGCATTATGCCTGCCGCTTTCGTCGGGAAGTGCCTGGGGCGCTTACTGCTGCTTTGCCTCTACCTCAGTCTCTCGGGCGGGAGCCCAGCAGGTAAATGCCCCCTCGTTTCACGGGTTGGGTTGGGTGGTTGCCATGCTGCAGCCACCCTGTCCACCCTCAGAATCGGGGTGCAATGGGGCAAGGGGGCCAAGAGCACCACCTAGGAGCTGCGGCCGAGCAAAGGTTCTCACTGCCCTGCAGCATCCCCCTGGCTCCCCAGGGGAACGAGGCGGTGGCGCGGCGAGGCGGGTGTCCCTCGGCCCTGCCTGTTCAAAGGATCGAGGCGTTTCTTCTCAGCGACACCGACCCTCCCCGGGTCGGAGCTCCTTGGTGCCGTCTTCCTTTTGCCACCGCGTGCTCTCGCCTTTAGTTTCAAAAACGTGCTCGGGTTTCTTATAGGCCTGCTGGAAGTAGGGACCCCCTCCCTGCTTCCCTCGAATTGGCGGTGACATGGTGGTCGGCGCGGTGCTGGCTGAGGGGCAGAGGGCGCACTGGGCCTGGGGTCTAGCACCGTCCCTGCTCCCTGCCCCGCGGACGGGAGGGTTTATTATTTCAGAGGTGCAGGACTTAGTGTTTTATTGCTGCCTTATGATTATTGGGTAAGGCATTGTTTAAGTTCTGAAAAAAACACAAATTGGTAAATTGAATAAACTATAAGTATGCCTGGCAGGTTGTGAGGAATATTTCTTGGAGGATTTTAGATTGGTTTTTTAAATGTGGCGTCTAAAATCCAAGGGGGAAGAGGGACTTGGACCATCTGGGCCCTGTGCTTCCTTTAGTGGTTTTCAACAAAAATAGGAGATCGATTCCCCCCCCCCCCCCCCCCCCCCCCTTCCCTAAAGCTAGTGTATTTCCGTTAATTGCTGTTTCTGGAGCATTGCAGAATAGTGCAGGGTAGTGGAAGGAAATATCAGATCGCTAACGTTTGCTTTGCAAGATGCGACTGTTGGGAGTGTGCCTTGCCAAGGCAGAAAGTTCTGCCTGTGCATGTATGTGAGCATTATTGCTGAGACTTCAATTTGCTATCAGTGGTTTAGCTGCATTTTCAGTGTGTGATATGTAAGCAGTTACATATCAACACAAGTTTTTGTGCCTCTGTTGTTTTTTCTAATATTAAGAGAAGCAGTACTGCTCCCTGTGTATGATAATTTCTGTAGAATTTGTAGTAGTTTCATATAATATTTGGATAGTATGATTTGTATGAATATATAAGGACAGAAAATGTGTTTTACACTTATTAAGGCTTGTTTAAAATACATACATTTATGTATGCATGCAGAGGAAAATCTGTAGTTCTTAAGCTTCTGTAAAATACATGTGTATTTATGTACACAAAGCTTTAAGGCCTTGCAAACAGTTTATTTCATTAATCAAAATGTTTTATGACTGTAAATGGCCTGATAATTATAGGAGTGTGAGTCACATTATAGTAAGTTAGCCATGTTTGGTTTTGGTTACTGCTACTGCTGAAAACTACCTAAAGGTAGTTGAAGCAGTTCTAAGTTTATGTAAAGCCATCAGTGAAATATAATCCAAAAAATAAAGTATATTAAAAAAAAAAAAAGGCAAAACCACACAAAAACCCCCCAACCCAACAAAATCCTATTTGTGTTTCCAAAATTTTCAGACTCTATCTTCCTGAAGTGGTGGATATCATGTCTGGCTTTGAGCGGACTTCAGAAGTAAGCCCACCTGCATTAGTACCCTTTATCTGTGTAAAGGCTGTTGTTTTGGATTTATATTAAATGCTTTTATATTTGTATGAACTAGGTAGGAAGGCTTCATACTTCCTACCGTGGTGATTTCCATGGTGACTTAAATGTGAGGAATGTAAGCTTTCATTGGTTATTAACCAAACATACAAAAAGCTTGTCAGGCATAGGGGCTATCTGCACACCTGCAGTGAAGGGGAATATCATGTTCTTTTGGAGGGTAGAGAGCTAAAATCGCCTTCCTGTTAAGTCCAGAAACAGCGTGCATTCAGGGGATGGTGGGAGCTCAGCAGGCTTCTTCAGGCAAAAGGAGTGCTTGCAGTAGAAACAACCAGGGGGAGTAGTAAGTGCACAAGGACGAAGTTGCCGAAAGCTGGGTTGTGTAGTTTCTGCAGCTGGTCAGGCAGAAGCCATAAGAGGCCTCTTCGATTTTATTTTAATAAGTAGCTTGAGAAGAGCTCTTATTCTGTAGCTTTTGTCTTTTAGTCTTGTAAATGTTAATTGTTTTGAAAAAAAGAAAATAAACTATCGCTGTTACTCTGTACTGAATTGAGAGTAATTTCTAAGGGAGGGTAGTGTCACAACACTGTTCTTCAGAGTTTGCTGCTTCATTAGGCAACCTTTGTGGTTGCCTAGTTTAGTTGCGGCATTCCGTTAGGAAAAGCAAACCCACCATATCCCATCTCCTAGCTTCTGCCCGAAAAGATACTAAGGAGTTACAGGAATAGAGGATACACCTACTTTCTTAAAGACTTTGCTTCCAGGTTGGATTTTTCTGGTTTGCCCTGAGGGAAGGCTTCTGTGTCAGGGAATTTGAAGTCTTATTTGTGTGAATCCTCTGTTGCTTTGGGGATTGCTCAGCTTGCAGCTTTTATCTTTCCTAGGAGTACTAAGAGGTTCTGGTGGCTGGTTTTGGATAGTGAATGCTTGATAGTGCGCAGACTTGTGAAATTGGCGTGAAATAAATTGACATTAAATTAGACATTAGATTGATGATGTTAAATTAAACCAAATTATGTCTCAGTGCTTTTCTGTTCAGCTGCTTTTCTGGCTGAAAAAGAATGAATAGATTTTAAAGCCTGAAATTGCTCTGGTGATAAGTGTGGTACATCCACACTGTATCCCCAAAGTATTGGCTGCAATATAGAGAAGAGGTAAGGCAGAAAAACAAATTAATGACCTCATACTCTTTCCGGCTCCTTACTGCATAGAGATCAGGGCACCAAGAGAATAGCAAGCCACCACACTATTGATTAAATCTAATGCACATCAGTTGTAGGTGAAGGTATGCAGCCCTGACTCAGTAGTTTGAGAAGTTATTCTGTTTGGCTTGCTTACAATACTGCCTGATTTGGTGACACTGAACGTGCAGTATTGGGCTGTCTTGATCTCTGGTGCTATTCAGCAGGTGTATATGAGAGGAGAACAGCGGTGCAGTGTTATCTCTGCTATGTAGTTTGACATGTGGACAGATAAGAGCTAAGATGTGGAAGCGGTGGTGACTAGGAATAATGCTACTTGATCTGCTTTCACTTAGTATGTGAATCAAGGAAGACAGCCCAGATGAGAACTGTATTAGTATGCAAAACATGCTGCAGGTTATCTGCGTTCCTTGCAGAGCGATAACAGAGCTGCTGTATAGCTTGGCTCTAGCATCTTCTAAATTAATCTTTTGGGATTTTAATTACTGTGCGGGTGATGCATCTACTGAACTGACAGGTGGTCCATGACATCCTTAGAATACTTCAAGATGCTACAGATACAAAAATTCATGGACCTTTCTTCAACCTTGACATGAATATTGGAAGCATAATAGCTCTCCCTGCTCTCAGCACCTTTGTTAAGAAGAGAATAAGACTTGGTCTTTTTGCTGGCTGGGTCATAAGTGGGTACTCAGAGCAGATTCCTTAAGTTTTTTGCTTAGGTGAGGGGCTGGGAGGGAACACTTGACTGCAGGACCAGTGGGTTGGTGTGGATAAGTATGAAGGATTAAGAAACTGTTGCGAAGAGCTGCTAATGCTTAATTTTTAAATAATATTATTTGACTATCTTTTTTTATTTTTGAGGCAGATTGAGAAAGCAGGTGGTGCAAGCTGGGCATGACTCTGATGTAGTCTGGAGTAACCATGTGCTGGAGGTGCCAGTGGGAGAGTCTGTAGGTGGTCTGTGCCCATCGTGCTGAAATGAGGCAGGAGTGTTAGTAGTGTTGTTCACTTGTAGGAACTGGCAGGGTGCTGACTTTACCTTCTGCTGAAGGCGTGCAGCTCTTGGCAAGCTTGGGCCCACTTAAAAGTATGATGTATCTTTTGACTTTCCATCTATACTTGCTGCTGGTTTGGATGTCTAGCATAGATTGTTACCCCTGCCAGACTTTAATTACAAATACAAAACAGGTGTCCTTTTTTCCCCTGTGTAAGTACCAGACAGACCACTTAAAAGCTACTAATGTGAGATTGCCTGAGTTTGAGAACAAGTGTGTTCTAGTGTTATGGCAGTAGAATATGACCTGGAATACATAAGCATCTGAAGGTAGTAGCATTTATTTTACAACACCTAGTTCTGCCACCCAAATATGGGAACAGAAAGGAGGGATAAATATCTTGATTTTTATAAAATTCTTAATAGAAGGCCAATGCAGCAATATACTCAGACTAAGCAAGTCTTCTGCCTCTTCCCCTGTCCTTTCTCCAGTCAAGACCATAAAGCAAAACCCTAGAGTCTTTCCTGGCTCTAGCAAAAACTGCATTACAGGAGCAGGATCAGGTTTGCAGTGGTGATAAATGGAAATAGTCATTATTACTACTTGAACTCTATATTTAAAATAAATGCTTTTGCTTTGCTCACCAGGGTAATGGTAGTAGGAAAGGAAGTTTTTCACTGCATCACAAAACAGGCTAGATGTGTAGTTTTTGTCGTGGTTTAAGCTTCTCATGCAGTTCGCTCACTCACTCCCCCCTCTTTCTTCCCCCCAGCTCCCCAGCGGATGGGGAGCAGAATCAAAAGAATGTAACTCCCATGGGTTGAGGTAAGAACAGTCCAGTAACTAAGGTATAACAGAAACCACTGCTGCTGCCACCAATAATAATAATGGCAAGGGAAATACAAGGGAATACAACTGCTCACTGCCCGATACAGCAGTGAACCCCCCTGTTCTGGGTTCCTGCCGTTAGTTTTTTATGTCCTGGGCATGACATGCTGTGGTATGGAATACCTCTTTGGTCAGTTTGGGTCAGGTGTCCTGTCTCTGCTTCCTCCCAGCTTCCGCTTCTCCCTGGCAGAGCATGGGACTCAGAAAGTCCTTGGTCAGACTAAACATTACTAAGCAGTAACTGAAAACGTAGGTATTATAAGTGCTGTTCCCAAGCCGAAAGTCAAAACCACAGCACTGCATCAGCTACTAAGAAGGAGAAAAATGACTGCTACTGCTGAACCCAGGACAGGTTGTAATGAGGCCCTTATTCTATTAGTGAATCTGCTAATCTTTGTTTAAAAATAACCAACTAGTGTCAGTGTCATAAAACATAGAATCATAGAATAGTTAGGGTTGGAAAGGACCTCAAGATCATCTAGTTCCAACCCCCCTGCCATCGGCAGGAACACCTTCCACTGAAACATGCCCTCCACGGCTATGTCCAACCCCACCTTGGACGCCGCCAGGGATGAAGCATTCACAACTTCCCTGGGCAACCCATTCCAGGGCCTCACCACCCTTACAGTAAAGAATTTCTTCCTCATATCCAATCTAAACTTCCCCTATTTAAGTTTGAACCCGTTACCCCTTGTGCTATCACTACAGTCCCTAATGAAGAGTCTCTCCCCAGCATCCCTATAGGCCCCCTTCAGATACTGGAAGGCTGCTGTGAGTTATCCACGCAGTCTTCTCTTCTCCAGGCTGAACAGCCCCAATTTTCTCATCCTATCTTCATACAGGAGGTGCTCCAGTCCCCTGATCATCCTCGTGGCTCTCCTTTGGACTTGTTCCAACGGTTCCATGTCCTTTTTATGTTGAGGACACCAGAACTGCACACAGTACTCCAAGAGAGGTCTCACGAGGGTAGAGTAGAGGAGCAGGAGCACCTCCCTCGACCTGCTGGTCACACTCCTTTTGATGCAGCCCAGGACACGGTTGGCTTTCTGGGCTGCAAGCGCACACTGCCGGCTCATGTTCATTTTTCATCAACCAGCACCCCCAAGTCCTTCTCTGCAGGGCTGCTCTGAATCTCTTCGCTGCCCACCCTGTAGCTGTGCCTGGGATTGCTCCGACCCAGGTGTAGGACCTTGCACTTGTCATGGTTAAACTTCATCAGGTTGGCATCAGCCCACCTCACAAGCGTGTCAAGGTCCCTCTAGATGGCATTCTTTCCCTCCAGTGTATCAACCGAACCACACAGCTTGGTGTCATTGGCAAACTTGCTGAGGGCGCACTCAATCCCACTGTCCATGTCACCCACAAAGATGTTGAACAAGACCGGTCCCAACACCAATCCCTGAGGGACACCACTTGTTACTGGTCTCCAGCTGGACATTGAGCCATTGAGCACTACTCTTTGCGTGTGGGCATCCAGCCAGTTCTTTATCCACTGGGTGGTTCACCTATCAAATTGATGTCTCTCCAACTTGGAGACAAGGATGTCATGTGAGAAACATGGTGGTCGAAGCCTGTAAAGACAGAATTTGAGTATGGCTTATAAAGTTTATTGGTCTGGTGGAATATCCTGAAGAAGGCTTTGCCTGACTGTAGGCTAGCTACAGGAAAAGATATGTCTACATATCTTAGAGGTCAAATACTGCTTCTGTTCTTTAATCTTTTGTTGCCTAAAGTAAGCTAAAGAAATAATGAGAAGTAGTTCTTGCACACTTTGGCTGTGTATACTGAGATCTTTGGGGGAAAAAAATGTAGGTAGTAGGCTGTGGTGAGGAGCTTCTGTTTTTTTTCATTAACTAGATGCTTCTGACTCAATTCAACTTAGGGAGAGTAAAGTTTCTTTAAACCATTTTTTCTTTCTTTAGATCCAGCCATGACAACACAAGATGCAAGCAGTCAGTCTCAGGCAAACTCTTTGGCTTATATGAAGAATGGACTTAATGAGTCATTTCCTGGTAATTGTTTTATTTCAGCACACCTAAAGCTATAATACATTTTCCTAGTGATACTAAATTATGGTGTAGAGTTCACATTTTTATACTAAAGTCTTTCAAAGTAAGATTGTGACTTTTCAGAGGGAAGAGAAGTAAATATGTAATCTAGGTCTTTTAAAACCACTGCAAGAGCTAAGGTATAAGCATCTTGAGGACCGGAAAAAGCTGTCTAACTGCTAATTGTGTGATCTGTTGCCTTCACGCATGTATGTGGTAAAAGCACACAATGACCCTGGAGATGGGATAATTCCCAACCTAGAACCATTGTTGGAGGTTCTGTTTGAGCACTTACCCATGATAGTTTTTTGTGTGAGGAATCCTTCTCTTGAGCTAGTGAGAGGTATAATAATGCCCTTGTACCAGGGAATTAATTATATATATTATTAACTAACTAACTATATATATATACATATACTAACTATTCTATGATTCTGTTAATAATGTCAGGCACCTTGCTAGTGCCTGCTATCTTCATCTATTCTTTTTTTCGATTATGGATGTGTCAAAACCTTTGGCTGTCCCTGCGCTTCATTCATCATATTCTGGACCTTAATTGTGGTTTTAATAGGGAGCAGAGAATAAGTTCCAGGCAGGAGAAGAAACTGATGATTGTTGATTCCGCCTCTCCTTTCTCATAAACACAGAGAAGCAGGAATTAAGCAGTGTACCAAAGCTCGTGTTGGTTACTGCTTATCAAACATGGACTAAGTTGCATTTATACATGCACTCAAGCAAGTTTGGACAAGTTATTCCATCTACAGTTTTCTTATTGGCAATTATAATGCTATTTAACTGGTGTTCATCTTAAGAGCTTTTTAGCATGATGTGTGTGTGAGGGAGTGCAACAGCTGATGGATTCAGTAACTCTTTCCATACATAAACACACATATACATAGAATCACACAATGGTTTGGGTTGGAAAGGACCTTAAAGATCATCTAGTTCCAACCCCCTTGCTATGGGTAGGATCACATTCCACTAGAGGTTGTATAGAAAGATGTGATCTAGAAAGGGCTACAAATACGTTTTTGAAAGCTTCTATGAACTAAAATACACAAGTATTTTATATAATATGACCGAATCTGATTATTTTCATTGATACATAAATTGAGAAAGTCAGTATAATGATCCTATTAGTGCACAGGACAGTTTAAAGACAGTTTTGTTTTTTGTGGATGGATAACAATTACCATATGGACGGGCACTGCTGCCTTCTGAATGTATCATCATGAGAGATTTTAGTAACAAATGATGTGATGCGTGTACTAGACTGACATAAACTCAAGTGATCCATGACATAACAGGGTGTTTTCAGACATAAGCAAAGAAAGATTCTCCAGAACTCTTTCAGCCTTCATGTCTTATTTCAGGGGTAAACACTTGGGCTAGTTTTTGTCCGTTGGGTAGAGACCAAGGCTTGCTTGTGCTCTTATCTAGAGAACCAGGCCTTACTGTCTAGTGCTGGGAGACAGCTTTATAATTTTCTTTTGCTTAAAAAGCAATTTTATAATAGCACCTGAGATTGACAACAGTCTACTGTCAACAACAACCAAATGTATCTGTGTTCTTCTGTGTCGTTCACCTTAATATACAGGTTTATCATTTAACTTCTTGTTGAAGCAGGAGGGAAGGTATGAAAATGCAGATGGAACAAGCCAGGCAAAAGGCTGATTGCCTGTGGCATAGTGTTCTTAGTGTTGTGAGCTGACATGCAGATAAAAGAAAAACACTGCTTTACAGAACGGTCTTGCAGCTTGAAAGGCATGTGGAACCTGTGCTTATGCTTACTCAGAGACCTTTGGGTGCAAATCACTAGCAGGGCCCTCCTTCAGCACAGCCAGATTCTCTCAAATTGTTACTGGGAGAAATATGTTCAAGAACTTTGCCTCAAAGTTCACTATTTTATGCAGGAATAGTGAAGGAGTAATTCTGAGAAGACCTAGGCTTTCAGAGGCACTATTTTTACTCCACAGTGATCAACTCTGCCGCCCAGTGCTTCTGTCAGTAAGAAATCAAGCTGTAGGCCAGTTTTCTCCATTTTCCTGACTGAATATGAACCTTTTAAATCCATGCGCAGGAGACATAATGAAGCCCTTTTTCTTCTACAAAAACTAGTATAATTTTCCCCTATAATGTTGTATGATTAGGCAGATTCAATGTATAGTTACTATTTATATATTTCTGAAATGCATTATAAAATTGACAATAAAATTACTTTGCAAGCATGTAAAACTAAAAACATTTAGTGTATTTTATCTACTATGGGGCAGGAGGAATCTTTTGCTTTTGTTTCTTCACTAAATTGAAAGAAAAATATTTTTTTTGTAACAGGTTTGTTTTTTGTCACCTTTCAGAACCCATGGCAACTACGCAAATTGTCAATTGGCAAACACAGGGGCGCCCTTTGGATCATTTGACACTTGGACATGAAGTATCTGTACCTGGTAAAAGTAATCAGGTCTTCTACTGAAATGGTTGTTTCAGCTACCCTGAGGTTCTACCTCGATATTTTTTTTTAATTTTTTTTTTTTTTATATATGAAATGATTATGGAGGGTTTGTATTTGTTGGTAATTAGCAAGACAAAGATGTTTAAGCTGTACAGAAAGTAACTGTGGAAACTGAAAGAAAATAAAACTGCTAGAACTGTGTTAAATTGACCTCTTGTTTAAGCATAACTTCTAATGCCTTCTCCCACAGTGTGTTTCAGTTTACTAGGAATTTGTATGCAGATAGTACAATAGTCAGAAAACAATTATGTGTGTAGATGTGGAAGGATGATGCTTCCTTAGTGGGGCTACATCTGCTGTTAATGCTGTAGTTTATGAGTTTGCTTTCTTCCTCTGTCCTTGAAATGCATGGAGCATGCAAACAACTAAGAGTAGTGGAAACAGACTGTTCATGCTTACAGTTGCCTGCCTGAGAGCTGCATTGAGTTTTATAAAGGTAGTCCCTGAAAAGTAGGCTATCCATAGCCCTACAGAAAAGAGTTTTTGCAGGCCGTATTAAACTTCCTAAACACAGTTTTCCCTCACAGAAGGAAATGAGTATGTTTTAGTCAGGCAGATGATGGTCAATGTATATTACTTTTGAGGAACAGTGTTCCCTGCAGTTTCGTGGAGCAGTGAGGGACTGGCCATGTTCCAGTGGAGCACAGGATGTTCTTGCATCTGCATTTATTAGAGCTGCATCTAGATTAGATAGTCTGCCTCTGGCTTTTTTCCATATTGTTAAATTGTCATGGCTTTGGGAATGGCAGTGTTCTGTCCTTCTGGGTTACTTTGTGTGTGTTTGTGGTGTGGTTTTTTTTTGTGTTTTTTTTTTTTTTCTCCTGTGTGTGGCTTTTTTTTTGTTGTGTTTTTTTTTGTGGGTGGGTGTTTTTGGTTTTTGCCCCCCCTTTTTTTTTTTTTTAAGCTTATTACTTTTCGAAGCTCTACTTAAACACTGATGTAGTCCTATACAGTTCTGGGGCCCACCTATAATCTCTGAATCAGGCTGTAAAATGGATAGTTACAACTTCTTTAGATTATTGACATTCACAGTTACAGTATATTAAAGCTAGAAACAGTCTTCTAAAATAACATAATTACTCTATCAGCAGCCACACAACACTGCAGTTTTCAGGTTCTGATTGGTAACCCACAAGGTATGTGAAAGGATCTCCACAGTAGTCTGCCTTTAGCAAGGTCCTTTTCTCTCTCTCATATTACTGTAAGAAATAATTGCAGCACTGTATTGATGTTCTGCAGTGTAATTACCTTTATAGGATCATAACATATCACTTTGCTTCCTTTGCAACCTTGTTAGATCCAAATCTTGCCACAAAAGAGTCCAGGCAGACAAGCAATCAGAGTGTCACTTCCGTGCAGTATGAGTTACTCCTACCTGGTATGTAATTCTTCTCTTCCAGTTATGTTATATTGAATGCCTATGATTATGCACAGTCTTTTGTATGAGTTACAGAAGTAGCTAGGATGGCACTTTCTTGATAAAGTTACAGTACTCACATTAAGCATGTGATGAGCCCAGTAAAGGGAAATACTAATAAGTTTGTTGCACTATTATTGTGTTCTGATAATTATTTTTATTAGTGGAGAATGAGATTCTTGCTTTCAAAAAACCACAAGTAAAACCAGCTCATAGCAATGTGTTTCCCCCAAATCAATCCAAGTGACAATTTCTTTGCACCAGTGAATCCGCTTGCGAAGACCACGTAAGCTAGGGTACTTGTTAACCAGCAGGTGTGAGTCAACTTTGCAGCATTACAGGATTTAAAGCATGGAGAAAAAGCAAGATAAAGCTCTTCCTACAGTAGATGTGAAGTTTCCATAATAATCATTTATAACTAATTTCTTGGACAACTGGAAAAATTAATCTAACTGAAATATCTCTCAACTGGAGGAGATAATTTAGAACTCCATTGCAAAATTCTGGTATGATATTTTAATGACATTATTGTATGGCATTTACACTGTATTTCTTCTAGCAAGAAGCTTAAGGTAGTATCTCTTGTTCTGATACTTGTGCTCTTGATACAGAGATGTCCCGGATACCGGTTGTGGTAGTGGTTAGACTTCAACAGCATAGGGTTTTCACATTCCATTTGTTTAAAGTATGAAGTTTTTAAATAATCTCAAAGTACAGATTCTACTTTTAGCCAGTGTAATTACTCTGACTGTAAAGGTTTAGCTACTCTGAAACCAATTCCATTTGTAAAATTACTTCTGTCATAAACAACAAGGTGAGTTATGCTTGTCTCATTTATTAAGCGTAATGGCTCTAATAAATGAGTTGCCATTACTGACTTTCCTCTGCTATGAAAGCTTAAGGTGTTGCACCTGTAAGTTTGACCCCAGTTCAACAGATCTGTGGTATTTTGGCTGGGGTTTGGACTTTTGGGCATGCTGTTCTGCAGGCTGTAAATGTATGTACGAGACCCAGTGAAGTTTAAATATTTTGTGGGAGTATCTGCGGCTTCCACTTCAGCCAGTCTTCGCTGCTGCTTAGGTATGACTTGCAATACTAGGGCAGTGAGCTGTACCTTAAAACTTGCTTTTTCTCAAAGAATTTGAGCTGTGAAATACAGTTGTACGCTTGAGCTGTGAAATACAACTGTACCCTTGACCATCAAATACTATAGGGTAGGTGTAGGATTGAGGTGAGACCTGGAATAATTTTTGGTGGAGTATTTGGATAGACTAACCACAGTTGTATCTAAAAGGTAGGAAAGAAAATGCCAATTATGAAATAAAATGTCAGTGCTGACTAGAAAAAAGTCAAATGTGTTTTTTTATAAAAGGCTCTGTAGATCAGAGAAGATGCAAGATATTCAGATGATAATAGACTGGTTAACATTGGAAGGGACCTTAAAGATCATCTGGTTCTAACCTCTGCTGCCACGAGCAGGACATTTTCCACTAGACCAGGTTGCTCTAAGCGCCGTCCAACCTGGACTTGTACTCTCCCACAGATGGGGCAGCCGCAGCTTCTCTGAGCAACTTGTTCCAGTGCCTTAACACTCTTGCAGTATCTGCTGTTGAAATCTACTTTTTTGGATACACTCACTTTTGCTTTTAACAAGCCTCATAAACATAAAAAGTGTCAGGTGGTTTTACTGTATTGGAATGTTTTCATATTGTACTGGCTTGCCTCTAGGAAGGCAAAGGCAGCCATAACTTGAAGATGATGTGTTTTCAAATTCAGCAGCTGTAGCATGAAAAGCCAGATCCAAAAATGTTAAGGCTGTAGATTTTTGTCAGCATCTTCACTAGAAGTGGGACATTACCTATAGTCTCACAGTATCATAAAAATATGCAACTGGCTAAAACTTGGGTGCTTGTAGATATTTACAAGTCTAACTTTTTGATATTATTAATATTTTTACTATGCTTACTATTTTTAATCCAGTAAATCCTGCTCTTTTAATACCAAATGTGAATTTGAAAAGGAAGTTTAGACTGAGAGCAGATATTTTTGCCCCTGGCGAGAGCTCTACTTTGGTTTGGGCTAAATTACGTAGAATGTCCTATCTTGCTTTCAGTGAAATGAGTATCTGTGTTTCTATATTAGAACTCCATAGGAATTTTACCTACAGAATGAGCGTGTAATTTTTGTAGTGGGTGTGTATCATAACTCAGTTATGGCTTAAGAAAATTACTGTCATTGTCTGATTTTGCAGTTTTAGCCTGGAAAGTAGAACAGCAATGCAATATACCCACTTGTAATCCAGGATATGTAAAACACAAATTTGAATCTGGTCTTCCTCCACATTGAAGAAATGTTTTTTGTAAATGTAATTTTAAAACTTTTTAGGTGCTTCTGGTACTTCTGTGGACACAACTATCAGTTTGGACAAGGCAGTTGAAGTTGAACTTACTTGCATATTGGACAAGGAATATTCTTATTTGAAAAGTTTTCAAGTGACTTGGAAGAGGGGAAATGAAACAATCAGTCATACCAATAAAACTGATAGCAGCTGGAGCATCAAGTAAGTAGCATTCTTTACAGTTTGACTTGCAGGCTCTAATGAGTTATCCCATGCATGTACCCTGCCAGCACTAGTCATGAGGAAGAATTCTTTACTGTAAGGGTGGTGAGGCCCTGGAATGGGTTGCCTGGGGAGGTTGTGAATGCTTCATTCCTGGCAGCGTTCAAGGTGGGGTTGGACATAGCCTTGGATGGCATGGTTTAGTGGGAGGTTTCCCTGCCCATGGCAAGGGGGTTAGAACTCTATGATCTTGAGGTCCTTTCCAACCCTAACTATTCTATGATTCTATGATTCTATGTGTGTCTTAGAGCAAGATGCAGTGATTAATATATGTCTGTAATCGGCATATTGAAGCTGCAGGAAAGGAGAAAGGTTGCAGTTACTTCAAGCGTGAAGGAAGAACTCCTGCATTACCAAGAACTTAAGTAGTCTTGGTCTGAGATTGCTAAAATATCTCAATTACTTTTTCAAGTTCTCTCTTTTTCCACATTCGCTTTTCCACCTCAGTGTTCCTTTGCAGAACCTGAAAGTCATCAATGAT
This sequence comes from Amazona ochrocephala, assembly GCA_039720435.1. Lineage (NCBI taxonomy): Eukaryota > Metazoa > Chordata > Aves > Psittaciformes > Psittacidae > Amazona > Amazona ochrocephala. The sequence goes on from CM077909.1 coordinate 100,621,787, forward strand.
TAGGTCATAATTAGCAAAACAGAGAAGAAGACAGCTTTACAGCAAAAACGTTTTGTTTTAAAGGTTTTCTTAACTCTCTAGAACCTCTGAAGAGACTCAAGAAATGTAGAAATCTGCCTCAGTTGATACCATTTACTGTTGGACTCTAAAATTAACCCCTCTACAGATACTTACATAGCTTCAGTTTCTCAACATCAGTAATATTTCTCTAAAATTTCTATAATGGTAAATGTGGTGAGAATGTATTTCACTTTTCTGCTACTCTGTATGCACAAGCACAGCCGTGTAAATCTTTGTACAAAGTGCCTATGAATTGTTTACTGGCAGAGATGCTGGGCTTCGGTAGGTGGCAGCTCTTTAAAACTATTCTGTGTCGAAGCTGTGCTAGCCATTGACTGGCTTTAGAAAGAATAAGCCATTTAAATAATCTCTTCTGAAGTCCTACATTGGACATGGGTTCGCCATGTGAACTATGTAGTATATCCTGTTTGGTAAACTGTAGATCATACTGCTTAAAAATGTTTGGCCTCCTAGGAGCATCAGGGGTGAAAATATTTATGTTCGCAGCTGTGCTTGTACTTCTCTGTTTTCTTGAAAATGTCATGCTGTTTCTACATTGCAGTGAGTCCGAATCCAGTGTTTCAGCAATGTCTCTTTTCTGTTGGCACTCCCACTCTCTTTGTTTATTTAGAATGTTAATTAGCAGCCACCAATAGTTTAGGACAAAAGATAATACAAGCAAAAAAACAAATTAGTGATTTTTTTTTTTTTTTTTTTTTTAAGAGTAAGTGTCTCTGATAGCAGTAAGTTGGGAAGTTACAGTTGTACCCTGAAAGGTGAAAAACAGCTCAGTGGTATTTTTCACTTACAAGGTAATTGTATTCAATTTTAACTAACTTCAGCTTTATTTTACTTTAGATTTTGCTTCACTTGACTGTTGAAATTGTGTGTTATTATGGTTTCTGGATAGTATGGAAATTACAACTTAATTTGATGAACAGCGTCTAATATGGACAAGCTAAGTGATACTCACTATCAAAGGGGTGGAGGGAAGAAGAATTTTGAAGCCTTTTTAACAAAACTTGTTAGCAACAAAAAGATCATATAAGCCTACTTTTTTACTAAATGAGCAACTGATTTCCCCTTCCTTTTCCATCCCTAGGCAGGAATAAATGCTCATCACTTTCTGGGGGTTGGGAGGAAAGGATGGTGTCTCAGATAAATTCTTCAATAAGCAGAGCCAGTGACTTAGAAGTCTGGCTTGAGATTTGATGTTACACGAGGAGCACATAATTGGCAGAATGGAGGCAGGTTTTTGAACAAATTCAGTTGTATTTCTGAAACACCAAATTACTGCTTTAGTGCATCTGTCATTCTGTCTAACAGCACTTACATTAAAAGTTACTGTGTTTGATTGGGCAGTAGGAATGCCCTTTCTTCTGTTTTACATTCTTTTCTCCAATAATATTGGTCCAACAGTAGCAGGTGAAATCCAGTTGAATGGAAGATGTGGGAACTGAGCAAATACAAGCTGCCGAGAACCTTCATATCTTAATGAGAGCTGTTGCCTTTTCCATTCTCAGCATCCAAATTCTGTAAAGAGCAAGACAAACATTTAATCTGTGAAAGGTCTACAGGCTACTATGTATATATGAGATTCTCACTGAACACAAGCTTCTAAAACTGCTTCCTCTGGAAATACTTACCCTAACCTCAGCTGAGCTAACCAGCAGGGTTTTGCACTTCAGTGCTGCAAGCTGCCTTTGTTCAGTGGGATATCTGCTCATATGACTTGAGGAAACTCTAATGTATGTTCAGCTCTTGAAACTATCTGTTTTCAAACCTTCAGCCAGGGGAGACTAGCTTGTAATATTGAAGAAAGTCAAAATTGTAGTTTATTCAGTTTTTTTTAATCTCTAAAAATGATTGTATATTTTTCTTGTCAGTATATGGTTAAAGTTTAGTTGAATGTCTACCCAGTTCTGTTTAGATTAAAAAAGTGAAAGGAGACCTTATTAATTTGAAAGTATACGGTTACTGTTTCAGTAAGGGCAGGAATGACTCAATAGGGAAGTCATCTTTTCCAGAACAGTGCATAGGACTGGTTGATTTATTACAAGAAGATGGGACAATTGTTTCACAGTGGTTGAATGCTGCCACTTCTGGTGCCATAAAAAGTACTGGCTTGACATTTTTGAAGATTAATGCTAAGAGTGAAGGAAATGGGAAGGAGAAGTCCTTGAATCTTCCAGTCGATAATGCAGAGAGAACAAATCTCAAACTTAAAGATGAGTAATATGCTGATAGAGACTCGGTGGCTAAAGTCATCACTGCTGTAACTAACTGCAATGATTTTCCACAAGGCAGTTAGGCATTACGGATGTCTTACCTCTCCTCCCCTTCCTCCTCATTCTGGCATGGCATGACCCTGCAAATTTTGAGGCATTAAGCTTTTACCCATGTCTGCAGAAAACAATGAGATGCTTATACGAAGGTCAAATTATTAAATATGGAGACAATTCACAGATATTTTGAAGTGTTGTAGTAGCTATATTAAAGGGTAGAATAGGTTAATTTGTTTGTCCTTTGTTCAGGGACCCTTAAGCACCTGTCCAGGTATATGCACTATGAAACAACTCCCATCTTTATAAACTAGTGCGGAACTCTTGACTGGTACAAATGTTGATGTGATCACCTGACTGCTCATCTCAACTTTTTTCTGTGCAGCACCAGTGCTGGGTAAAAACTCTTGCAAAAATATCTGGGACAAAGCACAACATTCTTTTTTTTTTTTTTTTTCTTCTGTAAATTGCCAGGGAGGTGTAAACAATTACTGGCACTTACAGGAGTGAAGGTACTCTGCTACAGCTCTTTAGAAGGATAGTGTTTAATGATTAGAACATGTATGGAGTGAGAAGACTTCACTAGTAATGGTGCTGGGTTGATGTATAGTACAGCAAATTCTGAGGTTTTAAGCAGTGTTCTTTTTAAGAAATTAGTTTCATATCTGTTTCTGGAATGGAAATTTTGACGATTGCTCACAAGAAGTGAACTTTTTGTGGAAAATTAATTTGTGCTCAGCCAATCAAGAGGGGGGTGAACAAGCACAATCTTAGTTTATACCAAATTGTTCCATCATAACTGCTGAAAACAAATTCTTAGTGTGTTTAGTCTAGTGTGACCACTATAATTTAAGAGGTACTGGATTTGTACTTACAAGATAGAACAATGAAACTTTTAGGTAAAATTTAAAATAAATGGATCTGAAGAAAGCATGCTGGTAAACATCCTAATAAAGAGGGGAAGAAGGGGGAAGGGAAAATACATACTCTAGCATGATATAATTACAGCTGAGCAAATATGTCTGGCATGCCTGAATATATACACCGACTCAGCTTTTGCTGTTGGAAGGCTGTGGGTCATCTGTAGTTATAGTGGCTGGGACAAGTAGCTCTGAAGTTATGAACTGGTGCCTTGTTTCGTGTGGCTATGTTCTGTCCTTATCAGGATTGGACTGACATTCTTTTATGTTGGCATGCACCTAAAAACTATACTTAGAAAATATTTTTAGCTGCAAAGTTCTATCAGTCTGTTTTGTCTTAATTGCAAAGAGAAGCTCCCTGCGTACACAGTCATTGCCACATACCAGTATGTTGTAGCATTACGGCTGGAATAGACTTCTGTGACTTTTTGCTGATTGAGTGAAGTTGCACAAAAATTAGTATGTTTTTCTAGTTTACTAGAATTGAGGCATGTAGCTCACAAGTTTTAAGGAAAGAGGAAATAGACAAGGGTAGAAATGGCAATCTGAGTATCACTTGGTTTTCAGTTTTAATTGGCAACTTTTAAGATCAGACAGTAACTGTGAACAGGATTCTCATAGTTCTGCATAAATTCTGTATGTGTAGTGTCAGCCTGAAATGACTCTTCATTTACAGCATGTCATGAGTGATAGAATCATCTGTGTTCTAAGGGACAAGGACTTGAATGGACTACTATAAGTAGATACCTAAATATCTTTTTGCAGTGTTGTAATTAAAACTTGTAGCTCTCACATAATGAACTTTTTCCTACCTTGTAGTACCGAAAATTGAACAAAAAGAAAAACCCACAATCAGTTACCTTAGAGATACAGGTGTAATGTCTTGTGAATGTCCTGGCTATACAGCCATTTCTTGGACCTGGTATATGACGAATGGAAGTAAACAGGTAAGGTTTCCATTTGTTTGCCAAACAAAACAGTGTGGCAAAACCCAAGTACAGACACTTTGTAAAATATGATGACTTTTTGCTGTAGGCTCTGCTAATTGAATTTCTGTTAAAGCTCATTTAAATCTCTGTACATGAGGGGGAAAAAAAAATCTGTGATATTTAGGAATAGTCGTTATTGCAGGGATTTACTTTTTGTTCTGTTTTTATGATGCTCTCTTTCCAGAAAGTCCCTGCCATACTCTTACAGCCCAGATAGAAGTGAAACAAATCAGGCGGGTCATTAGATACTTCATTTTACTATATTAATGGTCATATTTTGTTCAAATTCTGCTGCTTGATACCAAGAAAAATCTTACAACACAACATTTCTAAAGACGTGAAAGGTATTGGAGGCTTGAGGTGAATAGGCACATACCCATTTTTATCATTCCCCCTATACAAGTAATTCTCTATTTCGCAGTCTGTATGGCCTCTGGGGCACTTGGAGCTAAAGGAAGTCATCCCATTGTGGAGGCTGCTGTGCGACTTGATACTGAAGGAGCTGAAATCTCTTCTCGCTTCTGCTCTGAGAAAGCATCTTGCTCAGCAGTTTCCCTCCTTCACATACCCACATTTGGAGATCCCCATTAGTCTTGGAAGCATAACCACTTTGTTCTAGCCCTTTTCTGGGGGAAGCACTATTTAACTTCTAAAATAAGTTAGAGAGGAGGTAAATAGATCTGTGTCCTCCATGCTGCTGGAGAGTAGCACCAGCTTGTAAGACTGTCAACATAATTTCCAGTGAAGTAGCATTCCCAGTTCAACTTGAAAATACATGCTTTGTGCTGTGGTAAAACCTGGGTGTTGCATCCTGACACCTGAGGCTGCCTGTGTCAGTGGGGTGTCAGTAGAGTCAGGGCTACCTTTCGTCTCATCTCGAGTAGACTAAAACAGGTCAGAGAACTTGCTCATTAAAAGTGTGTATTTTCCTCCACTGGATATAAGGGGAACACAGGCAGACAGCTAAGATAAAACCTTCCCTTGGAGGTGCACTAAACATAATTCACAAATGCCACTTCTGAACTTGTTTTTACATCGCTCTATAAAGAACTGTCTATTGATAATATAAATAATTTGATTAGGCACTTTCTCATTACATTAATAAGACTTGTGTTTTTTCATTTCAGATTGTCATTAATGAGTCTTTGCTGGCAGACAGGTATGTAATTAGTAAAAAGTCTGCCAGTATAACCCAGCTGAAGATACTGAAGCTTTCCAAGGAGGATGGTGGTGAATACTGGTGTGAAGCTACTTTTGAATTAGGGAAAAGTGAAGGAAGACTGGAGCTTAAAGTTCTGTCCTTCGTGGTGCCTCTCAAACCCTTCATAGCAATTGTGGTTGAAGTTGTTGTTTTCATAGCTCTCATTGTCTGTTATGAGATATATTCAACAAAAGTAAAACGTACAGGTAAGCCTATTCTAGCTTTCCATTGAAATTGCAGACAAAACCAGAAAGATATGACATGTAACACTTCATACATGAAGTGCAGTGTGATTTTTTTTTTTTTTTTTTTCCCCCACCCACCCACCTGTTTTTTCTGATAAAATACTTTCTTCTAGAACACTACATTATTTTTGGATTTTTTAAATCTCTTTCATGAGTCTTGAATTTAGGTACAAAGTGTTTTCGGTAAGCAGTGCTTTTCCATAAATGTTTTGATATAGTCATTACTTTTTTCCTTACAAGACAAAATGATCTAGAGGCTATGCTTGTTTAGAAATGGAAGTAACTCTTAGTAGTCTTGAAGAGAGAAACTTCTGTTAAGCAATTGTGTAAGAAGGAAAAAATGCATTAAACCAGAACTCACTAATGTTTATGGTTGAACCTAAGGCACATATAGGTGAGCCAAACTAGATGTACAAGATGAAACAGAAGTGATATATGTATATAAAAACCCTATACATGTGTATCTATATTATGTGTATATGCGCATATGTTTTTCAGTTTTATACATATATGTATGTATATATGTTGTATATATAACATGTATTAAAATCAGGCTAAAACTTGATCAAAGTAAGCTTTTTGAAAAATTCACAGGTATTTCCACTGAACAGAGAAACAAGATAATTTGAACTATAAATCTGGGAAAACTAATAAAATGAAAAAAAATGTTTTGCTTAGACATGGAGTAAATAACATAATAAGCCAGAACTTTTCTAGTGTTTGTTAAATTGAGACCTTATATAATTCTTTTTCTGTTATGCAGAAACCGAAAAAGAATTTGACCAAATTGAGCATCTGTAAGTAAAGAATTTGTGTACTATAGTTAAGTATTTGCTCTTTTGCGTATTAGTGTGTTGTGTAAAATTACACCTTGTTGTTGACCCAATGGGTAAGGGTTAATGATGAATGAGAAGGTATTGTTCATTCCTTTCCTTGAGACTTCCTTAAAAATTCCAGTGTGCAGAATGCTGTTTTCTAGGCAGCACTTAATTTTGGTGTTCAGATTATATTTAATTTTTTTTTTTTTTTTTTTTAGAACACCATGTATTCTCATTATGAGCTCATTCTAAAATCGTAGAATCATAGAATGGTTTGTTTTGAAAGGATTTTAAAGATCATCTCATGCTATCCCCTCCTGCCATGGGCAGGGAAGCTCTATTATTAGGAAAAAATCACTTTCAGGTAGAAATTTTATAAAAGAGTCTTTGAAATTTTTCTCTTATTTTATTTATACATATTAACATAAATTTCTGTCACGTGCATGTTGACAAAGCCCAAATTATCTTGGGTAAGCCTGTAGTTTCTGGGTTATTGAGAGCTGGTGTTATTGCCTGTTTTGATGGCTGCAGTGCTGGAGCCAAAGGGGTAGCTGTAGGCGCTTGTGTTGCTGTTCTGCTGCTTGAGTGTTGGTGCTCTCATGTAGGCTTCCCCATCCTGGGGATGATGCAAAGCTTGCTTGCTAAAGTAAACTATACCTCTCTCTATCAGCCCGTTGTTGAAGCTCAGTCACTTCATCTGGCATGTTAACTTCCTTTTGTTTTGAGATGCAGCCTAGCAGTTCTTTTTCGTTGTGTCCAATCTAATGCATGTTTTAGTCTCAGTCCCTTCACTTCAGTTTATCTCTTTTTGTCCTTCTGCATGGCGCCCTTCTTGAATTTCTTGCTGCAGTGACCTTTGTCTCCCTATGTTGTATTTATGGTTCCATTCCTATTTGCAGTGCTAGGTCATAGAATCATAGAATAGTTAGGGTTGGAAAGGATCTTAAGATCATCCAGTTCCAACCCCCCTGCCATGGGCAAGGACACCTCCCACTAAACCATGCCACCCAAGGCTCTGTCCATCCCAGCCTTGAGCACCACCAGCGATGGAGCATTCACAGCTTCCCTGGGCAACCCATTCCAGGGCCTCACCACCGTTACAGTAAAGAATTTCTTCGTCGTATCCAATCTAAACTTCCCCTGTGTAAGTTCAAACCCATTAAAATTTATTTTTAGTATTTATCCCTCTTTTAACCAGCTTTAAAATTCATTTACATTGTAACCTGGAATATGGCTTGGAAATTTATTATGCTATTATACTGCTGTTTCATATGAATCATAGAATAGTAAGGGTTTGAAAGGACCTAAAGATCATCTACTTCCAACCTCCTTGCCTTGGGCAGGGACACCACGTGCTAAACTATGTCACCCAAGACTGTCCAGCCTGGCCTTGAGCACTACCAGGGATGGAGCATTCACAGCTTCTCTGGGCAGCCAGTTCCAGTGCCTCACCAGCCTCACAGTAGAATCATAGAATAGTTCGGGTTGGAAAGGACTTTAAGATCATCTAGTTCCAACCCCCCTGCCATGGGCAGGGACACCTCCCACAAAAGCATGTCACCCAAGGCTCTGTCCAGCCTGGCCTTGAACACCGCCACCGATGGAGCATTCACAGCTTCCCTGGGCAACCCATTCCAGGGCCTCACCACCCTTACAGTAAAGAATTTCTTCTTCATATCCAATCTAAACTTTCCGTGTGTAAGTTTGAACCCATTACCCCTTGTCCTATCACTACAGTCCCTCATGAAGAGTCCCTCCCCAGCATCCTTATAGGCCCCCTTCAGATACTGGAAGGCTGCTATAAGGTCTTCAAGCAGCCTTGTCTTCTCCAGGCTGAACAGCCCCAACTTTCTCATCCTGTCTTCATAGGGGAGGTGCCCAGCCCTCTTATTGTCCTCATGGTGCTCCTCTGGGCTTGCTCCAGCAGATCCATGTCCTTAAGTTAAGGCCACCAGAACTGTACGCAGTACTCCCAAGTGAGGTCTGATGAGGGCAGAGTAGAGGGGCGTGATCAACTCCCTCGACCTGCTGGTCACATTTCTTTTGATGCAGCCCAGGATATGGTTGGCTTTCTGGGCTGCGAGCTCACACTGCCAGCTCATGTTCATGTTTTCATCGACCAACACCCCCAAGTCTTTCTCCGCAGGGCTGCTCTGAATCTCTTCTCTGCCCAGCCTGTAGCTGTGCCTGGCATTGCTCCAACACAGGTGTAGGACCTTGCACTTGTCATGGTTAAACTTCATAAAGTTGGCATCAGCCCACCTCACAAGCGTGTCAAGGTCCGTCTGGATGGCATTCCTTCCCTCCAGTGTATCAACCGAACAACACAGCTTGATGTCATCGGCGAACTTGCTGAGGGCGCACTCAATCCCACTGTCCATGTCACTGACAAAGATGTTGAACAAGGCTGGTCCCAGCACCAATCCCTGAGGGACACCGCTCGTTACTGGTCTCCAGCTGGACATTGAGCCATTGACCACAACTCTTTGCGTGCGGCCATCCAACCGATTCCTTATCCACCGGGTGGTCTATCCATTGTATTTATGTCCTTCCAGTTTAGAGACTAAGCTGTCTTTGTGGGACAGTGTCAAATGCTTTGCCCAAGTCCATATGATGTCAACTACTCTACCCGTGTCCATCAGTTCTGTAGCCCTATCATAGAAGGCCACCGAATTGGTCAGGCAGGATTTTTCCCCTTAGTGAAGCCATGCTGGCTGTCGCCAAGCGCCTCATTGTTTTTCATGTGCCTTGGCATGCTTTCCAGGAGAATTTCCTCCAAGATTTTGCCAGGCACAGAGGTGAGACTGACTGGAAATGTCTTGGGTTGAAATCGCCCTTGTTGTGCAACCCTGCTCAGTATAGTGCACTGAAATCATGTTTCTCAAGCCTGATATGATGTGGGATGTGGTTTTGATCAGCTGATAAATCTTTATTTTGGAGTTCTGTCTTAGGTACGCACATGTGAAGAAAATCTTCTAAACCTTGTACTTTTTGCCTGATTTTAATAACTGAAAACTATATCAGCTACTGGCTGTTTAGGAGATAGATTTGTGTATCAGAGAAAATGACTTCAAAGGAACTTCTCAAGTCTGTTATGTCAAATGATGACTAATATACATCTGAATTAGGTTGATGAGGCTATAATTAGATTACAGTTCTAATACTATATATGTAATAATGCTTCAGTTCTATAATGCTACAGTTTTAGCCAGGAGGCTAGTGATTCAGCAGTAGGGTTTTTTTCTGTTGTTGTTTTTTTTTTTTTTTTTTGTTGTTTTTTTTTTTTAATTGAGAGTATTGTTAATATAAGTGTTTGTGACCAACACCCTATAGCTAGTTGTAGGTAATCCAGAAAAAGCAATCGTAGTATTTCAGCCAATATTCTGAGGAAGTTGAGGTGTTTATTGTTTAAGCATTCACTTTATATACGAATTCTGTACACTGAATTAAATGATAGTACAGCAATGATTTCTGGGACTAGTGTCACTGTTTTATCTTAGGCCCAGAACTTTGTGGGATTTTGAGGGGGATTGACTTGTCTTTACTACTTGGCTGAAAGATCTCAAGAGTCAGGGTTTTTGGTGCTTAATTTTATGTTAGTAGAGGGAAAATCAACTAGATGTACTCTGTTACTGGACTGTGGGGCTGTAATGACTGTGCTCCTACTAAAAAGTTGAGTTCTGGAATTTAACATCTCTTTCTTACAGTAAATCAGAAGACAGTGGTCTGGAAAGCAGTGAGGCTAGGCAGAGAAGAATTTGATCTGGTTCCTGGAAAGGTACGTAGAGATGAAATAGAGACAAGAATTTACTCTTTTCTTCAACAGCCTAATGTAAGGATGAAGAAATCCATTGTGCCATCCCAGTGTCCTAGTGTGGTTGGTTGTTGTTTTTTTTCGGTTGGCTGTTTTGTTTTTTTGTTGTTTTTTTTTTTTTTTAAATGTGTGAACATTGGAATAGAACCATTGTTTAGATAAAACAATATATAGTAATTTATGATGTAATGTCAGCAAGACAATGAGTCCAGTCCCTTTTAATTCAATGCCATCATCATCCTTGTGGTTTAGTAGTTCTGTTCACCTATGCAGTTCTTAAAATAGGACCTGGATTAACTTGCTTAATAAACCTGGTTCCTGTTGAAATATATCTGTAGTTGGCTGTATAAGTGCTGAGGTGCATAATTGTTGGTGTATCTAAGCCCCTACTCTTTAGGCTGTATTTTGGGGTTTGAGTGAGTTCATGGAGGAAGCATGCAAGTGGGGAATGTGACAGTAACAAAGATACGAAACAAGGGATTATAGGAGTCTAGGAAAATAGACAAAGTGTAATAGATGGTGATGGAAAGCTTCAGTGGTAGAAGGAAGCAGAGGATACGTAGCCCTCTGGTACCTATATAGTGAACACACTCATCCTTGTTACTCTTTACAGCATAATTACAGATTGCTTCTACTTACACCAGATGGAAATGCTTGTTAGAGGATGGTATGTCAGATGAGCATCAATCCTACACACTAGCTATTTCCTGTTGTTATTCCCCCTCTGCGTCTGGCACCCAATCTCTCATCTCAAGATGAGGTATTAATGACTTTGTATTCATATCTCGTAGCGTTTCTCCTCATCACAGGCCATCTACTTAAAGGACGATTGTTTCCATACCTTTTGTTTTAAAGAGCAGAGAAGTGACAGGTGAAGAGTAACAAACAGAAAATAATCACAAGTACTTTCAAGAGTATATTCTCTCCTCTGTTTTCTTACATAGAATCATAGAATCATAGAATAGTAAGGGTTGGAAAGGACCTCAAGATCATCGAGTTCCAACCCCCCCGCCATGGGCAGGGACACCTCACACTAAACCATGCCATCCAAGGCTATGTCCAACCCCACCTTGAACACCGCCAGGGATGAAGCATTCACAACTTCCCTGGGCAACCCATTCCAGGGCCCCACCACCCTCACAGTAAAGAATTTCTTCCTCAGATCCAATCTAAACCTCCCCTATTTAAGTTTAAACCCATTACTCCTTGTCCTCTCACCACAGTCCCTAATGAAGAGTCCCTCCCCAGCATCCCTATAGGCCCCCTTCAGGTATTGGAAGGCTGCTCTGAGGTCTCCATGCAGCCTTCTCTTCTCCAGGCTGAACAGCCCCAATTTTCTCAGCCTATCTTCATACGAGAGGTGCTCCAGTCCCCTGATCATCTTCGTGGCCCTCCCCTGCACTTGTTCTAACAGTTCCATGTCCTTTTTATGTTGAGGACACCAGAACTGCACGCAATACTCCAAGTGAGGTCTCACGAGAGCAGAGTAGAGGGGCAGGATCACCTCCCTCGACCTGCTGGTCACACTCCTTTTGATGCAGGCCAGAATACGGTTGGCCTTCTGGGCTGCAAGCGCACACTGCAGGCTCATGTTCATTTTTTCATCAACCCACACCCTCAAGTCCTTCTCCGCAGGGCTGCTCTCAATCTCCTCCCCGCCCAATCTGTAGCTGTGCCTGGCATTGCTCCGACCCAGGTGTAGGACTTTGCATTTAGCATGGTTAAACTTCATTAGGTTGGCATCAGCCCACCTCACAAGCGTGTCAAGGTCCCTCTAGATGGCATTCCTTCCCTCCAATGTATCAACCGAACCACACAGCTTGGTGTCATCAGCAAACTTGCTGAGGGCTCACTCAATCCCACTGTCCATGTCACCCACAAAGATGTTGAACAAGACCGGTCCCAACACCGATCCCTGGGGGACACCACTTGTTACTGGTCTCCAGCTGGACATTGAGCCATTGAGCACTACTCTTTGCGTGCGGCCATCCAGCCAGTTCTTTATCCACCGAGTGGTCCGCCTATCAAATTGATGTCTCTCCAACTTAGAGAGAAGGATGTCATGGGAGACAGTGTCAAAGGCTTTACACAAGTCCAGGTAGATGACATCAACTGCTCTGCCCCTGTCCATCAGTTCCGTAGCCCCTTCATAGAAGGTCACCAGATTGGTCAGGCAGGATTTCCCCTTAGTGAAGCCATGCTGGCTGTCCCCAAGCACCTTGTTGGTTTTCATGTGCCTTAGCATGCCTTCCAGGATAATCCGCTCCAAGATTTTGCCAGGCACAGAGGTGAGACTGACTGGTCTGTAATTCCCCGGGTCATCCATTTTTCCCTTCTTAAAAATGGGGGTTATATTTCCCTTTTTTCAGTCATCGGGAACTTCACCTGACTGCCATGATTTTTCAAATATGATGGACAGTGGCTTAGCAACTTCATTTGCCAGCTCCTTCAGGACCCGTGGATGGATTTCATCCAGTCCCATTGACTTGTATACATTCAGGTTCCTAAGGTGGTCCCGAACAAGATCCTCCCCCACAGTGGGCCCAGGGTCCCCACCCTCACCGTCCCCCTGTCTGCCTTCCAAGACTTGTGTGGTGTGGTCAGAGCATTTGCCCGTAAAGACTGAGGCAAAGAAGTCATTAAGAACCTCAGCCTTCTCCAAATCCGTGGTAGCCAGTTCTCCCGATAGCTTCTGGAGAGGGCCCACGGTGTCCCTAACCTGTCTCTTATTGGCAATGTACCTATAAAATCCCTTCCTGTTATCCTTAACATCCCTAGCCAAGTTTAATTCTAAGTGGGCCTTAGCTTTCCTAACCTGGTCCCTAGCTTCCCGGACAACATCCCTGTATGTTGTACTTGTGATTGCTGTGACTTAGTTTCTCAAGGTGTCATGGCTTAACCCTGGGTAGCAACTAAGCCCCACCCAGCTGGTTGCTCACACTCCCCTGGTGGGATGGGAGAAAGAATCAGAAGGGTAAAACTGAGAAAACTCGTGGGTTGAGATAAAGACAGTTTTATGGGCAAAGCAAAAGCTCCACACACAAGCAAAGCAAGTGGTGAATTCATTTACCACTTCCTATGGTCAGGTAGGTGTTCAGCCACCTTCGGGAAAGCGGGGCTCCATCATGCATAATGGTTGCTTGAGAAGACAGATGCTTTAATTCCACATATTATTTCCACTTCCCTTCGTTCTTCCCATAGCTTTATTTATTGAGTGTGAGGTTCTATGACATGGGATATCCCTTGGTTCATTTGAGGTCAGCTGTCCTGGCTGTCCCTTCCCAACTCCTTGTGCACCCCCAATCTGCTCGCTGGTGGGGTGGTGTGAAGAGCAGAAAAGGCCTTGACTCTGTAAGCCCTGCTCAGCAATAGCGAAAATGTTCCTGCGTTATGCTGTTTCCAGCACAAATTTGAAACACAGCCCACACCAGCTACTGTGAGGAAAATTAGCTTTATCCCAGCCAAAACCAGCGCAAAAGAATTTATCCCATATTGGTTCTAAGGTCCTATTCTTGTAAGGCCCTTTTGGCGCATGTTACTCAGTGAATCACTAAGGGTTCAGATTCGCAAATTGGACCATTTAAAAAAAAATAAAGGAAAATCTGAACGGTAACGAAGCTTATTTTCAAACAAATATGGTAAAATATTAAGCAGCAAAATAATAAAATTGGTGTTACAAGGAAATATGTTTATCTTTTTCAGGAGATTTAGAGCAACAGACATGAAAATCATCACAAAGCTACAGAAGTATGCAGCTATGCATTTTAAACATCCATTACGTTTCTAAGTAAACTCCTCTACACTTTTAGAAAGTAAGATGCTTTTAAAATAGCTGTGAAACTGCTTATTTTATACAGATGATACTGTATTCTGATGTACTGCATTTAGAACTCTGCTAACATTTGTCATTTTACTACTAAAAGGCCTTTTTTTTAATGTGATTAGACTTCCTGTTGTTTGACTGATGTGTTTGATTTTATGTTCTAAATTGGAACTAACTTTGCATTTGCTGAATGAACAGATGATATAGTATGGGCCTATAAGTGTTACAAGGCTGGACTTGTAAGATCAAAAAAGTATTTCCACCAAAGAAAATGCCTTTTACTAGAAGATGAAGCAAATGCGACACAGCCATTTTTTACAAAAGAAATAGTCAAAGGGAAATCTTTATCATTATTTAAATTAAACATTAGCAGGTTTGCAGTTTGCTCCGAACAGTAAAATATCTTCATTCTGACTTTTCTTAGCTTCATTTAAATGAGAAAGATAGGTACATTCTGAATACTTAAGATATGAATTTTCTGAAGATGCCCTGCCATATTATGTGTGCTACTATACTGTAATTCTAAATAGGCTAAATACTTACTTACTGTTCAGACCAGATATTTCAGATTATTCCAGAGTAGACGAAAGAAGCAAAGGGGATACAGTACCATATCCAAAGAAACTGAAATAATTCTTTACACTTGTAAAATTACTGCAGGATCTGAGGGCTGCAAACCCAGTTTTGCAATTGTAATTTATACAGAACACAGAAATTTCACAAATATGGCTATGTGGTTCTTAAGTCCTGTCTACTTGATACCTGTTGCTTCTTGCAGCATACTGTATTTTCCTTAAACTCCTCTTAAAGCACAGAGTAGGTCTTGAGCAGCTAAAATTTTCAGAGTATTGCGATAAAGCAACAGGAGTACCACTAGTTCTCTTACACGCAAAATTGTGACACTGCTGTTATGACTTAAGATACTTCTTTAGAAGAGCTAGTTGCGATAATTCTAAATGTACCATTTACTTACACAATCAGCAATTCAAAAAGGTGCAGCTAATAGAATGTCATTTGATTGCCTTAGTTGCCTTTGCTTGCTAATCTAAAAGAAAAATAAGAAAAACTTAAATTTTAAGAAAGGGAAAAGTCAAGTCTTCAAAATAATTTCTTTTCTCAACAAAAATGTAAGGAAAAAGCAGGCAGCATTTGCAAACTCCCTAGGGAAATGAAAGGAAAAAACATATAAACAGAATTTCCCTGAACTGGTCATTTTTGTTTGACCATAGATGAAGGAATACAGAAAATTAAGTTTAGTTCCCTTCCTTTATTTTTCTGATTTTACAGTTCTTATGGATTTGAGAATAACAGAAAGCCTAGCATTAGCTGTTGGAGATGGAGGGGCAAAATCCAGTCTAATATATGCTTTTTTGTTCTCATTGCTTATTTTGCATCTTTAAAATTACAAGTTAAAGGTAAAAAACAATGGGAAGTATATAAGCATGAAGTGATTGACTGTGTAAGGGCTGAGCACTGATGAAGATTTCCCTAAGATACTATGTTTGTTGTATTTTGCCTTGAAGTTTCTATGCACTGTAAAAACCAGAATGCATTTATAGCTTTTCATGTAAATTTATTGTTGCTATAAAGTTGTTTTGTTTTACCAAGTAAATGGTTTGCAATTCGGAAAGATTTACTTCTGTATATTGTTTGAAACAATTTTTGTAGCTATTTCAGTAGTGAAAAAGAGTAAGCTTACATAGATCTGAGAGATTCGGAATAAAGCAGGATTAGTATCTCTTGCAACAAAAAGGAGGCTAGGTACTATCTGGAAAAGAGACCACCTTTTAAGCAGAAGTGGTAGCAACTTATTTTGCCTTCACAGAGCATTCCTAGCTGATACTGAAATTGTGGTATGAAGTCTTAGCCAACATCGGCCAGACTTAAGATCTTATTTTTTTTTGGTGTTAGCAAAAAAGGGTTGCACTGAAGGCAAGCAGGAGCTGGAAAACGTGGATTAAGTGTAGATTTTACATCTATGATGTGCTTCTCCTATCAGGCCTTTATTTTGGTCAAATTGGCTTCTGTAACTATAGTTTTGTCCTGACCTGCCTCTAGCATGTTGTGCTTGCCATGTCTGCAAAGGGTTTCCTGTTTGGTTTTAGGCTGTAAGTAGCTTTTCATATTGGTAAGTGGTTTTATTCATCATATGTCAGCATAGGTTTAAACCTTGGGTTCCCCTACAAAGGGCAATAGATAGTATTAAAGGATACACATTAGAAATCTGGCATAATTAGTGGTATCTCCTACAAACAGCAGGGTGAAGTGTAAGGATCCACAAAATTAGTCTTAATAAGGTACACTAATCTGTAATTGACCTAATGGTTAGGCTCGGCCATATACATTTGTTGGGCTGATCTTGTCTTCCAAGATCAAGTAATTGTTTTCATGCAAGAGTTTATTGGTTTCTATACCAACAAAAGCCTTATCCATTTTTTAGAGGAAAAGACTATACGGTCTGCAAAACAATCCTGAAAGGCTGTTTTCCTAATGCTTCAAAGTGGTCACTGCAAATTTCTCCTCTACGGAGGTCCAAAGTAAACACAAGGAGCTGTGAGGCCAGATTCCTTGTGAAGATTGACAAATAATAGAAGAGTTTTCAAACTCTGAGCTCAGATAGAACTGTAAGACTGTTTCTTTAGGATGGAGAACCTAAGAATTACCCAATAGTGGGCCAAGATAGTTAAGTGATTACTTACAGGTCATTTGACACACGCAATCCTAGAGAAGAGAGGGAAAACCCATCAGTATTGATGTTGATACTGAAATCAGCATCTGTGTGCCTCTAACTCTTTTTCAGCTGAAGAAAATGAGGTTTGTATCCTGCTTTAAATTCACCCTCAAAGCTTTCCAACACTGTTGAGCAATTAGAAGGAAACTGATTGGTGTCTTAGCTGTAGGGAGAGTTCTTGAGTGGAGAGGTCCTTTAACTGTTGAGCTATGCAGCACATGCAGGCTCACCATGATTAACTGTATCATGTTGCGGTTACAGCTGGCAGCTCCCCCAGATCAGGAATGGGCAAGGAGTGAGGAAAAAAACAGTTGAATAGTTGTAGGGACATGGCAAGGACTTGCAGGTATTCCGTAGGGGTCCTGAGGGACGGACAGCTGGTACTGAGATAACTTGCAGTTAAGATGTGTACAGGGAAGACAGTGCAAATCTGTAGGACAAAAAGCCAATTTTTTTAAACTGTGCCATTCAGAATGTTTGTGTAGGAAGTTCTGTACAGTGACTGAAAACAGTCTGCCATTGCTAAGTGCTTGCACAGGTGAAAAAAACAAGCGATATATTTTATGTTGGAAGCAATATCTTTGAAAAATGTTTCTCCACTGGTTTCAAATAGTTTTGAAGTCTTGTTATTATTCTTACCTAGTTCATGTATATCTAATGCATAAAACAATTCTTGTTACTGAAACTGCGTTTAAATTTACTGTTGATAAGTTCATTTTTGTAGTTGAATTGTATAAGACTTCATAATTGTTTGTTACATCTTAGCCAAAATGGTTGTGGTTTTTTCCACATGGAAACGTAATACAATATGTTTTTTTCATTCAGCCTTTTATTTAACCAAAGAAAAATTTGGAGATTTATTTGTTTCTATATTTTTTTAATTATTGCTAGGGTAATACTTCTGTCAACTGACTTGCTGGTTTATTTTCAAATTGACATTAAGAGTTACATAACAGTGCCTTAAAGGAATTTGTTTACTGTAGTTTATTCTCTCATTTGCAATATGCTTGTTGAAAGTTTCAGAAGAAACCTGGCAGCAAAATCTATTTTTCTAGTGAACGACTACTAAGCCTAATGCTTTTATTACACTTGCCTTATTTTTACATTCTGATTTTATACTTTGTGCTCATTCAACTGCTTTATTGTTTTGCTTGAGCTGTAAGATGTATACAGAAATTGAAATAGTCTCTGTGTGATGTACCTGAAATAACATGGAGAGTAGTTATGAGTAGTGTGAATTTTTAATACTGTACTTAAAAATAATTCCAATAAACCATTAAGAAGCCATTAAGTGGAGAGTGATCTTATGCTTGGTGTCTTAGACAAGCAAAACCAGACTCTCATTTGTTTTCTTGTCCATGCCCATGTATCTTATGCTAGACATAAACTGCTCATTTGCTTGAGCAACAAACTGCCTTTATTCAGAGCTGTAACCTTCTAGGTAGATTGCCAAAGATAAGTAATGCCTAAGTAATTCTTGTGTAAATGCATATACTGCATTTGTCTGAGATTAATCCCTTCTAATTTGGCCATTCAGGTTAGGCACCTATCCCTTCTGTTTTCTCAGTTAATAAGGGGTGGGTGGGCAGGATTATCTTCCAGTAGAAAATAACAGCCTAAATGGAATCTGAAGTTAAGCAGGATAAATCTCAGCCTCTGAGTCAGTATTTTTTTATATCAAAACATATTTAAAATGGTGTTAGGCTTCCGATGAAGACAAATCCTTGCACCTGGCTTTGAAATTGAAATATTTCCTAGTTTTACCTCTCGGTTATCATTTTAAAGGGGACCTGAGAATATTTCATTAGGTTGCCTTCTACTACGATTACAAAGAGAAGTAATATGACACTTCCGTAGTGCATGTTTATGCTGACTGTGCTGTGTTAAGTAACACATCTCATCATTGCTGATTGCCCTGTTTGCCTGAGGAGTTCAAATGAGATTAAATAATTAAAATAAATTGCAAAGCAGGGAGTGTACATTCAGTTTCCCTTTTGGCAGTTGTTTTGAATGTTTGTGAGCACCTGTTTCCCCCTAGCACAGGATAGTGAGGTGGGCAGGAAGATGTTTGGAAGAGAGAAGAGTACCATTAGCTATATACTGCTAGTTAGAACTTCTTTTACAGAAGTACCAGTCTAGGCAAAAATAGCAAAGGCTAAACCTAACTGCTGCTGATAAATAGTCACATCCTAAGCAGATGTAGGATCTGGAGCCCTGGCTCTTGGAGGACGATTTACTGTGAGAGAGTAAGAGTGAAGCCATATGTTTGTAATACCATGTACTTCTCTACTGTCTTTTTCAAAAATCTGCTATAGGAAATGGAGAGTAATAGCAGAGGGAGAAAGTTTGGAGTTCTCCCAAGAGAGGAATAAGAGGATTTATATCCTTTGCTGTTTATAGTCATAGTCTTCTAAATGCATCATACTTTTGAAAAACATAAAGGACAATTTATAGAGCAGTATTGCTTTAAAAAGAAAAAAAGTTGACAGCTCAAACAAGTACAACGGATTAGAAACAAATAATCTCCACAGTGCAAATAAAATAGCAATAGCCTTTCCATATTGTTTAATAAGTGTTGTTCAGTCCCTTTAGTTCTCATCTTTCTATAGGTAAAGAGCTGATAATCATGTCTGACATTTTGAAATACATTAGCTTTTAGGTTTCTTGATAGATAGGCACCTACAATGTTATCCTCAGCTCACACTGAGACCATTAGAAGAGATGAAGTCATGCATCTACTCTTTGAAGCTTGGGTAATGCTTCGGTTTTATGGTGGTATGCTTGTCTTGATGAGCTGATCTCCATTTGCCACATAGCTCAGCCATTGCATCCACTTGCGCAAGTGGGATTTGGGATTATTCTAGGTACAGGTGTGGTGGTTTTGCTCAATGAATGGCCAAGTAAATATCTGTGACCATTAACTCTTAGAAGGAAAGGAAATAAATGATAAGAAAGAATCAGGAAAATGCTGTGAAGCAAGCAAGCCGCAGGGATAAAACCACCAGTTCAGAAATGTACAGGGTATGTAGAAGTTCTTACTTGCCTCTTTACATCCGCATAGAATCACAGAGTCATAGAATAGTTAGGGTTGGAAAGGATCTTAAGATCATCTAGTTCCAACTCCCCTGCCATGGGCAGGGACACCTCACACTAAACCATGCCACCCAAGGCTCTGTCCAACCTGGCCCTTAACACCGCCGGGGAGGGAGCATTCACAACTTCCCTGGGCAGCCTATTACAGTGCATCACCACCCTTACAGTAAAGAACTTCGTCCTTATATCCAATCTAAACTTCCCCCATTCAAGTTTTAACCCGTTACCCCTTGTGCTATTGCTACAGTCCCTAATGAAGTGTCCCTCCCCTGCATCCTTATAAGCCCCCTTCAGATACTGGAAGGTCTCCACACAGCCTTCTCTTCTCCAGGCTGAACAGCCCCAACTTTCTCATCCTGTCTTCATACGGAAGGTCCTCCAGTCCCCTGATCATCCTCGTGGCCCTCCTCTGGACTTGTTCCAACAGTTCCATGTCCTTTTTACATTGAGGATGCCAGAACTGTACACAATACTACAAGTGAGGTCTCACGAGAGCAGAGTAGAGGGGCAGGACTGGAGCACCCCCATATGAAGATAGGCTGAGAAAGTTGGGGCTGTTCAGCCTGGAGAAGACAAGGCTGTGTGGAGACCTTCCAGTATCTAAACGGGGCTTATAAGGATGTGGGGGGGGACACTTCATTAGGGACTGTAGTGATAGCACATGGGGTAACGGGTTAAAACTTGAAGGGGGGAAGTTTAGATTGGATATAAGGATGAAGTTCTTTACTGTAAGGGTGGTGATGCACTGTAATAGGTTGCCCAGGGAAGTTGTGAATGCTCCCTCCCTGGTGGTGTTCAAGGCCAGGTTGGACAGAGCCTTGGGTGACATGGTTTAGTGTGAGGTGTCCCTGCCCATGGCACTGGGGTTGGAACTAGATGATCTTAAGGTCCTTTCCAACCCTAACTATTCTATGATTCTGTGATTTTGCAAGATAAAAATTTTTAGAAAGATTCTCCTCCTTGGTACCAGACCAGCTCAGGAATGCAAGGAAGAATAAACCTGGTGAGACATCTGGGCAGCACATCTGTCTGAGACACATGAAAGGCAGATACAGGAAAGCTTGTCCACCAGATGAGAGCCTGCCCTGCTTGTTAATTCAAGTTTGGAAAGTATCTGGAAACAAATTTTTCAGGTGATAGGTCAGTAAAGAAATCAGCAAACCAGTAAAGTGATACAATGGGGAAGAGTCAGCATAGGGGCGGTGTCTCCACACAAGTCAGTAGGAGTTACTTGAAGGAATCTATACACATGTGGAGTGAAATTGTGTACTTTGTCTTTCTAACAAGGTCCCATACCAGTGATTCTGAAAAGATGAGGGCAAAAGCGATAGATATATTATGAGCCAACAGTTGCTTTAACAAGAAACAAGCATATGTGGTTAATATTCAGCTTTTGCAGAACAAGGAGGGATCAGGGATAAGATCCATGTTCTACATGTTAGTAAAAGCAAAAAGGGTGCTTAGTGAGATGAGAAAGTTTGATGATAGTTCTTGACTATAAATCTGAAAATGAGTTCTCAGGATTGTAGAAGAATAACATTTAGAACAAGATTAAGTGGCAGATAACAGAAGCTGATACAAGCAAAACTAGAGCTAGTTTACATACGTATTGTTAGGTTGTAATTTTCCCATGAGATGTCATTAAACTTGAGAACTGCTACAGCATATTGTGAGTATCACAGCTTAGACAAGCTGAAAAAGTAATTATGTAAATTCACAAATGAAAATTCTGCCATTAGCAAGTACTGATAAGAGCCTTTGTCTCAAGGACAGTCTAATCCAAGGATGATTCAAATCACGTCAGATATCCCTGAAGCATATCACTGTGTTGCTGCCATGCTTTCAAGAGATCAAGAGAAACCAAGGTACTGTTTGTCCAGATTTTCATTTTCGCCAATGAAAAATGCTATGCAGCAATCATTTATATACCTTTTCAAGCCACCAGTGTTCTTAACGTGTGATTTACTTTGTGCCTTTTTATATGAAGAGAAATGGTACACTAAATATTTCAGAAAAGACAGTTGAAATGCTATTGATTTTCTTTTCTTCAATTATCTTTCTTGTGTTAGAAGGGCTCTATTAGGATACATGCCCCCTAAGTGTACGCTTTTCATGTTGGTCAGTAGCCAGCTTTGAGGGTTGACCTTGGCCAACAGTGAGATACCCACACAGCTGCTTACTTGCTGCACTCCCTTCTGAGACAGGGAGGAAATAGAGGGAAGGCAAAAAGACTCTTGTATCAATACAGTGACACTTTTAATAAGGGAAGAAAAGGCTGTGCATGCAAATAAAGCAAAGAGAAGAATACGTTCGCTACCTGCCATTGGCAGACAGATGTCCAAGCAATTCCTGGCAACCAAGGCCACAGCATGTGTAACAGCTGCTTGGTAAGACAAATGCCATAACCAGAAATATCCCCACTTCCTTCTTGCTTTGAGCTTTTATGAGTGGCAAGGATGCTATGGAATATCCCTTTGGTGAGTTTGAGTCTGTTGACCTGGCTAGATACCCTCCTAATGTCTTCCTCCCCGCCCTCCCCCGCCAAGTTTAGTTGCTGAGAGGACAGAATGAGAAAGCCTTGATGCTGTGCAAACACTCTTCAACAGTGGCCAAAATACTGCTGTGTTACCAGCACTGGTTTAGCCAGAATTTTGAAACACATCACTGTATGGGCTGCTGTGAAGGACATTAACTCCATCACAGCCAGACCACCTACACCAATATCTTCAAAGGCTGAGCATCCATTCCAACAGTGGCCCTGAAACAGACCAAAAAAATCTCTTTTTTTCCAATGATAAAACTATCAAGATTTCTTGCCATCCGAGTTAATTGGCAGTAAATTTCTAGCAGCAGTCAAAACCCCAGAGGTGTAAGTAATGAGAACAAGCGTTTAAGAAATACAGTGAATATTTTTCCCCCTCCCCCTGAAAACACTGAATGTAAAATATGTCATTCTTTAAAGCATGTCATTCAACATTTGGCAATAGGTAAGGCAAACATGCTTTTGGGATTTTACATTTTTTCAAATAATCTGTGTGTGCCACTGGTAGTTTTCAAGATTTGAGGGATTTCTAGAACTAAACACTTTTCCTCCATGCTGAAGAAGCAGTGTTATAGATTTAAGCCTGGGAATTGGTTTTTCATCTCTCTTCCACACACCTTAGCAGAAGACAAAATATAATCTTCTAATTTAAGGCCCAGCTAGGAATTGATCTTCAGTCCGTGTTGTCATGTTGCATTTCCGACGCACCTTCCTAACAATCATAGAATCATAGAATCATAGAAGAGTTAGGGTTGGAAAGGATCTTAAGATATCTAGATCCAGCCCCCCTGCCATGGCCAGGGACACCTCACACTAAACCATGCCACCCAAGGCTCTGTCCAACCTGGCCTTGAACACCGCCAGCGATGGAGCATTCACAACTTCCCTGGGCAACCCATTCCAGTGCCTTAGGAAAGGATTCTATGATTTCCATGGCTGGAGAGACGGACTTGCCAGACAAAGCTTCGGTGAGGTCCTAGTTCTACTAACTACCATAGACGTGACCTGCAAATACCTCGCAATGTATATTTATATGCATAAAAGAGAGTTGAGGGGAAGGTAAGGGGAGTGAACAAAAAGAAGACGCAGGTGAGAAGAGTTTTCTTCTGGCTTCCCCCCTCCCCCCCAGCTCTTTAGCTCAGATGTGAAAATATTCATCTGCGCATTGTTCTTCACAGAAATTCTCTAAAAGACAATTCCAGATGCTGCTTCTGTTGGTTTTACATCAATCTTATGAAGCAGCAGGCAAAACGGTTTATTTCAGGGTACATTCAAATTGTGTGCAGAGAAGTTGTTGCTAGTAATATTAAGGGATTGATGTGATATTTTAGTGACTCCTAAAGTCAGATGAAGAACACAGCTGACTTAAACCTAGAAGTCAGAACTGCAGTTTAAAATCTCTAGAGGCTTTCTTGGTTGGTTGAGGGAATTTTGGCATATGAAAAAGACAAGGGGAAGATTAGTTAGATGCAAAGTCTGTAGTATTCAGACAGTTCTCAACTGGATTTCTGCAGCAAGGGTTGAGCTTGGGAAAACGACGTATTGTACAGCTCAAACCTTCTCTACAAAGAAAACATTAGGTTGCAGGACTAGTGTAGGACTCATAGCAGTGGCTTGTTCTGTTTCATCACACTTGAGTGATTTTAGTTCATTTCTTGATCATTTTCGGCTGATTCTACAGATGTAAAATGACTGAGCACCAAGACCTGAAGCTCTTACTAACAGAATTTGGTATGGTGCGTACTCTGTGTCATGTTTCATGGGAAGCTCTTACTGCGGTCACCATCCCTGCATTCACACAAGTGCTGTATCTGCTATGGATGGGTCTGTCTAGTCGTCACCCTGCATTTTCAAATGAGGTTCAGTTCCTTTTGAGTGGGGCCCATTTTTCAATAAGGTAAAATATCTGAAGGAAAAAAGTAGTTACTGAATTTAGAACGGGGAAGAGTAAAACTGAAATTGGCTTTCCTCATCTAAATTAGAGATACTGTTTTATGTATGGTAGACAAACATTTCTGTTTGTATTTATTACCTCTCAAAGTAGGTCAGCCAATGCTGAGAAGCAGTTCCCTGATATCATAGGAGTGATTTGACTAGAATCTGTTACAGTGCTTTAGAAGCAGTCCAGAATTGCTAGCTTAGGTTTCCAGTGAATCGGGGGCAAAATGTAGGTCCTGAAGATCTTGCTGAATACTTTGCTCAAATGAGAGTGAGACAAGCCAAAATTACAGGTCATCTGGGATACGATGCTGTGTCTTGTGCATGATGTGTCAAAACCATTTGAGTTTAGGCAACAGTTAATCCCTGGTCAGAGAGGGGACGTCTGTCAGGCCTTCAGGGCTGGTTTCTGCTGTGGCCTGAGAGGAAAGGAAGAGCCCTGGGCTTGTCCTTGGAGCCAAGTGGCTGAGGACGCATCAGGGGGCCCAGCAGCTGTCCCCAGAGCACAGCCACCAAGGGCTGGGATAGCCCCTGGACACAGGCACTGCCTCGGGGCCAGCACCCCAGAGGCTTCCTCTGAGGGCTGCTGGGCTGAGGGGCAGCGGATGTGGCAGAGCATGGGGGCCCCGTCACCCCCATGTCATTGTGGCACCACCAGGCAACGCAGCAGTCACAATGCCCGGGACAGAATAAAAGGGAGCAGCCTCCTGTGTCCCCTGGCGGGTGGCCCGAGGCAGCCCAAGGACATCCGAGAGGAAGTCCTTGAGGAGCTGGTGGAGTTACTTGGAGGGACCTTGACGGAGGAAGCCCAGCGCCTGGTCAAGGCTGCTGGAGGCCAGCTCCTGGCGGGACCAGCTTCTTAGCTCACAGGAGGGGAACAATTCTTTTCAGCTGGATAGCTGCGGCCAGACCATAGGAATGCTGCCTTGAAGAGCACTGCAGAGCTCATCATCCTCATCTCCTGCAGAGCCAGGGGCAGCAGCCATAAGCAACGAGATGCAGAGATCCAGGGGTCCCTGTGCCTTGCAGCAGCCACAGGAGCCCTGCCAGGCATAGGGAAGGAGGATTCTTGCCACCAGGGTCGATCGGGCCAGGGGCCTTTGGCTGCTCTCGCCAGCCCCCGAGGTGACTCTGGGTTGAGGGAGAATAGGGCTTGCGCATCTGTGGGGAGGAGTGATCAGCCTTGGGACCAGGAGCAGGTCTTGCTCACATGCTCAGGGATAGCCGATCGCCAGTGTTGGGGTCAGGAAGGAATTTTCCCCTGGGCAGATTGGCACTGGTCCCGGGGGTTTTTTGCCTTCCTCTGAGCATCGAGCAGGACCACTTGTTAGGGCTCCTCTGGTCTGTTCTGGCTGCTTATGCACCATGAAGGTGGCGCCTCGTGTCCTGCAGCTGGGGGGGGAAGGCCTTTTTTCCCCCACGGATCTGAGAGTGTCCACGGGGGTTTTTTGCCTTCCTCTGCAGCGGTGAGCCAGCCCCTTGACAGGGCTCCTCTGGGCTATTGTGGTCCAAAGGCTGCTGCTCCTGCTCCACGTGAGTGGCCCCTTGTACCCCACATCTGGGGGGAGGAAGCTTTTGCGACTGCCAGGGTAGCCCCTGGGGGTTGCTGCTTGTCCTCTGTCGCATTGAGCACAGCCCCTTGTCACAGTCCTTTGGGCTCAGTTCTTGCCCACTGCACTCACCGCCCCAGGGCACCGCTCATGCCATGCCTTTCTCTTCCTCCTCTGCTCAGCGCAAGCTTGGAGTGGGAGCAAGCACTGCTCTTCTCTTGGCTCCATTCCTAGCGGAAATTTCCCTGTGTACAGCAGCCTGGGCCTGGAACGGTGCCAGTCTTGCTGCCCATCACCAGCTGCCACTTCTCACCCTTGCCTGTGTGCAACACCAGAGCCAGGCAGGCACAAGAGTACTTTCATGCATCCCTCACCAGGAAGGGGTGACTCTTTGACCAACTTAAAGATATGCTGAGCTCTCACCCATGCTTCCTTCCTACAACATGACATAGGCATATAGTGTAGGCTAGACAAGTCTTGAGTAAACTAGACTGGGCTAGAATGGAACAGGATATATTAGAATTACTTTAAATCTTTTCACATCTTTCAGATTTGAATGGGAAACAAAGGAGGTTACACCTCAGCTGCCTTCTCTCCCTCTCATAGCTTCACTTGTCACATATGGAAGGATGCCTTAATAATATCAAACATTCCTTTAAGTCTGGTACAGGAAAGGAGCACAGTCGTGCCAGGTAGGCGCAGAGCAACAGGACAAGCGGTCTTGGTGTGAGAAATAAAAGCAATTTTTGATTTGTGAAATGTCTTTTGGTGTTGCGTCTGTCATTTTAGAAAAGTAGGTATTTTTATCTAATCTGTAAATGTTTATCAGCCCTCTAAGTAAGTCGTATCATGAAGGTCTAGAACAAGAGCACAGGAGACATTAGCTGGATTGAAAGAGCGGGAAATAAATTGAAGTTAAATTGAAATAACAGAGATCACATTTATAACCTCAGCTAAGCTGATCAAAATTATTTTCTGTATATAGAAATGGTTTGGTTTGGAAGGGATGTTCAAAGATCATCTATTCCAACCCCACTCCAATGAGCAGGGACATCTTCAACTAGGTGTGGGAGTGAGTCAAGGAAAATAAACTCCTCATAATTTTGTACTCCACAGATGAAAATTTAAGATTATAATTTCCTTCAATAAATTGATAAAATCAATTCACACGGTGCTTTGAAGACGTACCTTGTAAATGGGTTTTCCTATCTGATTTTAATTAAATCGCAGAAAAGCACCTGAGACCATGGTGCAACCTGTGTTTGGTCAGCAATTGATTACTAGGTTTTGGAAGTCAAAACATCGAAAGATAAATTAAGGTTTGGGAGCTGGCTGGTGTAGCTCGATTGATTTGTCAATTCAATGATTTCACTGGCCAATGTAACCTATGTTTAAATTTATTTGTAAAAGAAAAGTATCGTTCTGGAGAAATTGGGGAAGAACTATTTCTGCAGTAGTCAAGCAACACAAAAAATTCACTCATAAGGAGAACCAAGTCTTTCTCTTCGATGCCTTGCCCCTGCTAGTCCTGAGGTGACTTCTAACCTCTGAAAGGAAATTCCCATAGCGCAGTGCTGAATTCTAGAATAGGATTCATGGCAAACTGTGCAGGGATCAGCTGAGCTAGATGAGGAGTTGCTTTGACAGGGTGAAGCCAGTCAGGAAACATGATATGACACTTGATGTGGCTTTCTAAGGAAATTGCTCAAACTGTTAGACAATTGAATGAAAAGTACCAATGAAGAAAATGCTTACATCCTGTTTAGCAAAACTTGGTAAGTGATGTAAAAATACTGCTTCCTTGTTACTACTGTAACACTAGTGATGGTGAAGAAAAAGATGGCAATATTTCTCTTGCGCGTATGCTGTTTTTCAGTTTCTCTCTGAAACCATCAAGTATCACTTAGTTATAAATACTTATCATCATCATCATCATTGAATGGAAAGAATCACAGAAACACCGTCCAAAGACAAAAATGCAGCCTAGGAAGAGACGCCGTGCAGTCGTTTTACTGAAAGCAGACAGATTATTGCCGAGAAGAGTGCAGCAGAAGTGATTTCTGTAAGCCGTCAATATTAACATAGCATTTGAGTAAAATCCTGTAAGCAGAAGTGAGATTTCATATGATGGTTTGGTGAATAATTGAAGACCCCCAAAGATCTTCAAGTTACACCTGTTGAAATTAAGGGCAATAGCAAAACACCAACATGTCTAACTAGGAGCATGACCAAGATCTGTTATCTGGTTATCATGCTACTAAAATTGACTTTTTATTTTGAAGCATTGTATTTAATCACTGTCATCCCCAGTCACCTTACTTACGAAAAAGTGCAGTACCAGTCTATTTAGTATTCCACCTTTCTGTTGTAACATCAGGTCAAGTACTCTATAGAAAATGACCAATTTGAATGAGTTATTAAGTGCCAGACCAATTTTTAAGAGAGTAGTATTTCTCCATTACAGTGTTCCATAAAGTCTCAATTGATCTACATGTACAGAACTGATGCATCAGCTGAATCAGCCAACAAACCTCCCTGTTATTTGATTCCCTCTGTTCTCACCACAAATTCTACTCATAAATGTCTATACTGATAACTAACATTTCAATCAAGGAGATCTTAGGATGACTTTCTGAAGACTTCCATCAATTTCAGTAGGTGGAAAGAATAAAATAAAGGTTTATCTGAACTAAATTATCCTGGCATGATTCAGACATTAAGCAGCCTAACCTGTCCATCTGTCTTCAGGCAGTGAAAGAAATTGGGTGTTGGGATTTGCCATCTTTATCATAATCTGTGAAACCCCTCAGGAGAAGTTCAGTCTGTGTCATGCTGAGCACTTACTTTCTTGCCACATAGCATTAGGATGAGGCAATGAAAGACCATTACCATATAGCACTAGAGATGTATTATTCTCACCGTTACTTCTGTAATGAATATTCATTAGAATTTTTAAACCAAAAATGGTTGAGAAAAGTTCACTTCTGAAAAGTTCATTTATTTAGTTCGGCTCAGGTCAAAACCACCAGTAGATAAATACCCGCAGTACAGCATCAAGATTGCCAGCGCTAGGAGGTTTGGTGATACCAGTGAAAAGCAATTAGGTATCAATATCCCAAAAGCAAATGACTGCAAGGGGTAATGGGTTTAAACTTAATCAGGGGAGGTTTAGATTGGATATGAGGAAGAAATTCTTTACTGTGAGGGTGGTGAGGCCCTGGAATGGGTTGCCCAGGGAGGTTGTGGATGCTTCATTACTGGCGGCGTTCAAGGTGGGGTTGGACATAGCCTTGGATGGCATGGTTTAGTGGGAGGTGTCCCTGCCCATGGCAGGGGGGTTGGAACTCGATGATCTTGAGGTCCTTTCCAACCTTTACTATTCTATGATTCTATGATTCTATAATAATTAATCCTCCGCCATCCCTACACTGCGGGAGTTAGCCAGTTTGGGGTTAGCTGTGCACATCTCTCCTTTGGCCAGGAGGTGTCACTATCTTACCGCTCTTTGCAGCCCTTAAGGTTAAGGACGAGCCTGTACCGGTCTGCGCTGCCCAGCAGCATTTATGGCTCAGCGACCCGGCAGCGCCGGCCGTACGGGAGAAGGGGCCGGGGTGAGTGAAGCCTGGGATGGCCTGAGCTCTGCGATGGCCTGAGCACAGGGATGGCCTGAGTTCTGGGACGGCCTGAGCGCAGGGATGGCCTGAGCACTGGGATGGCCTGAGCACAGGGATGGCCTGAGCACTGGGATGGCCTGAGCACAGGGATGGCCTGAGCACTGGGATGGCCTGAGCACAGGGATGGCCTGAGCACTGGGATGGCCTGAGCACAGGGATGGCCTGAGCACTGGGATGGCCTGAGGAAAGAGATTCCCAAATATCTATACCCATTTTAGGACTCAAGTTTTCTTTCTGCCAGGATTCAAAGACTGGTCATGGAAACATGCATGTCACAGGAGATTAGACTGCTATCTGTACAACAAATTGGTACTTAAGTTTCTGAGCCATATTTTGTTTTTTGTTTACTTTGTCATAAACTATTGGAGATAGTGTTGCACTTGACAGCTATCAGATGATAGGAAAGTGTGTGACCAAAGACAGTGCTGTCACTGAGAAATGAGTGGGATGTCAGAGAAGTACAACAGCAGTGGGTGCTCAGACCAGAATTTTTCTTTCCTAACTTTGGGCACTTAACCTCCCAGTTTAGCCATCTATTTAATTTGTTTCCTCTGCATTTCATGGAGAGACAGAGGAAGATACTTCCAATGGCAGTTCAGATTCAAGATAGCCTTAAAGTTGCCCTCTGTTATTAAGTAGTCTGAGCTAAAGGACTTCTAGTTCTTCACCACAGTAAGATGCTGAAAGTTAGCATGAGGATGAATCTGGACCACCTTTTCTTCACTGGCCCTTTCAATCAAAAAAGGACAAGGATGCAAGTCTTGAAACATCAGCTTTTATTAATCATAAAAAGCGTAGATCTCTTTTTTTTCCCTGACAAGACTCCACTTGCTTCCACAAGTATTTTCCAGCAGCACAGATTTTATCGAAACAGAACATGGGTAATGAGCAGGAAACTGTGAGTACCGGATCTGTGCAAAACCCCTTGCAGATGTTCTGGGGAGTAGCAGTTTCTAGGTAATCACCTTCTGTACAGACTTCACACACTTTTGCTGTCAGGCCTGATTAGAATCACTATGAATAACACTACTGTGTTATTCCAACATCATAACTCACTGTCAGTAACCATGCTAGTTAATGATGTGCTGTGCTAATATGAAAGACATGATCTTCCAGAATGGAGGTCAAACAACAAAGCATTAGGCAAGCATACTCATTCTATAAAAATTGAAATATGTAGCATATACCATACAATATATGCACAAAACCTGCTACTTGGTATGCTTTCACTCTTTATAATATGTTATGAGAAGTATCTTTATAATATGTTATGAGAAGTAACAACAAAATGGTTCCCTGTATTCTAAGTTTAGGAACAGCAATAAAGTTCACCGAGTATGTTTGCTCCTTTCCATTGTGATAAAGAAAGTGGAAAAGCCTTTCTCTAGTTCATAGGTATATTAAAAGAATATGAAAGAGCTTTTGTAATTCACTATCTTAAATAATGCTTTATGCAAATGTTAAAAGATGTGTTAAAAAAAATACAAGGAAAGCTTTGCCCTTATGCAGTATATTGGATATCAGGTTCTCCTGATTTTTCCAGAGAGAATCATGTAATAACTCAAGCTTAGTGTAGGGTATCTATTTGTTAAGGTACAGTAGGCCAAATCTGAAAAATAGTAGCATAACCAAAACGTATTTTGTCCCCACAGTATTCCATCAGGGAGAAAGCCACACACTCCTGAAAAACACTCAAGAGCTTCTTCCTTTCTGAGAAAGACTGCAGTTCCAAGGGGATGCCAAAACATGGCCACTTTGCAGCTGTCTGTAGGCATACTGGAAAATGGACTGTGTTAGCATATGCACAGTGCCAGCATAATTTGCTGACAGCTAGTGTACCATCATTATACCAACACATATCATGTGAACTATCTACATTTTCTAGTTCACTGGCCAAAAATGTGTTACTTAAACAATCATTATGCCAACCTGTATCATGTGAACAACATACATTTCCTACTGTTTTGATTAAACTTATTACTATCTGAAATAAACCTTGATTATTTAACTTTATTCAAGCTTTTTTTTACTCTGCAATATCTTTATTTCCAAAATGTTCACAGAATTTTTTTGAAGTTTGCTTTATGTGCTTTCTTCTCAGTCCCTTGAGAGAAACAGAGTTCCATTTCTACCTGAAGAATTCTAACACCAAATTTAAGTTTCTGAGAGAAATGAAGACACAACATGTTTCTTTCTTGAACTCAGTTTGGGCTATTTTCTGGCAAAAAATGTAAAGTTTCTGCCCTTTTTCCTCTCCTTTCTTCCATTACAAACTCTATTTGAGCAATCTAAATGGATCATGCTCCAAAATAAATTAAGACAACAGAGAGTGTTATGGCTAATATTGATAGTGGAAAATTAAGAAAGCAAGTTAAAATGCATAGGAATACTGTTTTTAAAAGAAATGCATATTATAAAGTGAATAATCTAGACACATACTTTGTTCTTAGGTATGGAATATATTCATATTTTGCTTCCTTTAGTTCCACTAAAAACAGCCAAAGTCTTATCTAGCTAAATATATTGTTCTTAGAGTAAGCTCACTTACCTCCTGTTGGTCTCCCAAATTTAATCAGATATTACTGTCTTCTGTCATATGTCTACACTGGGATTTTGTTTTTCTCTGATGATTAGGCCGCGCTGAGGTTAATGAGGAACACAGTGTGCACAGACTGTGACCTTGCAAAGCTGTTTTATCCCCTAGCAGCTCACAGAAAAGTCTTTTCTCATTTGCAGTGAGTCATTAATTTTAGTTGACAGACCTGAAGGCAGCATAGATATTAGTGTGCAGCCTGCAAGCCACCTCTCTCTGCTGACTTGCCCAATGAAATCACTTGAATTTCTACTGTCTTCTCCAATTTACCAGCAGTTCAAAAACGCTTCTGCACGTTCCCAGAGATGCGTTTTCAAAATGACCTGAATCTCACAGGGGTATGTGTGTAAGGGACTCCCAGCTGTCCAGCCTGATATGCAGGAACAGTAATTAATATTTCATGTGATGCACAAGCAATTAAAGAGGGAAATATCAAATTGGTAATAATTTATTGATGAGAAGCTGAAGTTACTCATAGACTTCAGGGTTTTTTTCTACTGTTGTTTGCCCAACGATTAAAGGACTTTCACCATCATTCTGTAGCATACACCACTCATTTATGAGTCCTGATGTCTTATATTCTCTTCCTCAGTGTCACACCAAATATCATATTATTTGTTCAAAAGCTTTAATAAAATTACAACATTAATATGCATGAGAATCACTGACATCTTCAAGGAGTAGCATACATTGATTATGCTGCATGATTGATAGCTTTCTCAGTCCAAGCAAATGCAGCTGGGAAAGACAAACTGAGACAGGATGTTGAAACATCTAAACAAGGACACTATTTTCTGACTGCAGAAGTGAAAAAGCAGGCTCAGCTGCTAGGGATTACTTTCATAAATAAGGGCTCAGATAGACAATTTCTAAATTTACAGATCAATTTTCCTGGCTGTTTTTAAGGTAGTTTACTTGCATTTTGCCATTATCTTTTCCAATCCTTCAAAACTGGAATTTTATCTCCACGGGAAACTTTATATTATTTCAGTGTACATAGGGCAGTAAGAAAAATGTCCTATTACAGGTCAGGAAGCAGAATTATGCTCTGGACACTGTCAATTCCCAAAGCAGAAGTTCCTTTTCCCTAATTTTCTTCTGACCAAATTAAACAGATTAGTTTAGTTTATATGGATGTCTGAGTTCATCTCACTGACACTTCTTGCAGTTGTGCATTTTGGACACGGTAGCAGCAAGTTTCCAAGTACCACTATCTTCAGTATTACTTTGTAGAAAGCTTATTACATCCTGTGGGGTGATTGCTTCCATATGTTTCTTTGAGGCACATCATATTAACGTAAAAAGGTGACATTGCAACACTCAGTCTCATGGGTACTAAGCCCTCCTGCATTTCTAAGCTTCCAGGCAGAACTTAATCTGCTGACTGCCCCTTTGTAACAAAGCCAGGAGTAGTGACACCTAGAAATGCTATTGTGTATGTGATGGTGGAGGAATGCTGAGATATGATAGAAGTATAACTATGAGGAGAAGCTCTGTCCTGATCATAGAATCATAGAATCATAGAATAGTAAGGGTTGGAAAGGACCTCAAGATCATCTAGTTCCAACCCCCCCGCCATGGGCAGGGACACCTCACACTAAACCATGCCATCCAAGGTTATGTCCAACCCCACCTTGAACGTCGCCAAGGATGAAGCATTCACAACTTCCCTGGGCAACCTATTCCAGGGCCCCACCACCCTCACAGTAAAGAATTTCTTCCTCAGATCCAATCTAAACCTCCCCTGTTTAAGTTTAAACCCATTACCCCTTGTCCTCTCACCACAGTCCCTAATGAAGAGTCCCTCCCCAGCATCCCTATAGGCCCCCTTCAGGTATTGGAAGGCTGCTAGGAGGTCTCCACGCAGCCTTCTCTTCTCCAGGCTGAACAGCCCCAATTTTCTCAGCCTATCTTCATACGAGAGGTGCTCCAGTTCCCTGATCATCTTCGTGGCCCTCCTCTGCACTTGTTCCAACAGTTCCATGTCCTTTTTATGTTGAGGACACCAGAACTGCACACAATACTCCAAGTGAGGTCTCACGAGAGCAGAGTAAAGGGTCAGGATCACCTCCCTCGACCTGCTGGTCATTAGCTTGTGTGTCCTCTGTTTCTGGGTAGAAGGCTCACAAAAGTAAAGCAAGAGGGAAAAGAGGGGGTTTGGCTTGAATGAAGATATATAGAGCTGTCTGCTTCTTGAAGATGCAAATAAAGATCATAGAAACAAGTCAAAGGAGTCTCCATATACTCTAGCCCTATAATGAGGAATGACATTCTTAAGCTTTACCTGGACAGAAAAAGTTAATGTTATGCTTTTAAACCTTGTCTGTCGTGCGCAGCTTTGTTTCTCAGGGATATGCTGTATCATTCTCAACGCACATCCCAGGTTTTGGAGTGCCTCAAACTCTGCAGTCCGTACTTGTCAAGATTCAAGGACTAAGACTGAAATATCATGACACCAGGTACCACACTTGTAAAGTTAGAGTTGTCCTGAGAAGGGCTAACTAGAGCTGATTTACAAATGAGAAGAAAATGGGAAGGCAGCCTTAAACTCCAGGCTGACATAGTCCCTGAGTTTAGGGAGGGTGCAGGCTGATGCACTGGCTCTGATGACCTAGCTGCCACAGATGGGATGATCACACCTCCCTGTTTCTGACATGACCCTTCCTATCCCAATGGTGCTGCTGTGAGATCTCAGCCTGGTCACAGAGCTCATAATAATAATAAATTGTTTTTATTATTATAAAAATAATTAAAAATAATTAATAATTTTGATTTGCAGGGTTAGTTCTCAAAAAGTGTGTCTGTGAACTGACTCACTGCTCTTCGAAGTGGGGCATGGGCACAGAGAAGTCCATTCAGTTTGGGAAGAAAATATTATTTGTGCTGTTAATAAAAAAGATTTTAAAAATTTATTTTAAAACAAGTGTTTGGTTCCTGATTCTCATCCTTTTTAATCTCTATTTTTGTCCATGCTTTGTAGTGTACATGATATACGAGTACGGTAGCAAATGTGTATGATTTATTAAAGAACCAAATACACATATATTATGAGGGTGCGCTCAAAATTTTTTACTGACGGGGTGCACGATCAAGGAAGTTTGGAGACCGCTGCATTAGGGATTCAGGCAGTTGACAAAAACCAGGGGAATGAAGGTACAACCCACACAGAGAGGTTGGCACCCCCTTGACAGTATCTGGCTAGAAGGTTAGCTTGGTCACACTGTCAAGTCATTCCTCAGTTGTGATAGTCCTTCACCACTTCTTCTCATTAATGAGGCTAACAGAATAAAAAATCCCAAAACAGGTCAGATCCATAGCCTTGTCTTTTTAAATTACAGGCTTCTCAGAGGCAATGATCTGCTACAGAACAGCTTGACAGACATGTGGGAACCGCAGCCTCTTAAATTGTTCTAGCATAAGTGGCTATAACAGGTGAAGTCAAAAATTTCAATAGTATTTATGTAAATAAGTTTTTAAATGCATGCTTATTTTTAAAATAATAATGTTTGTTTCATTTCAAGCTTTCGGACATCCCACATGTGCCTATTTGAACATTATTATTCCTCTTGGCCCGGAATCTACTGCACTCAGAATGCCAACTACAGTTACAGGATCAGATATCTAATTTAAAATGGACAACAAAGTAATGCTTAACGATGTTACTCTCCTGAGATATATTTAATGCGTGCACTGGAGGAATCACCATACACATTGCAGTTTTAAGAAGACATAGTATGTCAAAACCTACTTTCACAGTATTTTACAAATGTAATTTTCTATCATCTCAACAATGCAGCTGGAATTGAAAATACTAGGAAAATAATTTTGTAGAGGATAAAGCTGTAAATACCTACCTCATTGTCTGGTAAGGACAGATAATAAATTGAAACAATAAAATTAGAAAAGAAAGAAAAGGGATTTTTCTGTATTTTGAGAAATCAGCATCTCTGTTTGGATTTGTGCACAGTCTAGTTCTTGTTAGACTTACAGAGTTAAAATGCATCCCATGAATTTTGAAACCCTGGAAGAAATAATCACTAACGGCACGCTGTATTTGAGCTGTATTTGCCGTATGAAACTTTCTGGTGTGGAAAACTTTCATTACAAGAAACAGCAACATTTGCTGCAGTTATTCTGAAGGGCGGTTTTGTTTCAAAGATATTACTGTCAGCATTCACACTTCACAGGCAAGTGACCTGGCAGAGAGAGGAGCACATGTTGCTAACAGGATTTTTCAGTTAAAAGACCTCTGATTAACTGTGCTGGCAGCTCTTACACCAGTGAGAAGAGCATGCCCACTTTATGGGTGTGCAGACTAAAACAGTTCTGCAATCTTTAGAAGGCAATCATTTTACTAAATGTCCCTGATGAAAAACTGATTCTAATCTGAGTTTTCATGTTTTCTTAAATTTGGTTAAAGCCTACAGAAAGTAAAACCAGAACAAACTAAAATGCTGCCAAACTAAAATCAGGACAGTGCTGATCCAAACGGCTGCATAGATCGGAGGTACATCTAGTCCATTATGCATTCTCTAATAGCTGACCATAGTGAACGCAGATGCCTGAGGAGGAAAATTAGAACAGAATGAACAAACAGCACGTTTCCCACATGCTTTTGTAACCATCACAAAAATGCAGGGCTAGGGCTTACTGATTGAATGCAATGTCTCAGTGTAAATAGTTTGCAAGAGAATTTTCTCCCCGTTTCGTTCCTAAACTCTTTGAATCCATGCATACTTTCATTGTCCACAGCAGCGCATGAGAGTAAAATCCCATAAGTCCATAGTTTAACCAAAAATTATGTAAAAGACCACCTCCTTTGGTTTGTTTTCAGCCTTTCCATAATAGCTTCATTCAGTGTTCCCTAGCATGTACACTGGAAAGCAAAATGTACAGTCATTGCTTATTCACTCTCATGATTTCACAACCCCACCACATGCTTTCCATAGGCTGGAGAGTTTTAGTCTATGTAATTGTCCCTGATATACCTGTTCGTGTATTTCTGACAATGGGAAGTATTTACACTAGAGTTCTTCAGCCCAGAATAGTGACTGTTAGAAGGCTTTGCTGGAGACCTGTATGTGGCACCAAGAAGGTGAATACAGAGCAACTGTTCATAGTCTCTTCTAGCATCAAAATTAGTAGGCAATTGCAAGTAATTTTAGTTGAGCTTTCCAAATTCTTGATGCAAGATGCTGTAGAAGTTAAAAGCTTATGTAGCAGCTGAACCATGCATCAAGATACGCTACCTGAAACAGACTCTCAGTTATGAAACACTGTGAGTATACGCTGGGGAATTGCTACCCAGTTCCCAGTCTTCATCCTCTTTCTCCTTCGCTCCCCTTGGGATTTGCTCTCAATCTAGGATTTACAACTTTCCCCCCTCCAAAAAAAAAAAAAAAAATAAAGATCCTAAGGCAGAAATCTATGCATGTCTCTTCTCTGTTATTTGTCTGTCTGGTTCTTTCAAACAGTTATTTCTTTTGAGAAAGAAATACCATCTGATAACCTGTATTATAGGGTTATGGGCTCTTTGGGCCTCAAATAATTTTTGATGACTATATGAATTTTCTAAATAGTGATTTACTTTGACCAATAGCCTTACCAAGTGCAATAAAGTAAGTAATTTTCTTTATCAGTTGTGGTAATTGTGGACAAAACAATAGAAAATAAGTTGAAACTGTGTTCTACCTATGGTATATATTGTCTGTTATCAAGTTTATCTCAGCAGAAGGGATGTCTTTCCTCTGTAGAAGGGATTATGTCAGAACTCATTCTTTATATATGTCTACTGAGTCACTAGGAGACCACATAGTTCTTGCACTGATTGAAAGTTAGTAGAGAGGATATATAAAAAGGAATGTAAGCATAATCCTTTAGTCTTCTTTTTAATTTTATTTTTCATATTTTTTTCTTTTTTAAAGCATTTTAATATGAAAGTCTGCACAGTTTGTTTTATTGGAGAGACAATATTCTGATGTTCTTTGCAGGAACGAAAAAACCCATGGGTTAATTTTCACATTCTCTTTCCTCATAGTTCTGCAACTATGACAATAAATTGTTCAGACATTCATATTCTTTCTCTATCTCTTTTAGAACTACTGTGAGATGCAAGCTCAAAATCAGAAGAAACTACTTGAAATCAAAGACCTATTTAGAAGCTGATGAACTACCGAAACTGAGTCGTATTTTCAGTCTGTTTTCTGACAAGCAGCTAGAATGTACTAGGAAGATGTCTGGTAGTTCTTCAGAGCTAGATTTTTTTATAGGTCTCCCCTGTTGCACACTCTTCTTTTAGGAAGTGTAAGATGAGATAAGAAATCTTAGAGGAAGATTACTGATGGTTAAATGTCCTTGTAAGG
This sequence comes from Amazona ochrocephala, assembly GCA_039720435.1. Classification (NCBI taxonomy): domain Eukaryota; kingdom Metazoa; phylum Chordata; class Aves; order Psittaciformes; family Psittacidae; genus Amazona; species Amazona ochrocephala. The sequence goes on from CM077909.1 coordinate 100,660,422, forward strand.
ATACTTGAATTATAGTCTTACTATGAACAAATGAAAGGAGAAGGCCACGTCAGAAAGAAGTTTAGCTAAATCACAAGGAAGTAAATTGCTTCATAACAATTAAGGAATTCTTCCATAGTTTCTCTACCGTAAGCAATATACAAATAGCCTAGGTGTGAGCAGTGCATTTAGTTAGTCAGAGACAAAATTGTATCATGTAATGCAATTTATACTGAAAGGGTTTGTCTGGTAGGAGACACGATACAATTACTTTGCAATTAGTCACATTAATAGCCTGTGGTGAAAAGAACATGATGTACACTGGATAGGTTAATTCTCAAATGTAAACAGGCTGACAGCAATACTGAAATAGACTGTGAAGGTGGAAGATTTTGTCTGGTTAGAAAAAAAAAAAGCTTCACATATTCTCATGAGTAATCTGAGATATTCACCTTAAATACTGAGAGTGCTTTGGTCAGAAGTTTGCATAGTTTCATGTAGTTTATCTCACAGTCATGTTTGCGAAAGACACTAATATCTTTAAGTTCTTTTAAAGTGAACGAAAACAATCTTCCAAAATTATGCTAAAAATATTGTATATTGTAACAAGTAATTGGTACTGGCTGCAAAATCATAAAAAGAAGCACTTACTATGAAAAAAGGTTGCGCTAAACAGAAAAATAAATTATCGAGTGAAACTCATGTATTTCATAAACACATAGACTCTGCTAGAGCTGCATTGATCTGTTATGTTCCTTACTCCATTTTTTGAGCTGATTAATCTCTTTATTTACACACAAAGGACAAACTGATATATATTTAAATCTATCTACATGCTCTGTTCTGTATCACTGGAATAATACTTCATTAATCCACTCAGGCATCTTGCTGAGGACAAGGCTGGCTTCTAAACCATTTCAACAAATCAGTAGATTCTGACTTCCATCTTAACATCTCAAACCAATTGCAAAATAAAAGAAAGAGAGGACGAATATTAACTTTTGCTTATGCAAGTATTGGAAATTTCACATGTGAGTGCATGTCCACACACATACAGAAATCATTGGCAGATCTCTAGGTCAAGAAGAAAAACTATGCTGATTACTATTATCTGGCCTGACACATACAGAATGTAAAAATTCATTGCCCCTGTACAGAGGGGCAAACCCCAAACATACCCTGTGCACCGGGCTTTTTCCAAAGGTCCTGTTGGAAATTTAATCTGTTAAATGCTATGATAACACTGAAATGCCTGCTCCTATTGCCTGCTTAGAAGTACAATATCCTGAAGGTATATGATATACAGATATATGAGGAAAACACAAGGCGTGGGTGACTGCCTTAGCTTTCCAATGCAATTCCTTCTGTGCAATATAAATCAGAGTAACAACGGAATTTGTGAGAGATCACAAATCTTTCTGCAAGCATTAATCAGATTTCCAGTGCCTGTAATGAATCATGGAAAGAGCTGTCACTGATCCCTAATATCATTCTGCAGTTAAATTGCCACTATACCACAGAGCTCACAGAATGTAAAAGCAACCAAAGTGGAGAGCCCATTGAGCAGTGGGCGTGGGATAAGGCCAGCTGGCATGCTGTCAAAAGATCCCTTTCATCCACAGAAACTGCCACTGACTCCCAAGGCCATCCAGGGATGGTTCATCTGCCATTCCCTACCAGCTTTCAGATGGGCAGCACCTGCTGTATTTAAAAAATCACATTCCAAATGGCTGCTCCTGTGCATAACCAGAACGTCTGTCTGCATTATCCTAAGCAATATTGGAGTCCTAAGAAGAAAGCCAATTTGGGAACGTTATTTATCCAGTAAGGCAAGGCTGTTACACACCAACAATTGGGGTTTCACTGTTTTACTCAAAAGTGTGACAGCAATTGTGACTGTCTGCTAGGGACTATGGTTTTTGTTTTCAGTGCAACTTCTCTGCAGTTAAATTATGGTAGAATTTACTTGTCTTATGGAAGTTTTGTATCTGCACCCTGATATATAAAATTCGTGAGATTATGTTTACTTAAACAACTCCTGGGAATATGTTAGAAGGTGATAGAATATCAAATCCTGGAAGCCATTTCCAGGCACGTGAAGAAAAAGTAGCTGATCAGAACTAGTCAGCATGGGTTTACAACAAAGTCATGCTTGAGCAGCCTGATCAGCTAAGATAAAATTGCTGGTTTGGTAGATATGTGGAGGGAGTGGGTATTGCCCACTTGACTGCCTAAAGTTCATTTAGGCTTTTAGCAGTCTCCTGTAAGGTTCCCACAGAGAAGTTGCTGAAATAGACGCCAGGTGAGCAAACAGCAGGGTGGATTGAAAACAGCCTGGATGGATGAGCTCAGGGGATTGTGGTCAGTGGCATGAAGTCTAATTGGAGTCTAGTAACTAGCACTGTACTCCCCGGGTCAACACTGTCCAGTGCAGTTCAACATCTTTAATAATCTGGATGATGGTGCAGAGTACACCCTCAGCAAGTTTGCAGATGGTACAAAATTGAGGGAAGTGGCTGATACACCAGAGGGTTGCAGTGCCATTCCAAGAGACCTCAATAGGCTGGAGAAATGGGCTGACAGGAACCACAAGAAATACAACAAAAGGCAGTACAAAGTCCAGCACCTGAGGAGGGATAACCTGAGGCATCAGTATATATTAATGACTTAACACTTGGAAATCAGCTTCACAGAAAAGTACATGGGGATCCTGTCAGACGCTCAATTGAACATAAGCCAGAAATGTGCTCTTGCCTCAAAGGTCAGCGTTAGGGGAAGTCTTGACTATGCATCAAAGGAGGGGACCCTTCCGCTCTCCTCAACAGTGGTAACACCACCTCTGGGTCAGTGTGTCCAGTTCTGGGATCCCTAATACGTAGAGATGGAGTGACTGGAGAGAGTCCAGAGAAGATGCTGAAGGGACTGAAGCATCTCCAGTAAGAAGAAAGGCTGAGAGAGCTGGAACTGTTCAGCTGGGAGAAAGAAGGGCTAGTGAGGATCTCACCGTACAAATATCTGAAGAGAAGGTGCAAAGATAACCGAGCCAGGCTCTTTGCAGTGGTGTCCTCTGATGTGTGAGGAGATTATGGGCACAAACTGAGATATAGAGAGATCCTCCTGAATATCAGGAAAGCCCTTTTCCCTGTGAAAGGTGAATGACTACAGGAACAGCTGCCCAGGGAAGTTGTAGCATCTCCATCCTTGGAAATCCTCACAAGCTGTCTGGACATGGTCCTGGGCAAGTGGCTGTAGGTGGTCTTGCTTGAGCAAGGGGGCTGGTCGAGATGACCTCAACCCAACCTCAATCCTTCTTTGATTCTGTGAACTTCGTAAAAGGGACAGTTGGATTCTATTTTTAATGCTAAAGCTTTAATTTTATGTACTTAAAAAGAACTACAGATGTTCTGCATTGGATGAAGAAAGCAGAAAAGTGCTGGCAAATAAAGGCATTGGAGCTCTAGTACTGTATTTAGTCAATACAGAGCTTCTTTTTGCTTCTCTCATTTTAAAAATTCAGAGGTAGAGATTTATCCTCTACTAACCTTACTGCCTTCACTTTTCTGATCTACTATTAAATATGTATGTATCATTTCTTATTTAGATTTAGAGATACTAAGGAATAAAATCTTCAGTATAGTCAGCACATTTCATCCTGGGGAAACTGCAAATTAGCCCTATACAGGATAGACTTAAGGATTCCATAAGAGGAAATACCTCTAGAATTAATATAGCATTGCTTTTATGAAAGGTCTGTTAATAGCCTTGTTCAAGAATTAACTAAGACTATTGTACCCATTTGCAACTGCCAATAAATTGCTAAATAGAGTGCAAATACTCCATGTGTAATTCTGTCAGGTCACTATGGCAAGTACTATAAATATTGCAGACAGGATCGTAGTCAGAGTAACATGCTTTTCTAGGTTAGGAAATATGATTTAATAGTTACCCAATCTTAAAATATCTAAATCTTTAGTAACCACAAGTGTTAAAGAGCATGGATTAATATAATATCCAAATCACAGGAAACTATTTATGGTTCCCTGTCTTATGCTGGTGAAGGTATTAGGTTTTATATATCTTAGGGGAAGAATGCCACCTGATATATCACAGCTTCTGGCAAACAACACCTTTTAATTCAAGTCCTTGGCCAGCTGGGTTATCTTGCAAACATAACAAAGAGCTTGTCCTAAACTGATCTGGAATAGCATTGCCAATATATGCTTCCATTATCTTAAATAAACATACGTGTATATTAATTTAAGAAAATACTATACTGCTCTGGTGGCCTTTTATCAAAATGGTACTGGCAGGGACCCTCGACACCTCACAGCACAAATCTCAATTACTTGCATTATTAGTGGCATGAGCTCCAGCAAAGCACTTCAGCTTACTGACGTGTAAGATACCATGAAAGGTCATACTTCTGGGGATGCAAAGCATGCTTCATTGTTTTTAACTCTTTTCCTCTGAACAGTTTTGTTCTCTGGTTCACTAGAAGTAAGCTGGGTAAGATCTGACTTATTTTTTTTCAAGACGTATGCAGAACATATATTCAACTATTGCCCATTCACAATTAAAACAGAAACAAACAGTTTCTTGAGAAAAAAACAGCTTAAGTATTTGGTCAGTGTCTGAGATATGATCTTACTTATTTGTAACTCTGTCAGTGATACTATACATCCTAAAATAAAGTGAAAGTTCTTGGATAAGATAAAAGCATAGAATCTGTTTTCTTTGACAGAAAAAGGAAGGTATTTGCTTGAGGCATATTGCTACCTCCCAAACAAGTGAATCCCCATACAGATACCCGGGGGCAGTCAGTCTTCACTATACATCTAATTTATGCTTATTCTTACAAAACAATACAAATTGAAAGACTCAAAAAGGAAACTACTATGTTATCCACAGTCATTTTGCAAACAGGATATAGAGTGCTGTAGTCGTTGTGCCATTGCTAAATCACACACAGCAGTCTCATTATTCGTAATAACTCTACTGAAGGTGCATACAAAATGCTTATACATTCTTTTATTGCTATTGAAGTGGTTTCAGGTGGTTGAAATATATCAGGGCTTATGTTAAGATCCACAAGAAATTACTTCATATTCCTTTAAATGTTAGATGACCTATTTTTAATTTTAACCTTTATGATAGATGTATGTTCTCCTTCGTGCTTTAATCATCAGGTTTGTCCTTAAGTCTGTCTTCCAAGTAAAAATGGGCTGATATTTCAGTGTACTCCATACGCTTATATTGAAGACACCATTATTTGAGGACAGCCTCCTCTGAAAAATTTTGTAATTCTATTACAAAGCCATCTCCTTAAAAAACAAACTGCTTTGTACCACTGTTCCAGAAATACAATAAATAAGAAGATATCCTTTAATATGTTTGAGGCGTCTTTTGAAATTACCAGTAATAGTTTTTCTACAGGCATCTTCTTTTAGATCTCTTACTTTCAGAATGCGGTAGGTCTAAATCTTAACTATTTTGCTTCCTGTATTTAATCCCAGGAATCATATTATCTGATTTATAAAGGGAAGAATATTAGTTACTATAGCATTAGAGTTCATCGTACTGTATCAGTTTCACCACCTTCTGAGTCAACACACAAAAAGCAATGATGACAGACAAATTTCTGGAGAATTTATACTATAAAGAAACAATGTTCCATTTGATTATGAGCTAATATTAAAGAGGTACTTATTCATCAGCAGAGATTTTAATTTAATTTCTAAGCATTGTTATGTTTGTATTTGTTTGTTTTTTTCTTGGTTTTGGTGGATTTTTTGTTTTGTTTTGTTTTGATTTGGGTTTTTTTTGTTGTTCTTGTTTCTGTTTAAGATACGTAGGCTCAGACAGTTTAAAGAATGATGTGAGAAAGTTCCCAATCTCTGAAGAAATATATTTGCTTTTTATATAGTATATATACTTATATACTATACTGCACTTATATACCTTCCAAACCATCTATATACATTTGATTCTCACACTTCTGGTGTTTTGAGTACAGTCTTTACAGTCTCTGATAAAGTTATTGGTAGACTTAAGATAATGCAATTAATATCCTGAGAAAATGTAATTTCAAATCCTTGCCGTTAATTAAGATGTAATCACATGCAAATAATTAGACAATTAACATCACTCACTAATATGGTTTTATAGCCATTATTAGTTGCATAGAATGGTAAAGAAATAATAGAATCATAGAGTCTTAGAATAGTTTGGGTTGGAAGTGACTTTTAAAGATTGTCGTCTAGCCCAAAACCCCTGACATGGGTAAGGACATTTTCAACTAGGTCAGGTGGCTCAAAGCCCTGTCCAACTCAACCATTAATGTTTCCAGGGATTAACCTACCAGCTCTCTGGGCAACTTGTTTCAGTGTTACAACATAGAAACATAGAATCACAGAATCGTAGAGTCAAAAAATCATAGAATCCCAGGTTGGAAGGGACCTAAGGGGTCATCTCGTCCAACCTTTCTTGACCAAGCATGACCTAGTCTAGATGTCCTAGCACCCTGTCCAGCTGAATCTTTGAAGTTTCCAGTACTGGGGAATCCACCACTTCCCCAGGGAGATTATTCCAGTGGCTGGTTGTTCTAATTGTGAAAAATTCTCCTCTTGTGTCAGTTGGAATCTCTCTGGGGACAACATGTTCCCATTACCCCTCAACTTCCATTTGACTCTTTGTAAAAACTGAGTCTTTGTCTTCTTTGTAGCCACCCTTTATATACTGGAACATGATACGGTCTCGTCTGAGCCTTCTTTTCACTGCCACCATAGTAAAAAGTATCTTCCTTATATCCAGGCTAAATCTTTCCTCTTTTAGTTAAAAACTATTACCTCTTTTCCTGTTGCAACAGACCTTGCTAAAAATGTCATCCCCATCTTTCTTATAAGCACCCTTTAAGTATTGAAAGGTTGCAATAAGGTCTCCCTGGAGCCTTCTCAAGGCTGAAGAACCCCAACTGTCTCAGCCTGTCTTCATAGGAAATATGCTCCACCCTCTGGTAATTTCTGTGGTTCTCCTCTGGACCCTCTCCAGCAGGTTCATGTCTTTCCCATGCTGAGGACTCCAGAGCTCAATGCAGTACTGCAGGTGGGGCCTTGTCGCGGGGGATAAGGAACAACGTACCACTGACCAATATGATCACGCTGAACAATTTATTGTGTGCAAGCATGTCTTTTATAGAAAAGTTTCAGAACACTAGAACATTCGATAACACTTGATCGGTTAACTTCACCCCCCCGAGTGCTAGCAACAGTTTAACGATTGGTTGCGGTTTAAAGTGTCCGCAGCAGCAGGCTCCGGCTTGCAAGCAGGGTTTTCTCTGTGGTAACCTGATCCGGCTCCGTGGCGTCCGGCTCAGTCCCTCTGTTAACCCTTTCGTCGACCTGCAACGCCTCACAAAGCCTGTTACCCACTGCTAGAGTGAAGCTAAGTCAAAGGCTGGATTGCTCACATGTCCATTAGCTGAAAGAAATGCTTCCACAGGGCCTCACCTGAGCAGAGGGGCACAATCACCTCTCTTGATCACTGGCCACCCTTCTTTTGATGCAGCCCAGGATGGGTAAAGGAAATTTAGGAAAAAAAAGAGAAGAAAGACTGAGGATAGTCAATCACTGGAGACAGTCAAAACTCAGTTGAATGAAGACCTGAGTAACATACGTAGTAAAATGCAGAAGTAAGTCTTGCTATAAGCAAGGGTTGGACTAGATGACTGTGAAAGATCCTTTCCTACCTCAATTATCCTATCATTATAATTGAAAGATGTTATTACAACTTATATAGAACCCATAAAAATGTTAAGATCTGAAGGTTATTCTGGCCAAACCTTTAAGAAAAGATGTTGAGAAGACTGTCAGGTCTTGAAATAGCTTCTCAAACACTTTAACAGCTTAAACTTACTCTCTGTGCAAGGCACTGGCACTACGACTGTTGCCAGCAGGTCGAAGGAGGTAATCTCTCCTTTCTCCGCAACATTGGTGAGGCCAACTCTGGACCACCATGTCCAGTTCTTGGATCCCCAGTACATGAGAGAAATTGGAAAAATGGAAACTAAGTCTAGAGAAGGGCCTGGAGCATCTCCCATAAGTGGAAAGACTGAGATTGCTATAACTGCTCAGCCTGGAGTAGTCTTCAGAGATCTCATTGATCTGAAGTGAAGGTGCAAAGATGACATAGCTAAACCCTTTCCAGTGGTGCCCATGACAGGTTATGGCCACAAACTGAAGCACAGGAAGATACTCTTGAATATCAGGAAAGCTTTTTCCCCTTTGAGGGTGAATGAGCATAGGAACAGGTTGCCCAGGGAAGTTGTAGAGTTCCCAAGATCTCAGGAGATCCTCACAGGCTGTCTGGACAAGCTTGGTCCTGGGCAAGCGGTTGTAGGTGGTCTTGCTCGAGCAAGGTAGTTGGACCAGATGACCTCCAGAAGTCCCTGAGAATCTCAATCTTTCTTTTATCTCTGGGGCTTTCCCATCGGTGACATGGGGTGAGTCCCTGGCAGCCATTAGCAGGGCTAACTCCAAGGAAGACACTAGGGTTTCCTACCTACATTGCTAGGCTGCCCATTGCCAGGCCTTGTGCTTAGAGGCACCAGCCTCTCTTCACAAGACCTGACAAGCCTGAGCTAAAGCCCAAGCCCCACCACAGGGGAAGGCCATATGATGGGGATATACCTTTTAGCAGGGCCTGTTGCGACAGGATGAGGGGCAGTGGTTTGAAACTAAAAAGGGAGAGATTCAGGTTGGACATGAGGAAAAAATTCATTACAATGGGGATGGTAAAATACTGAACAGGTTGCCAGAGTGCTGGTAGATGTGTTATCCCTGGAGACAGGCCAGGCTGGGCATGCTTCTGGACAACCTGATCTAGTTGTAGATGTCCCTGAGTTAGGCAGATCCCCAGAGCAGTGCTATGTCCTATGCAGATATGCCATGAATAACAGCATCTCAGCTTGGAGAAGGAGATCTGTGGGGAGAGGTGACAGAGCTCCAGGACTCTCAAAAGATGTCCTCCTAGAAGGCTCCTACAATCAGAGCCTCATATGTGCGAGCCCTACCAAGTGCAGTGTAGCACATGGTCAGCACCGGGGATGGAGCCTCCATCCACATTTGTGCTGCCAGCCTTGCATGTGCAGCTCTTCTTTCAGGGAGCCCAATAAGCATCTGATTGTTTTTGTGGTATGTCTTTTCAAAACAGGTTCACAGGCCTAATGTGTGAAGGAATTGAGTTTGAGAAACATCCCTAATGGGTCATGTTTTGCACCAGGGAGGACCAGCCTGTTATGATCCTAATGAGAAAGTTAGTCTCTGAAAATTCATTTTAAAGTCTATCTGTTAGAGCTGCGGCTATGAAGGCAGAGTGGTATTGATGATCTTCAGTCCCCTTAGAACTAATGTTGGTCATTTACCAGACAGTTTGCCAGTTTAGGGGCCCCTTAAGAAGGGAAGGAAACAGCTCCTTTCCAGAAAGTGACACAACAGGAGAAGAGCATCAGCAAGATCCTGTGAGGCTGCAGCTTGTGCAGAGCCTTTACAGACTCCTGAGCAGGGTGCAGACAGCCAGACCTCATGGGAAGAAGCTGTCCACAACCAGAGAGAAGTCAGCAGACCTAGAAAAAAGACAGAAAGCTACTAAGTTCTTTGAAACATTGCCAGAAAAGAAGTACTTGCCCTTCAAGGATACAAAGGGCAGAAAGGAAGTGATTTATAACCTCTTGATTTCTCTTCTAATTTACTCACTTCAGATTTTCTTTATGCCATCTCTATAACAAAAGCTAATGAATTTAATTTACTGTCTGATAAAGACTGTCTTTGAGTTTCTGTGCCTTTTGATTTTCTTCAGAGAGGTCATTAGAAGAACACAGAGGCAGATCCACTTCATAGCATTGTTGAATGTGGGAGATGGGACATCATGTGCAAGTGTATTTAGGCCACTTTTGTCAGGTGTTCCTATTTGAGATCAAGTACCTGGCAATTTATTGATAAATTACTGAGATTTTTGCCACCTCTAAAGCCAACCACACTAGGATCTAAAGTTGCTTTTGTGATAATTTTTCTGATTTTTTTTAAAAAGTGAAAGTGTCTCTTCTTTTATTTCCCACAGAACAAAATAGTGAAATAACATTTTTCTATAATGTTTAACATGTTTTCTATAACGCTAAAAACTCCCTTGACTCTACAATAATTTCTCAGAGCTGTCCTGGAAAAGGAGATGACTAGGGCACTGGACAGAGATTCAGCAGATAAGAATTGTCTAATGATTTTCAGAGATATCCTATGACATGTTTACAGGCAAAAAATTTGCTTTAACTGGCTGTTCACCTATAAAATGTAAAAAATGTATAGCTCCCAATCTTTCCAGAAGATTAGGAAGAAAAATCTACTAGCACTTATAAGTTAATTGTGAGATAATACTCAAAGAAGATCTTAGAAAGCACTCAAAGAAAAGCAGTTGCTTCTACAATGGAATTTGGAAGGTGCAAAGTAATTATGACCTCACACTGTGTATCAGACAACAATACATCGTCGCCCTGTTGCCTCATTCAGTGAGTAGAACTGTTCTGTATTACATATGGTTGCTTTATGAACAATAACTGCCATAAATAAAATATATCACAAGACATACACATAGGCAAAGGAGGAGAGCTATATGTAAAGATGATCAAATGATCAGGATACAGAAATCCTCCATATATCCAGAGGGAGGTTCTGTATATTGCTATGTAATAGGACAGATGCCATCAAGTGTCTGAGTCACTTCAACGAGAATCCCACATGGATTCCTCTAAGACATGCACCAGCTGCATGGATGAATGCTAACACAAGTTCATGGACTAAAGATATAATAAATAAAAAAATAAGTTTTGAACTTTATTTTTTATATAATAAATAATAAAAAAATATTTTGAACTCATAGGCTAGGTATGTGTCTCAAGTCAAAAGGAGAAAGCTGGTAAAGTTAGACCAGCTTTTCCAGGTAGGATATATATTTCTCCACAATCCAGACCCAACCCAACCATACTTTCTCCTATCTGTCAGCAAATCACCTTCTATGCAAGATCATTTTGCAGATGAAGTACTTTAAATTGTTGGAAGAAAATACCAAATGAAGGTCCCACTTGTACCATATTACATTTGTATTATACGGTTTTGAGGAATATGTGATGTTGACCTTTAATGATGATAGTCTTCATAACTATGGCACTGTCATGGGTTCAGCAGCAGCAGTCATTTTTCTCCTTCGTAGTAGCTGGTGCAGTGCTGTGTTTTTGAGTTTTGGCTTGGGAACAGCACTGATAACACCCATGTTTATAGTTACGGCTTAGAATGTTTTGGTCTGAGCAAGGACTTTCTGAATCTCATGCTCTGCCAGGGAGGAGGGGAAGCCGTGAGGAAGCAGAGACAGGACATCTGACCCAAACTGACCAAAGAGGTATTCCATACCCCAGCACATCATGCCCAGGATGTAAAAATAGAGGGCAGAGACCCGGAAGGGTGGGGGTTTGCTGCTGGGTTGGGCTTGGTATTGGGTGGTGATTGGTTGTATTCTCTTTCCTTGAATTTCCCTTGTCATTATTATTATTGGTGGTAGCAGTAGTGATTTGTGTTATACCTTAGTTACTAAACTGTTATTATCTCAACCTGTGGGAGTTGCATTCTTTCAATTCTCCTTCCCATCCCTCCGGGAGCAGGGGGATGAAAGAGGGAGGAGTGAGTGAGCAAACTGCGTGGCTGATTTACAGCTTAAACCATGACAGGCACTTAAAGCTTTTTATGCATCAACACTCTATAAATAGCAAGTAAATTATGCTCACTGTTTGTATATTCTATAGAACACATTTTTCCTGATTATATACATACTATAAGAAAAACTGAGAAAAAAATGTTGTTTGTTTTCCTGGTTCTATCAATTCTGGTTCTATCAATGTAAAATGTGAATATTACATTTAGTATTTGATAGCTTTTTAATGGTTATATATGAAACATTCACAAAGAACATATGCTGTTACACACAAACAGATTTTCTAGAAAGAGTTTATTTATGTGCATGTACAGATAAATACATTGTTTATTATGTTTTATATTTGTAATCCTTGACACTACAATAAAGAGATCTTTATATTTTTGTAGCATTTATAATAGCATAATTAATGCAAAAATGTATGATTAATTTACTATCATAGATTTACTCAGAATAGCTTTAAAAGTGCTTTGTTGATTTTTATATTTACCAGAAGTTAAGATATTGTCCATCAGGGTTAGCAATATATTAGATATTTTTTGTTTTTAAAAAAAGTGAGTTTGAAAAACAGGGAGAGTTGCTGAGACAAAAGGTGTCTACCATATCTACATACATTTTATACACAATGATCCACACTGACCAAAGTTACTGCTGTTAAAGACCATGCATTAGATCCCAAATTTAATAGCTCCCGGCAATATATGTTTAATTGCAACAATAACAGAACATAACATCAATTTATTTTCTTTAACTCTTCCAGAATTTTTAATAAGGATTTCAGTATTCAAAATCTAAGTCCTTTTAGACAAAAAAAATGGTTTTTATCTTTCTTGTGGTTGGTTAACTGTGACAGACAGACCAAATTAGGCAAGAAAACTACTGAGGCAGCTTCACTCTGCTGCCTTTTGACACATACAAATAGACTAGACCAGTGAAATGAAAGCTTGCACTGGTGTATTCATGAAGAGAAGCTGTTTAAAATTTGAGATATTATAAAAATATGCACAACAACTGCTGTCACAAGCCTGATTTCTGCGGCCACAGAACGTCATCACTCACACACGACCCTTCCCTACCCTCCTTGGCCACTTCTGCAAAGCTTCTGTTCTTAATAAGCCTGTGGTAAATGCATACTACCTAAGAATGTCACTAAAAAGCAATGCTGTACTGGCAATACATGGTATTCAGGCCATGTATTTGACTCATCAACATCCCATCCATATTGCAACTTTAGAAAATTTATTTCCAAAAAGTCATTGTCTCTCCCTGGTGTTGCTACTTTGAAGCTGACTATGGAAAACCTGACTATGGAAAACCTGCACATCTTATTGCTAAAGCCTCCAATGTAGCATGAGAGTTTCAGTCCCTGCAACCATTTAGAATTCCACCTTTGAGCTTCTTACACTCTGTGTTTTTTTCGTGACAAGATACACTTGGGTGATTACACTTACATGATGTAAAATATATTTAGACTGTGTGAATTCACACAATTTTACAATCAAATGTCATGAATTAAATACATTCATACACATTTCTGCCCTAGCTATTAGTTCTTTATATAACTTCAAACTAACTTCATTTTACATACAGTGCAGGAAGACAGCTAGAACAGCTAGTCAGCCTTAAAAGTCCATTTCCCGGAGGCAAGTTTTGTTCAGGCTCAGTGATTTCCTTGATTGTCTTGATTTTCTTTCAAGAAAAACGACCAACATTACTTCTTCACATTTTGGGCTTGAAGTGCAGACTTCAGAATGGTTTTTCTTCCCAGTCCTCAATAGAGAATAGTCCTGTATTTCTACTGCTTCCACTGATGCACAGAATAGTTTTTATTTTGATCTATTTCTTTTAAGATCATTAAAATTTCATAAACTAATAGCCCCAAGAGGGTTTTGTGAGAGAAAGCATCTAAAAATCTTGCAATCTGATGCACAGCACAGCTTATACATCTACCCCATAGGTCCCTCATATTCCCAGGAAATCTGAATTCCTTCCTCAGTGTCTTCCTGTGTCATTTTCCTGTGCAACCCTCCAAAGGCTTGAAACTAATCTCATCACCATGTTTCCACTGTGGCTATTTTCCTTTCTTCTGACCCAATCCTAGATTTCTTGGCATTATTCTTCTGTTGTAATATAAGAATGATTCAGTTTCTGAAGCTTTTATCTGTTGCCTCTCTGACAGCTGATCTATATCATGGCATTTATGATCTGAACACAAGAGTCATCTCTGTTAGGGATAGCTGTATGCTTTCCATTTTGCTCTGTACTTGCACAAGAGTGTTGTTATTGTTCTCTTGTACTGTTCTTTGTAATGACAGGAAAGGTTTAGAGATGCCAGGAAAGCAATTGTAGAGTATTTTCATAGAATGATAGAATAGTAAGGGTTGGAAAGGACCTCAAGATCATCGAGTTCCAACCCCCCTGCCATGGGCAGGTTCTTCCCTCTTCCAATCTTTGAGGGTCATTTATTGTTTTTCACTAAATTTCCTTGGTGTAACAAGGAAATACGTATAACGACGTAAGTCCAGGCTGGAGCTTTGAGGCAGATCTGCTTGCCTTCTTTTTCAAACCATACCAAGATTACTGAAGACTGATAAAACCTTAAGTTGGTTCTTGGTTGAAGATGGGTGTTTTAGGCCTTTCCAAAATTACGTGAGAAACTCAAAAGTTAAAAAAAACAAAGCTTTTACATTGAAAGGTAGATTTTGTCTGAGCAGGCGCTACATTTGAAGTGAAGTAAAAAATAATTTTCTCCCTTCAAACCCATTGCGGATTTGTAGGGTTTTTTTTGTCCTTTTTCTTGCATGAATTATCTTTATATATATCTATATAACATATATCAATATATAAATAATATATATATTATTTTTTTTGGCTTCCTGGACCACAGACATCTCTCCATTGTCCCATCTTTACCTCACACCTGAAGTTCCGTGCCTGCTTCCGGTGTTCCTTAGTAGTCTCCCACTCTCTGCTGTACTACTATCTTCCTTCTTCCTACAATATATTTTCACTTTTGTATGTCTGTTTCATGCTGCCTTCTGAAGGTGGAGTTTTCCATTTTATTCCCTACAGTTTCCACATACTTTTTGGCCAGATGAAGGCTCTGCATCCTGAACACATCTTTCCAGGATGTGGACAAGCAAATAGTACAGAAGAAGATTTTATTAGAGCTGAAACTAGAATAACAATGTTTTAAAACACTAATAAGGATACAGAACATCAAAGTGACAATCACATTTCCTGTCTGTGTTAGTAAACAGAACCTTTCCCCCAGTCTCGTTGCCAGTCCAGGTGCTGTGTGATGGAGTTGTAATAGCCCCTTCAAAGACCCAGGGAAGAGTTCGCCTCCTGCCTTTGGCAATACCCTAGGGCCTGTGTACCCAGCTCTTCTGCACAGTTCCTGCCTGTTCTGCCCATTGTTTTTCTGCCCACTGCTTTTCTGCCCACCTTATCCTGTGCTCACAAAAGCACTCCCCTGGTGACTGCGCAGTAATTGCACAGTGAAAAATAGTGACAAATGATCATATGTACTTCAGAAGGAGATTAGATTCAAATGCTATGTTCTAGGTAAGATTAGATTGAAATGTAAATCAACTGCCTTGGCTGGAGTAGTACTTTAGTAACCTGACAGTAGTATACTTTGCCTTTATGTAGAACCACTGTTTTTGGGGGATAGACTTGACACTTTCAATAGTAGTTTTGGTTTGGTATTGTTTTAACAAAATCTTTTCCAATTCTCTATTCTACCCACCTTTGCTCTTCCTTAATTACTGCTCTGATACAGGGTAATCTGATCTCCTAGCTCCATCAATGTACAAAGTCCCTCATCTTTCAGCTCCATGTTATATTGAAGTAGTTCATACATATTCGATCAGAGCCCAAACATTACATCAACACAGTACTTTTAACGCAACATGTGCATCAGAGTCAAACATTTCCGTAAATGTTTAAAAAACTCTGTTATCAATCTGTAAATTCACTTTTACCCTGTCTCTCAAAGCCTGTGCTTACAAACAGAGGTTCTCTGGCATCTCCTGGAATTGTCTGGAGCAATATCAGGAGATACATTATCATGAAAATTTGGTCTTGGCTGACAGGCTAAATAAATATTATTGTATCAGAGCAGAAATAGTAATGAAATCAAAATTTTGAACAGAACATCAAAGAAGTCTCACAGCTTCCATGCCATGTCCTCTTGGAAGGCACCAAACATTGCAGCCTTAGCATACGTCCAGTTTAATGAACCAGCTTCAGGAGAACTTCTCTCTCCATCAGATCCTTGAGAAGTATTTGCTAGCACTCCCCTGTGAATAACCCATTACCTTGCAATGCAGAACACAAAGAAGTTGGCTATCTATTCACTTCATCATAGACATCAGGCTGTCTATTCATTTCATCAGAGAAATAGCACCAGAGTATATGAATCACAGAATCAGGGTTGGAAGGGACCTTAACGGTCATCTGGTTTCAAGCCCCCCTGCCATGAGCAGACACACCTTCCACTAGATCAGGTTGCTCCAAGCCTTGTCCAAGCTGGACTTGAACACTGCCAGGTATGGGGCACCCACAATCTCCTGGGGCAACCTGTTCCATTGTCTCACCACTCTCACAGTAAAGAATTTCTTCCTAATATCTAATCTAAATCTGCCCTCTCTCAGATTAAAGCAATTCCCCCTTTTCCTGTTACTGCGCTTCCTTGTAAAAAGTCCCTCTCCAGATTTCTTGTCAGCACCCTTTATGTACTGGAAGCTGCTCTAAGGTCTCCTGGAGCCTTCTCCAGGCTGAACAACTCCAACTCTCTCAGCCTGTCTTCACAAGAGAGGTGCTCCAGACCTCTGATCATCTTTGTGGCCCTCCTTTGGACTCAGTGCAATAGGTTCATGTTTTGACAATATTAATCCCCAGTAGTAAATAGAAGTTGAAACCTTTGTTTTTGAAGTGACAGATAATTGCCATAGCAAGATCCACATTAAATGAAAACTGCTGATAATATATTGGATAAAATAATATAAAACATTATTGGAGTTCCTAGTGTGGTCATTTGTATTACCCGCTCACCCAAAGAAAAAAAGGGCACTGTGTTTTCTGCATAAAGAAAAGCATGTCTCTAAAGCAGTGCAGGGCAGGCAGCAAAAATGAAGCTGCTGAATTTAAGAATTCCTAAGAGGAAAAAGTTCTACAGAAAGCTGACAATTAGAAAGAGGAAACTTGTCAGCCATGTCAGGAAAATGACATGGAAAAGCTCGAGGGCTGAGGAATATGTAATTTGCACATGAATAAATGTGAGCAAATACTATTATAGCTTTTCATGATATCTTACCAAAGTTCTCTTCTACCCAAGATGCTCAAGATAGATGTTAATCTGGCAATGAATAGATAAGTATGGTGTCAGAGTAAAACAAATTAAAACCAAAAATTAAATTTTCTTCAGATCCATTGTTTTATCGTGTAATTCCCACTCATACACATATTAGAAGTAGATTAGATTCAAATGCAACTTTCTGGGTAAGATTAGATTCAAATGTAAACCTATTCCAAAGAAATCTGTTACTGTATGAACTGAGAGGAGCAGAGTTATGGACTCAGTGATCTTCAATATTGTCTCAAACCTAAATGATTCTATAATTTCACTTGGAAAAAAATTAATGCTTTGCACTGACTGTTTCTACAACTACATTGTAATAGAGGCAGAAATTTATCAGAGCTGCAGGATATGTCTTAAGATGTGAGACGGTAGAACAGGATCTACTGGAGCAAAAGTTCATTGTTTGATGAGGAGGAACGTAACACCTGAGTCATATCTCAGTACCGTCAGGACCTAGACCAATGTCCATCCAAACCATGGTTCTCTCCTTTTCTCTCATTTTCCTTTTCTTTTAAGCAGAACAAGCATTTTTATCTATGGATGCTATGTTTCTCAGCAGGTGTGAAATTCAAACTGTGTTATCTTCCTGCACTAATAAGCCAGAAGAGAGATTATACTTAAAAAAAAAAAAAAATAAAAATAAATAATTACCAACTGATCCCAGGTAATGGCAAATCACCAGCTACAGGAACATTAGATTGGAAAGAGGAAATTAAAACCAACCATCCGTGTTACACATTTCTTCTACATGTAGCAAAAAAAAAATGAAAAGCTGAAGAATGTTGTTAAGCATATGTGTGGTAGCAATAGGCTCCGTACTGTTGCTTGATTATGTGGACCTTAACGACATCAAAAGACCACAAATGACAAGCACTCAGCTATGTTTGTAAGCAGCCTTTCATCATACCTGTGGACTTTTTCATGTATATGTATATATACAGATACATGCACACACAGTCTCTATTAAGTGCTCTCTGGTGTCTGTGAAGACCTATGTGACTGTGAAAAACAAAATATAGATTAATTAATTTATATTTCTTTGCTCCAAATGAAAGTAATTATACAAAACTGATAACTGAAAAAAGTTTCACTTTTGATTTTCAATACAATTAGGTACAATTAGCGGCAACAGAATTTAATTAAATATTTTTTAAAGCAGCACAGAGTTCCTAATTCATTCTTATCACTGAGCAAAAACCATTGGTTATCAGCCAGTACTGCTGTGAAGTGTTCTTTAGACCTCAAAACCTCATTAAAAGGAAAAAATAGAAATAGACACAGAACTAAAGAGAAAGACTGGACTGAAGTTTTCTGGCTGAAAGATTTTGTTTTGAAAGCACAACTTTGCCATCTCCTTGAAAACTTAAGAACTGTAAGGGAGGAAAAGATCACTTTGGTGAAGCTGGAATTTCCTGACTTGATATAAAATTTCTGTCTCCACTTGAATTTCAGGTATCCTTTCTAAAAATGATTCCTTTTTAAAATTATTACTAAAATGTAAGCATGAAAACAAATCAACATTTACTGTACTCCAATGTTTTAGTGGGGATTTTCTAAAATTTAATTTTATGAGAAATTTAAAGAATTAAATAACGGATTTTCTATGAAGTCAAATCCCCAACATAGAATCATAGAATCATAGAATAGTAAGGGTTGGAAAGGACCTCAAGATCATCGAGTTCCAACCCCCCTGCCAGGGGCAAGGACACCTCCCACTAAACCATGCCATCCAAGGCTATGTCCAACCCAGCCTTGAACGTCGCCAGGGATGAAGCATTCACAACCTCCCTGGGCAACCCATTCCAGGGCCCCACCACCCTCACAGTAAAGAATTTCTTCCTCAGATCCAATCTAAACCTCCCCTGTTTAAGTTTAAACCCATTACCCCTTGTCCTCTCACCACAGTCCCTAATGAAGAGTCCCTCCCCAGCATCCCTATAGGCCCCCTTCAGGTATTGGAAGGCTGCTATGAGGTCTCCACGCAGCCTTCTCTTCTCCAGGCTGAACAGCCCCAATTTTCTCAGCCTATCTTCATACGAGAGGCGCTCCAGTCCCCTCATCATCCTCATGGCCCTCCTCTGCACTTGTTCTAACAGTTCTGTGTCCTTTTACATGATGTCTTACCAACAAAGAATCCAGTATCTGAGTGAGAAATGAGTTTTATTTGCACATATTTCCTCAAAAAGGAAAGAAAAAAAAAAAATTGTTTTCTTAGTCTCCAGTCTTCCAGGATTACTTCTTTGCAACGGACAAGTTATCTTAAATTGCAACAGTTATTATTCCATTGCATAAGAAACCCTAGAAAAATACCATATAGTAAATTAGATCTAAGAACCTAAATTTCAGAATTTTGATTTTTGTTTTTGTTTTTTTACATTGGGTCTGAGTATTTGTCCCATCAGCATTCTCTGTAGCTGAACTCAGGACAGGATTTTTGATCACTTTTGACTAGTTCAGTCTTTTCTTGTATAATCAGAGTAGATAAGCTCATCAAATGGAAAGGAAAAATCACATAGTATTTTCTACAGGGTCAGTGAAAGGTCTTGGTAATGCCTCAAGCACATGCGACTCTACTATTAGTTGCTGCCTCAATTCCTTTAAAATTGAAAGCTGACCTGGCACAGACCCAGTTTTGAGAGCACTAGTTGTTACACAGAAGTCATTCTGACCCTGAACATAAAAACCACATACACACATGTTCAAAGAAAGACAGAAAGAACCTGTTATATACAGGTTCCTGAAAAAATACTTGAGATGTTCCTGGCCTTTTTAATTATATTAGCTATTTTGTCCCTCCTTGACATTTATAAAGCTGAGAATGGAATAAAGAAGAGATATTTCATCATTATTTTAAGATTACCTTCTGAGTATTCTTGGAAACTAGAAAAAAAAATACTAAGAAAGCAGCAAAAATCATTAAAAGCACCATCTACATTTAAGTGTATGCTAATTTCATCATGTTAGCAGCAAAATCATTTCCAGCATTCCTAGTGGGCTGAAAATATGCTTTGTTGAATTATGTTGGTTTTGTTTGTTTGTTTGTTTTTTGCTTGGTTTTTGTTTGTTTGTTTTTGTTTTGTTTTTTAAATGCATCTGGACTTTATACCTACAAAACTTTAATGACATATTTCAAGGTGTCAGAACATCTCTCACAACAAAATTATTCTGGCAAGCAGATCAAGGCCTGACTTTGACTTAGTGATCGAAGCAGCCTGCCAGGGAAAACAAGATGAGCAAGTGACACTGAACTGCTCCAACAGCCTGATTGCTCTGAATTGCATTGTACTCCTAGGAGCCCCTTAAACCTGACAGACATCAAAATTAATGGCAGCAAACAGGTAGACTTCAGTCCTCCAAAACTTTATTATCCACATGTATTATTTTATATAACTAGTAAGCCATTTACATAAGAATAACTAAAAATATTTTTATGGCCAGACTCTTCTAATACTGACTAGAAGACGTGTCCCTTCCCTTGCTCCACTGACTTACAGCAAAACAATGAAATAGGTAGGAATAGCAGTAATCACCGAGCTACACTGATGATCCACAGGCATATAAAACTGGGGCAAGAAGTCAGTTCTTAAATACAAGTCAAGAGCCATAGAAAGAAAAGATGATGTTTTCTAGCTACCATCAGAGAAGGACTTGTGGCAAGTTATGTCTATTGAGTTGGTTCCAGGTTTACCCCTTTTCCACATGTAATTCTTGTTGAAAGAGGACACTCAAAAATCTTAATATACTCACTACTTTACCACAGGTAGGCACCTGGCCTTTTCTCTCATTCAACTCTTGCTGGTTCAGAGATGCCCATGTTTCCTCAGGAGCAATCCAAACTTACAATCTTTCCTTATAACAGCCTACTTTAAAAATAGAGAAATCCTTTAGAAGAAACCAAGAAGGAAAGAACCAATAGGCCAGCAAGAGATAAAACATCAAATCACCACCTCTCTGGCTGTAGAATTAGGTTCTAACAGTTGTACTGTTGAAAGGTTGTCAGACAGTGACATAACCATGGGGTTTTAATGTGAACTTCATTTCAGTGCATACAGACACTCAGAATCCAGGCCACACTTACACTTAATTCATGGCTAGCATAATTCTCAGGGTTCAGTTTTCCTTTTGACAATGATGACTCCCAAATTTGTATCAACTTTTCTAATGTTTAAGTACATCCTTTGACATCTTGTGGTGGTTTAAGCCACTATAACTCACCCAATTTGCTCACTCACTTCCCCCTCTTTCTTCCCCCTGCTCCCGGAGTGGTGGGAAGGAGAATCGAAAGAATGCAACTCCCACAGGTTAAGATAAGAACGGTTTAGTAACTAAGGTATAACACAAATCACTGCTGCTACCACCATTAATAATAATGACAAGGGAAATTCAGGGAAAGAGAATACAACTGCTCACCACCCGATATGAAGACCAACCCAGCAGGGAACCCCTAACCCTTCCGGATATCTGCCCTCCATTTTTACATCCTGGGCATGACGTGCTGGGGTATGGAATACCTCTTTGGTCAGTTTGGATCAGTGTCCTGTCTCTGCTTCCTCACGGCTTCCCCTCCTCCCTGGCAGAGCATGAGACTCAGAAAGTCCTTGGCCAGCCTAAACATTACTAAGCAGTAACTGAAAACATCGGTGTTATCAGCGCTGTTCCCAGGCTGAAAGTCAAAACCACAGCACTGCACCAGCTACTAAGAAGGAGAAAAATGACTGCTACTGCTGAACCCAGGACACATCTCATTCTAGATTCTATTTGATGATTTGTCAAGATCCTACATAGTATCAAATAGAGTTCCTCTAAGCCCATAGGCTAATTTAAGAAAAACAATAAATATAACTAAAAAAAAAAAAAAAAAAAAAATCTGCGACTTCATTATTTACCACCTCTAAGCTTAGATCCAGAGGACCTTCATTGTTAACCTAACTATAAAAATTGCTTCATATTAAGCTTTTCTGTGGAAATTGGTACATTTAATAAGAATTTTTGGATACTCTTCCTTTGGTTTTGAATCTGAGAAATTAAAAATTTACCACCAACATAATGGAAATCCTTTGTCAAAAATCACATACTCTGAATACAGCCTAGACTGTGATTTATCCAACAGATTGCCTTTTAATAAAACATTTTAACTTTGTCAGTTATTTGCGATCTGCTGTAACTGAGACTATTAGCTCAGTTCATCAATCCAAATAAGAATGCAGCAGCTGCTTTAAGGAAACTAATGTCAGTAACAATGTAAATTCAGCTGGAATAACTTCAGTGTGTAGATAGGACTTCCATTTGAGTGGTTCTCACCACCCAAGAGTGTCGTAACTAGTACACTGGGATATTTACCCTTTGAACTTATTTATTCTGGTTTCTCAGGAAAATTAATTTTGTGGAAATTTGTAGATTTACTCATTATCTATTTGCAAACTTATATTGTTATCAAGGCTTAAAATTCAGAATAATTTTCACACAGGAAAATATAAAAAATAGTCTCTCAGACTCACGGGTTATGGCAAATCCAGAGACCTGGGTGATTAAACAGCATTTTTTTTTCTTACTCCTAAGATGTACTAAGGCAGCTATAAATATAGCCATTGCTTTTTCATATTGGCAATTCTATTTACCCACCGCACCCTCAATAATACCACACACAAAGAATAACTATATAAGCCTGAGGAAGAGAGGATATTGATCCATAAAACATCTTAACATTTAAGATGGGAAGAGTACAAAAAAGGACATTTAAAATCCCCATCCTACCATATTTCATCACATTGTTATAGACAGCAATACCAGGGACCTGAGAAGCCTCAGGAGCAGAGAACAGAAGAGTATCATGTGGCTAAATGACCTTGTTTATGCCAGGAGATACAAGAAAAACAGCAGGTAATATCAGATGGCCAGGATCACTTTTATTTACTTTACATATGAGCCCTAACGGCCTCAAACTGGTTTCAAGTTAACCTCAAACAGGCGCTTGAACTACTGGGCTGTATATTCAACAATTCCAAAGCAGAGATGAGATAAAACTGTTTACCAAAGCATTGATACTATTATTCACACCAACAGTACAGAATGTACACTTTGTTATAGCATGATTCCAGACTGAAATTGCCAAAAGCCATCTAGTGAATATAAGCAAGTATGATAAAATGTAAGAGATACAGAATTCATTAATGAGGGTCTTATTCTCCTCTTATTCATTTACCCTTTTTACAAGGCTCTGGATTCAGTAGAAGTACTACCATTTATAATCTTTATTTCTTAAAAAAGACTGAAACAAAGTCAACAAAGAAAATGCAGATGCAACCTGAGTGACCAGCTCTAGCTGACCCTTTTTTGAGCATGGGAGTACGACATGTTGACCTCCAGAGGTCTCTTTCAGCCTTAGTTGTTCTGTGATTCTATATCCCCATTGTGTCCTGGGTTCAGCAGCAGCAGTCGTTTCCCCCCTGCTGAACCCAGGACACATTGTAAACAAATATATTTGCCCACATACAACTATTCATCATTAAAAAACTTAACTTTCTTAATTGTAAAAATATCCATTAAATAATAAACATTTAGAAGACAATTCGAACTCATTTGAACTCCTGAAAGTTTCCAGCAATATCATGCAAAGAAGCTATTTAGAGGCAGCGCAGTTTGAAAGTTTCAAACTCCTTTTTCATCTGCATCATGAGTTCAGCAGTAGCAGTCATTTTTCTCCTTCTTAGTAGCTGGTGCAGTGCTGTGGTTTTGACTTTCAGCCTGGGAACAGCGCTGATAACACCGATGTTTTCAGTTACTGCTTAGTAATGTTTAGGCTGGCCAAGGACTTTCTGAGTCTCATGCTCTGCCAGGGAGGAGGGGAAGCCGTGAGGAAGCAGAGACAGGACACCTGATCCAAACTGACCAAAGAGGTATTCCATACCCCAGCACGTCATGCCCAGGATGTAAAAATGGAGGGCAGATACCCGGAAGGGTTGGGGGTTCCCTGCTGGGTTGGTCTTCATATCGGGTGGTGAGCAGTTGTATTCTCTTTCCCTGAATTTCCCTTGTCATTATTATTAATGGTGGTAGCAGCAGTGATTTGTGTTATACCTTAGTTACTAAACCGTTCTTACCTTAACCTGTGGGAGTTGCATTCTTTCGATTCTCCTTCCCATCCCTCCGGGAGCAGGGGGATGAAAGACGGGGGAGTGAGTGAGCAAATTGCGTGGCCGAGTGGCTTAAACCATGACAATCTGTAACTATAGTTAACAACTTCAGAACAAGTGATCTTCCTCACAAAGATCACCAGAAAATTTTATTTTTCCTTTTGTACCTAGCCTTACAGTTGTAAGTGCTTGGAAATAAGATTTTCTTTCATAGTTTTTGCACTTTGCACAGCACTGAGAATGAAGCTTTTTAGGACAAAGAAAAAATGTCTGTTAGCATACATAGAAATAGCCTGAAAAGCTTTTTCTTGCTAAAAATAGGGTAAGGTTTATTTCTCCCAAGACCGAAGACCATTGTTTAAGCTATGCAAGGTAAAACTTCTTTCTCATCAGCATCAGTCCTTCCTTCTCCTATAACAAATAGAGTCGATTGTTTGGGCCATATATTTCCTTATAAGAAGAAAGATAAAACCCACATCACCCGCTTAAATGCTCCATGACCTACAGGTTTGTCCACAGTACATGAGTACATGCTTGGGGAATCCTTAGTGCCTACAGAGTGCAGGTAGTTTTGCCACCTGCGCTCTCTACCGCAGGCAGAATTTGTGTAGTCTTGAAGGAATTGCAATTGAAAATTGCAAGTTCTTCTATATCCATTTTGTAATAGAAAACAATGGCATTTTGTGATCTGAGAGCTAGTACCGGTGTCCAAGCCTGCCCTGAGGAAAGTTACGTACATGCAGCTTGATTCTACAAGCTCAGTAGGATCCTACAAGCTCATTTTGTTCTGAACTCAGTGTATTTATGTAGCAGAGAAATCAGCTCGCCTTCAACAGCTCCCTCTTGATTTTTTTTTTAAAGAAAAGTGAATTGACAATGGATTTGTTTGAAAAGCAGAACTTGAAGCCTTTTTCTAATATATCACACTAGCTGACAAAGAGTATAGGTGATTTTTTTCATGCAAATTGATGTAGTTAATAAATAAAGCTAAGAATGAGTGTAACAAAGTTGATGTTACATTTATTAGCACAAGCACAATTCTAACAAATATTGAAATTAAAGTGATCATGACATGCTAATATGCTTCCATTGGCTGGACAAAGTTATTGGTTATCATTAGCAGACCAAACCAGCTTTCAGGAACACTTGGGGGAGACCAACGCATCGCACATGCTGGTATGACAACTGTAATTCTGAATGTAACTTGCATGTAGATTTACTATGATTACATGAAGATAGGGGCTACATGCTTATGTGGTACACAAGCAGCCAATTACAATTATTTCACGTGCAGTTGTCCAATATGAACATAAAATTGCTGTCATTATGTAAACAAATTTGACAAATTATTGCCTTTGCATTTTTTTCCTGATTTCTGTCAAGATAAAGCCTCTTCTTACTACACAGAGAGGAAAAAAACAAGCATTGTGATGAAGTGTAGCAAATGTTTGCTCTTCATATTCCAAGTATTCCACTTCAGCATCTTGTGTGGTTTTGCCAAATACTACAGCCAGTATATTCTATAAACTTGAAAGGTCATTATAGCCACAGCTGCAGAGAGCTGATGAAAGAAATTCAAGCTCCCGGTCATCAGCTATATCTGATTCTCCATGTTTCTCTTACTACATTCACCTCAGAGACTCTTGACAATGGAGTGCTGACGTTGCTTCTGAACCATACAGCTGCACCTCAAAACAGAATGTGATAACCCCAAAGAATCACTTTTCTTGACTGCTTGAAAGAACATAAGATTAAAAAGTAGCATTGTGCATTGTAGGTAATTACATATACTCTATGCTGACAACATTATCAGGATGTTTACGGTAGAGTAGTTTGGCTTACTTCAGAAAGAACCTAAGAAAATAACCCAAAGTATGCCTACTAGATGTCAGAGTAAATGTTAGAACTCAGTCCTCCACCCGGGCTAAAGAACTGGTTTTGGTCCAAGCGGCCGAAAACCACGCATGTTCTGTCAGGTATTCCCTTAGCAGTGGTGCTGCTAGACATTCAGAGCAATTGCAGCTGCCAGGCCTCTGCTGAGACGTGCACTTGAGAAACAGTTCAAGTGCATTAATACTGCCAATACTTCAGGTTTGAGAATCCCTACCATAGCTGTCTTGTATCTGTTTCGCTGAAGGCTTTGTTCTTATGATTTGAGAAACAATGCTCTGATTTCAGGAAGGCTGTCAGAACTGCACTCCCCAGCTACAGAATTGAGATAGGACAGAGAATGAACATTTGGATTTATTTAGAGTTATTTTATTAGATTGATTACACCACTTACTGTAGTGCAAAACCAGTGAACAACAAAGCACATTATGGAACAATCTGGACAAGGCAAGACTATATTGTTTCAGATTGAAAGGGTACACTCAAAAGAAGGCTAGGGAATGATCTCATCTTTCATGTATACTTTACCTTATACGCTTTTCAGCAAGGCAGGCAATTGAAACTTATTCAGTGAATCTGAGAACTACAGGAAAGGAGTTTTGATGTACTATCTCAGAATGTCAGTATTCATCAGGAATATGTTATTCCTGAGGGAAACTCACTTTAATCTGCATATAAAATTCCTTACCTGTTATCCCATGACAGTCTTTCGAAATTCTATCATAGAATCATAGAATCATAGAATCATAGAATCACAGAATAGTTAGGTAGGAAAGGACCTCAAGATCATCTAGTTCCAACCCCCCTGTCATGGGCAGGGACACCTCCCACTAAACCATGTCACTCAAGGCTCTGTCCAGCATGGCCTTGAACACCATGAGGGATGGAGCATTCACAGCTTCCCTGGGCAACCCATTCCAGTGCCTCACCACCCTTACAGTAAAGAACTTCCTCCTTATATCCAATCTAAACTTCCCCTGTTTAAGTTTGAACCCATTACCCCTTGTCCTATCACTACAGTCACACAGAATCACAGAATCACAGAATAGTAAGGGCTGGAAAGGACCCCAAGATCATCGAGTTCCAACCCCCCCGCCATGGGCAGGGACACCTCCCACTAAACCATGCCATCCAAGGCTATGTCCAACCCCACCTTGAACGCCGCCAGGGATGAAGCATTCACAACTTCCCTGGGCAACCCATTCCAGGGCCCCACCACCCTCACAGTAAAGAATTTCTTCCTCAGATCCAATCTAAACCTCCCCTGTTTAAGTTTAAACCCATTACCCCTTGTCCTCTCACCACAGTCCCTAATGAAGAGTCCCTCCCCAGCATCCCTATAGGCCCCCTTCAGGTATTGGAAGGCTGCTATGAGGTCTCCACGCAGCCTTCTCTTCTCCAGGCTGAACAGCCCCAACTTTCTCAGCCTATCTTCATACGAGAGGTGCTCCAGTCCCCTGATCATCTTCGTGGCCCTCCTCTGCACTTGTTCTAACAGTTCCATGTCCTTTTTATGTTGAGGACGCCAGAACTGCACACAATACTCCAAGTGAGGTCTCCTTCATGAAAAGTCCATCCCCAGCATCCCTATAGGTCCCCTTCAGATATTGGAAGGCTGCTATGAGGTCTCCACGCAGCCTTCTCTTCTCCAGGCTGAACAGCCCCAACTTTCTCACCCTATCTTCATACGGGAGGTGCTCCAGTCCCCTGATCGTCCTCGTGGCCCTCCTCTGGACTTGTTCCAACAGTTCCGTGTCCTTTTTACGTTCAGGACACTAGAAATGTACACAGTGCTTGAAGTGAGGTCTCATGAGAGCAGAGTAGAGGGGCAGGATCACCTCCTTCGACCTGCTTGTCACATTCCTTTTGATGCAGCCCAGGATACGATTGGCTTTCTGGGCTGCAAGCACACACTGCCAACTCATGTTGAGTTTCTCATCGACCAACACCCTACATATCTGCATATATGTACCGCACAGTATTTCCAAGTTCTTGAAAAGACAAGGCTTTTTTAGTGATACAAAGACTTGATCACCCTTCAGCAATGTGCACGCTTTATAGGAAGCTTACCCATTCACAGTTCTTGAATTAATGTTTTTAGAAGTA
The DNA here is from genome assembly GCA_039720435.1 of Amazona ochrocephala. Classification (NCBI taxonomy): domain Eukaryota; kingdom Metazoa; phylum Chordata; class Aves; order Psittaciformes; family Psittacidae; genus Amazona; species Amazona ochrocephala. The sequence goes on from CM077909.1 coordinate 100,688,646, forward strand.
TTTACAGAACATAATGGTAAAATATTTTTAGTACTTACTTGTACCTGTTTACATTTTTGGGTTTTTTTTGTGTATTATAGAATAGTTTAAGCCTTTCTAATCATGTCACTGTAGCACACTTAAAGCCATTTAGCTCAAGTGAATAACAGCACCAGGTCAGTTGGGACAAGGTAGACCCAAACTGATATAACTGGAAACTCTAGGCAAATCTGGTAGGGCCCCAGTCAATGCAAGATCTTTATATTTTCAGCAAGGCTTCACAACTTGATATTATATGGGCACTGCTTAGGAGATGGGAATGCCAAAAATCCTGAAGATCCCAGAATCATGAAAGGGACCTTAAAGCTCACCCAGTTCCAACCCCCTACCATGGCCAGGGATGCTTTCCGCTAGACTGGGTTGCCCAAAGCACTGTCCAACCTGGCCTTGGACACTGCCAAGGATGGGACAGCCACAAGTTCATTGAGCAACTGGTTCTAGAGCCTCAACACCCTTTTAATGAAGTATTTTTTCCTAATATCTAATCTAAATCTGCCCTCTTTCAATTTAAAACCATTCCCCCTTGTCCTGCAATTACACACCTTTATAAAAAGTCCCACTTCAGATTTCTTGTAAGCCCTCCTTAGGTATTAGTTCACAAGTCAGTACCTTGGAATGTAACAGCTCTGGTAATCTACTGCTCCTATAACTCTCTTTTCTCTGAAGTCACTGTATGCTGTTTACTCATTGCTGGTTTTCAGCAATCTAGAAAGCTCTGGTAATTTAGTGCTGATTAAAGCTCTCTGGGCTCAAAGTACCCTACGGCAGAAAACCTTTCCATATTTCTATACACTCTTTAAGGCCAGCAGAGCTCTGCAAGTCCCTAAAGGGAAGAGATCCTCTTTGTCTGTCCTGGGTTTAGCAGTAGCAGTAATTTTTCTCCTTCTTAGTAGCTGGTGCAGTGCTGTGTTTTTGACTCTCAGCCTGGGAACAGTGCTAATAACACCAATGTTTTTAGTTGTTGCTCAGTTATGTTTACTCTGACCAAGGCCTTTCTGAGTCTCATGCTCTGCCAGGGAGGAGGGGAAGCTGGGAGGAAGCAGAGACAGGACACCTGACCCAAACTAACTGAAGAGGTATTCCATACCCCAGCACATCATGTCCAGTACATAAACTGGGCACAATTACCCAGAAGGGCTAAATCTCTGCTTGGGTCTGGCTGGGTATCGGTCAGAGGGTGGTGAGTGGTTCTATTCTCTTCCCTTGTTATTTCCCTTATCACTATTACTATTGGTGGTAGCAAGTTTTTTGTGTTATGCCTTAGTTACTGGACTGTTCTTATCTCAACCTGTGGGAGTTACATTCATTCGATTCTCCTCCCCATCCCTTTGGGAGCGGGGGGGGAGGATGGGGGCAGTGAGCCAGCAGCTCACTGCGTGGTTCTGGATTGCTGGCTGGGCTTAAACCATGACATTGTCCCTCTATTCTCAGAAGCAGCAAGAACTCTTCTCTAGAAGAAACATTTATGAAAGCTGGCTGTTCCCACCACTGCATTGTGGTATTTATTAATCTTTGCCTGCTAGAGGTGTGAGACCTGTGTACATAAAAAAGTCTCTCCTAAGGGATGCTGAAGGGACACACAGAGCAGTACAGATCTGGTGTTCACTGTTCCACTCTGGTGCCTGAGGAGGTGGAGAAGGAGGATTATACTCACCCTTTTGCAAGTGAAGTATTCAGGCTATGTAAATTAGTTGCACTTGACTTGCACATAAAAGCTTTTCTGTACAACCAGAAGGATTGTGCTGCCCTTGTATTTAGAGGGAAAAGCTGAGATTGCAATGTTTGAGTATTATTCTATGAACTAGACTTTTTTAATAGCACTGCTTTAAAAGGTGGACATATTTATGTTAGACCAGAGGGAATATTTTGTCCTGTATAGCGCATATCATGAGAAGGCAGCATAGATAATGGTGGAGTTTAAGATTCTCTTGCCAGATGTAATGTCCTGGAAATGAGCATTACATTTTTTCCTGGTTAACAAGGTGGCTGATTCCAGTGCATTATTTTCCTTTTCCTTTCTTTTGACAAATTTTATACAAACACTTTGTGCTCCCACACTAAATGGTAAGTGAATAGTGAAAGAAAGAAAAACAAAATGAAGTATAATCTTTTGTAAACAAGTGAAATCAGTTCTGCTTTGCGGTTAAGTAATGTCGAGCTTGATGGCTTTGCACCAATAGCAATGGGTAAGAGCTTTGTGGTAGATGACAGTGAAGAAGTATCTTAGGTAAATGTTTTACAATAACCAGTTGAACCGAACTAGTGTTTGCTGGTATGACAACAGGACTTCGCAAACCTAAAGCTCAGCCAAAGAACAAAGTGACAAAGAAGAAGATGAGGAAGAAATGACCAACAGGGGTCCCAAAGATCAGTACCATGTTCCTGGGGGCATGTGGGAGGAATTTTCTAGGATGATGTCATGTATAAGTAGCTTTATGATTATGTAATGTAATGTAATTATGCATGTAATGTAATGAATATGTATGTTTGATGACTATATAATCATGTCTTGTTTGGTGCTCAAGTGAGATACTCTCTGAGAAGGTATTCCTCATGTCTCCTGGTGCCGCAATAAAGAATATCTGCTTGTCAACTTAAACTTTGTTGGTGAGTTCTACGAATCAATAGTTGCAGTGTAGAAGGAAACATATATTTATGCTAGGGAAAAAAGGTGATAGCATATTAAATCACGGTTATAAGACATTTCTGCAATAGTCTATGGAACGTAATACTGATGCAGACACCAAATGCCATATAGCTTTTCTGAGATGCAGATGACATGCAAAAGGAAGCAAAAATGCATAAGAACTGTTCTTGCCGCTGAAAGTACCGTCAGATAAAAGATCCTAACCAGACAGTTCTGAGACCATCAACTTCTATTTTAGTGAAACAGGAGACAGGTCCTCTGTTCTTTTTTCCCCCTCTTTTGACAGCAGCAAAAGATCAGGATAACAATTACTGCTCCAAAATCTAGGTGGTGAGGCTCAGTATTTGAAGTTGTCTCTGTTTTAGTTCAAAGACTTTGAGGCTGGTACAGTAATTCTTATATAACTCCCCGGAATTTTACTCTAAGTTTTGATTATGTTTTTATACAGAAATCTATAATTAATTCACATATAAACAAACATAGTTTTAAGATATATATTTGTCATGGGTTCAGAAGTAGCAGTCATTTCTCTCTTTCTTAGTAGCTGGTGCAGCTCTATGTTTTTGACTTTCGGCCTGGGAACAGCGCTGGCAACACCAATGTTTTTAGTTATTGCAGTAATGTTTGGTCTGACAAAGGAGTTTCTGAGTCTCATGCTCTGCCAGGGAGGAGGGGAAGCTGGGAGGAAGCAGAAACAGGACACCTGATCCAAACTGACCAAAGAGGTATTCCACACCCCAGCACGTCATGCCCAGGATGCAAAAACTAAGAGCAGGGACCCGGAAGGGGGTGTGTGTGTGTGTGCCCTGCTTGGTCAGGCTGGGTATCAGTGCTGAGCAGTTGCATTCTCTTTCCTTGTATTTCCTTTGTCATTATTATTATTGGTGGTAGCAGCAGTGGTTTGTGTTATACCTCAGTTACTGAACTGTTCTTATCTTAAACCGTGGGAGTTACATTCTTTCGATTCTCCATCCCATTCCTCTGGGAGTGGGGGGAATAAAGAGGGCGGAGTGAGTGAGCAAACTGCATGGCTGACTGGGCTTAAACCATGACAATATTACAGCTTTCTGGTATTAAATATGGAGGGGGTTGTCCAAGAACACCTACAAATAGGATGGACTGTTTGATTTTAGTCAACATGACAGGAGAATTTAGCCACACATGTAAGTATTGGTAAACTTAAAAGCAGAATTGCAACTGAGCTTAACATTGAAAGAATTCTAATGAAAAGACCAAAGGAAATATTTAACATGGAAAAGTACTGAGGGATCTGCCAACTCGAAACTATTCTTTCTACATGGTGCCTTATGCATCCTCTGGTCATAAAACATCGGTCATATTTGCAGCAGTTATGCCTATTTGGATAGAAATGACAGTGTCACACACAGTGTGCTATGGCTTTCTTTTTGAAGAATGTGTAACTCCCAGCACGATGCACAGAAAGATCATACTGATGGGAATATGACAGTGAAAAGGAAATTGTGCAGTAAGCATGCTGACTGCATTCTCTGCAGTGTTGTCAGGAGAAGGACACTTCCATATACTGATAACACAAGTGCCAAAGGATAAGATATGGCATGCTCGAAAGCAGATGAATAAGATAAAGATAGATGTAAGGGACATGCATCCAGTTTCAAATATCGAATGTGTTATTCCATCTCTGTTGCAAGTAAGTATCAAGGGAACAGAAAACAAGATTCATGGAGCCTGTTTTACAACACCCGGAAATAATAACAAAACTCACAAAATGAACAGGAATTTTTTTTTTTTTTTTTTTTCCTATGGGTAATAACAATTATAGAAAAATAATCAATCCTGACTTGACATCCATACAAAGACACATGCAATTAAACAAAAAGACACCAACGTAAATGCATACAGTACCAACCACCAAGAAAAATAAAGAAATCATATCTTTTCAATAATTTTCCCTAAAATGAATGGCAGGTTCTTTCAGACTCTTTGCCCCTCCAGTAGTTCCCAGCATATGAATTGTATGGAGAGGGTATTCTCTACACAAAAAAATGGAGTATTTTCAAAATAAATCTATAGCTGCTTGCTTTATTCATTGGAATAAACTGCAGAATACACTCCAAATATTCTGAAAGGCAGTTAGGTAATGACAGTTTACTAAGATAGTGAAGTACTCAGGTACCTGTTCTCAAACTTGTCAGCAATCCCCTTAAGAGTATGGAAATTGCTCGCAAAAACTTAGATATGACTTCTGAAAACTGCATAGTGATTAAATCTTTTCTTGAGATTGTGTTTTACAGGTTTTGTTTGTCGGATTTTTCTGAGTTTTTTTTTTTTTTGTTTGGTTGGTTGGTTGGTTGGTTTTTTTTTAATAATTTGTTGCACTGGGTTTCATATGAAAAAGCCTTATTGTACTTTAAAATGGTATATGGAAATCAGAGTGACTACAGCGTAAAGGTCTGAAGGAAAGAAAAGCAGAGGTGGGAAAGGAAAGCAAAGACAGATTTAGTCTTTTTTTTTTGTTTTTCATTCATGCTCCCCATAAGGTTTTGACTGAAACATCTGCTCTTTAGTTGCCATAATTATGAAATTTCTATGCCTTTGAGTGAAAAGCATCAAACTAACAAAAGATGAGAGTACAAAATACATTTCTGCATACTCCTAAATTTATATTTTCATCTCTATTTGTGAAATCTGAAGAATGAGATGTGGAAGAGACCAATTAAATCATCCCATCATTCCCCCTACTGACAGCTCTGAATAATTCCTTGTATTTTCAGGTCCTGAAAATACAGCATTTACATACAGATGACAAAAGACATTTTAATGAACCAGGTTCTTTCTCCTGTGCTATCTGAGCAGAACTGCTCAGATGCAGGCAGCTCTTTGTCACAACAGAAGACTTCTAAGAGAGTATCTACTTCAGCTACGATGAGCGTATGTTACTGTATGAAGCAGTGTACTTAAACAGTTTATTATTATGCATTTCAGCACACCATAGCAAAAGAGCACGTGCTAATCAAGATCAATCAGCACTCCTTCTAAGGCCTTGTGTGCCTTAAATATTACTTTAGATGTGAGGCAAGATATCCCAGTGAATATGATGAGGTAACCTTAAGTAAACTCCCTTGTCATTCAGTTAAAGATCAATGAGAATCCACCATTAGTTCAGTACAAAGTCACTGTCATTAGTGAGCAGTTCAAACTACTATTTGGCTATAATTGTAACCTGAGAATTTTTAGCTATTAAAGAGTAATAAGATCAAGATGAATTTGTCATTCAGAAGCTGACCAGCAGGCTGGGGTTTTGTCATGTGACTCTTAGAGTGGAGTTAAGATCCGTGTCCCAAACTTCAGTACAAGCCCCAATTAGACATTACCATCTTTCCACCCCTCCCCAAAAAATACTGCCCAAAAGCCATGCTACATGGAATAGGATGGAATGTAAAGACTTATTGCACCTCACCAGTATTAAACACTGAGTCTTTTGCATTCTTTAAGATAAGATTCTATTTTAGACATGGCTCTGTATGACAATTCAAATGAGATGCCCAAACTCTACTTTTTTCTCTCAAGCTGTTCTCATCTGGTGTCATTCTGATGATAACAACATGGAAACCATCATAAATCTGCATGCAATATTTCTGAGGAAAAAGTTCAGCAAAATTTGTACAGATCAAACGCTGTGCAGTGCACTCAAGATTGCTTTATACCACTATCCACGTGAAGGGCTTGACAATAGGGAAGTTCTAATAACAGAGATGTGAACATTCAGATGATATTGAAGAGAACTGGAGATTTTACATCACGGAATTACTGATTAAAGTATGATAGCAATGCTTATACGGAATCTATCAACCTGAATATACCTTCCTTTTGTTTTTCATAATTTTTACATTTTTGAGCAACAGTCACGTGATGCTATATCAAATTGCTGATAATAAGATTCAATCAGTCTCTGCATCTATTTTGCTTCTTCTGCAGAACTGTAACTGTAAGCCTACCATGATTTTACTTTGTTTTCATGAGCTAGAGCTTTTTCATAATAAGGGAACAGATTTCCAAATACATGGCTTTGCAAATATATACAAATGAAGATATGATGAACTATTGGAAATTTTCCCCAAGCAATTACTAACAAAAGCCCCAAGCAGTTCTAACAACTGTGCACTGTTAGAAGTTACAGGCTAAGAAGAAAGCACTTAAATATACCAAGTGTGTAACTGATCTATTAGCAATCACTTTTATTTCCACATATACGTAATTGTTCCAAATATAAATACTGTATTCATAAAATAATTTTTTACAGCATGCAATTTAATTAAGACACTCTAACTTTATTAGATAATTTTGTAAATTATGTACTTTTCTCTTGCTATTAGTTTATATAGAGGGAAAGTGAGCACCTCATGGAAATTATGAAGCAATGGTGTAGCATGAATGGGAACTTTGTTGAAAAAGACCAATTCCAGAAAACTAACATAGACATCCTCGTTAAAAACTCATCTTCATTTACTGTTTCATGCTGAATCACATACTCTGCAATTCTGTATCTAAGTGGTTGAATCACCATCCCTGAAGGTATCGAAAAGACGTGTAGATGTGGCCCTTAGGGACATAATGGACTTGTCAGTGTCAGCTTAATGGTTGGACTCAATGACCTTAAAGGTCTTTTCCAGTGATAAATGATATTACGATTCTATCATAAATTACCTGGACGAGCAGTTGACAATTTTACTGCATTACAGAAAGTCATCAGAGTTGGCAAGATCAAAGCTTGCTCTCCATTGCAATTTTCTCCCCTCTCTAAGCATGAAGAGATATAGAGATTTTAAAGGTACTGCACACCTTCATCCCAGAAATCTGATTTATCATGCACCATGCAAGAGCACAGAAAGGCAAATAACAGTAGAGCAAGCATCAGGCAAAATAAATGTCAGTCTGCACAACCTCACTGTTTACCACCTGTGCAAATCCCAAAGGATGTCCATGGAACCGCAAACACAGTGATTAGTTCTGTCACTGTGTTTTGTGTACTAACATATACTACAAAACATGGTAATGCATATTGTTGTAATTTATGACAGCATATTAGTGACTCACAACCATGTTTCCTCACATGATATGATATGATATAAAATGCTCCTTAAAAGACCCTGCCAAATATTAAATGTCCTTTGTGAAGATGGTCCATACCTAAAGCAAACCATTGCCACAGTGGTGACATTCATTAGCAGCATGATTTGCTCCAGAAATTTCTCAATCTAAAGAACTGTTTGTGACAGCAAGAGACTCTTTATGCCAAAAATGAAATTAAAGCATTATAACATATAATTAGAAAAATTCAGAAAAGAAGCATTAATCTCACAGCCTGTGTGCAAATGAATCTCCCCTTTGCTATTTTACAACACTAGAAAACACAACAGATTGATAAAACGAGGCAAGTAAAAAAAAAACCAACAAAAACCAAAACCAACCAAAGAAGAGGAAGGAGGTGAAAACGGCAGTCCTCAGAATCTTTTGATTCAGCTGAAACAGGGAAGGAAAACTTGGGTACTTGTAGCATTTGGCTCTAGTTGGAGGAATTACCACCTTGCATTACATTTTTCTGTCTGCTTGGTGACTTGCTACTTTGGGACTTGCTCAGTTACTATAAGAGTTGTTATTCAAATCAAAGCTGAGCTGGCAGGATTCACAGGGCTCTGCTCCAGCCTATCTGTAGCAGATGGGAGAATCAGCTATTTTTGGCAACCATACAGTATTGATGTTTTTCCTTTTATTTTTTTTTAAGTTACAAAGCAGTGATACAGAATGCATCTTTTATTCATGATACACTGAAGATGTAAATAGAGCTTAACTTCATTACTTCAGAGGCTGAAATACTGCTTGTGCAAAATGGCTGTATGACACTTCTGTATTTTGACTTTGAAGTAACTCCTGGGGATTTCACTAACATCATCAATCATGATCAATACCAATATCTCTAATTTTCCTTTTGATACAGAAAAAATAATTCAGTATTTGTATACTGTGGAGAAACAGAAGGTAAGTATTACCATTATCCATCTAAAAATGTCATATAAGCTTGAAGGCGATTGTCTTTCCCAATGTATTTTATCTTGTTTTTAACAGAGACCCAGGAGGATTTGGTGAAAAATATGAAATGAAAAAATAGATTCCCAAGGGATATGCTTCAGTGAAAATAATTTGATCTTCCAAACTGTAACCAATGAACAAATGATTAGTGAAACACATTCCATACTTCCATTCACCGCCATCTGTTCTTGGCAAGATACTTTCTTTGTTCCCAGCTACAAAGCTGAGCAAGTGCACGACCACCAAATTAAGGGAGAAAAGTGAAAGTTGTAAATGCTGCAAGGAAAAAGTATGGCTGTTTTTCACAAAAACCCAAAGTATTTACACTTAAATGGCTAGCAGATTTTAACATTTACAAGAAACAGGGGAATGAGTCATTGATACCTCAAAAATCCAAGGAGAGTAAAGTCACTTTTTTGTCATGAAATTCCCTTTCATTGCGGGGAGTTTTCCAGTTGTTGTCTAGGTCCTCTCTACCTTTTTATTTGGATCCTATTTAATTTCATGCAGTAAAAATTAAAGGGCAACTATACTCAACTACAACAAGTGGTATTGCAATTTCAGTATCTAGCATTCTTCCCTGAAAGGTAATCTCAGCATATTAAAATGAGACTATACCTACAATTAATTTTGCTTGGAAGCATATGGAAAAAGAGTCCTGACTAGAGTATGGAAACAGACAGCAGGATGCTTCCATGTGAACTTAGGAAGAAGGCTAAGTTTTGTCAGTTTCATGCAATTTCAAATCTTCCTTTCCATTTAGGAAGAAATTCTGTACTGTGAGGGTGCTGAGGCACTGGCAGAGGTTGCCCAGAGAAGTTGTGCCTGCCCCATTCCTGGCAGTGTTCAAGGCCAGGTCGGACGGGGCTTTGAACAACCTCATCTAGTGAAAGGCGTCCCTGCTCATGGCAGAGGGCTGGAATTGGATGATCTTTCAGGTGCCTTCCAGCCGAAACACATTTTAATACAGCAGGAAATCTAGCTAATTCTAATGGTCAGAATGACCTGATTCGGAACTAAATTGGTCTCCTCTATATGTCTTCTCTTGATACATGCCCATCTGTTTGGTAGAAATCTGTGATTATGGTAGATAGAGAGGAAAAATTCAGAACTTGAGCTTTCACTTAGTATCAGAATACTATTTGATTCATGTTTGGTCTTTCAACATTTCCATTTATGAAAGCCCAAGAGTTCACTTAAAAAGTGAAACATGCAGTTCGAACCCCTGAATTGTTCCATGGACTACTGTGACACTTGCAGTCAGGCACTTAGATAAATCAGCATTAAAGAGGGCTAGCAGTCTTTAATATATAATCTAATTTTCTAAAGTGCATCATCCAAGGTGGCAGTGATCCACAACTCTCCTCTCTAGGAATTAAGATACCACATCTTAAAACAGAAGACAACACTACTTAAAACCCTTGGGATAATAGCAGTAGAGGGAGGAAGAAGAATACTCCAACCTATCCTAAAAAGGCCTCAGCTTGCCCCAAATACAGTTAATGGAGTGAAACAGTACAGGAATTCCTTCATTGTACCCTGTAACGTTATTAACACACTGTAGAGCAGATCAATTAATGCTCACAGCCATGGTAGGTACTAAAAAATGTCTTACTTCAAAAAAGAACAGGAGAAGTAATTTTGGGAATTAGGAGAAAAAAAAGTAATCATAATCAGGAACCTGTGTAATTAACTTATATAACTGTCAACAAACTGCAACAGAAGGATCAGTCTCTCGAAGCAGATGAAGCAAAAGAAATGAGTGAAAACATATACAGTTTAAAAAGCCATTCTGCCCACAACTGAAACAAAACAAGAAATTTTGAAGAATATCAAGAAATATCAAGAAAACTGTTCAAATAATATCTGAGAACCTGTGGCACTCCAGTGAAGTTCACATCAATTAGAAAATGGGAAATAAGCCCCATTTTAAAAAACAGATAAAAGGAAGACCTGGGGAACTGCAGGCCGGTCAGTCTCACCTTGGTGCTCAGCAAGATCATGGAGCAGGTTCTGCTGGAAACCATGCTAAGGTACATTGACTGAGGGTAAATTATGCCTGACAAATCTGGTGACCTTCTATGCCAGGGGTTATAGTGATGGCAGATAAGGAAAGAGCAATATATCTATGTGGACTTGCGCCAAACATTTTTCACTGTCCTGCACAACATCCTTTTCTCTAAACCGAAGACATGTGGATTTGACAGATGGAACACTCAGTAGATAAGGAATTAGCTGGATGGTTGTACTCAAGGAGCTGTGGTCAGTGGCTCAATGTCCAAGTGAAGCCCGGTGACGTGTTGTGATCCCTGGGTTGGCGCTGGAACCAGTGCTGTTTAATGCCTGTATTGGTGACGAGGACAGTGGGATTGAATGCACCCCTAGCAAATTCGCCAATGACACCAAGCTGTGTGGTGCAGTTGACACACTGAAGAGAATGGATGCCATCCAGAGGGACCTTGACACACTTGAGAGGCGGCCAATGCGAACCTCATGAAGTTCAGCAAGGCCAAGTGCAAGGCCTTACACCTGGGTCAGGACAATCCCAAGCACAAATACAGTCTTGGTGGATAATGGATTAAGAGCAACTCTGTGGACAAGGACTCTGGGATGCAGGTTGAAGGCAACCTTGACATGACCTGATACTGTGCAAATGGTTGGTACAAAGCCAACCATATACTGGGCTGCATCGAAAAGAGCACAACTAGGAGCTCAAGGGAGGTGATTCTACACCTCTGCTCTTGTGAGATCCCATCTGCAGTACTGTACTGAGCTCTGGGGCCCCCAACATAAGAACTATGTGGACCTGCTGAAGCAAGTCCAAAGTACAGCCACAAAGATGATCAGAAGGCTTGAGCACCTCCCATATGAAGACAGGCTGAGAGAGTTGGGCTTGTTCAACCTGGAGAAGAGAAGATTCAGGGGAGACCTTATAACAGTCTTCCGATACCTAAAGGGACCTACAAGAAATGTGGAGGTTTTACAAAGGCATGTAGGGATTGAACAAGGGAAAGTGCTTTAAACTGACAGAGGGAAGATTTAGATTAGAGATTAGGAAAAAATACTTCCCTTTGAGTGTGGTGAGGCATGTGCACAGAGAAGCTGCATCCTTGTCACCATCCCTGTCACTGCTCAAGGTCAGGTTGGATGGGGCTTTGAACAACCTGGTCTAGTTGAAGGTGTCCCTGCCCATGGCAGAGCAGTTGAAACCAGATGATTCTTAAGGTCACTTCCACCCCAAAAGATTGTATTATTCTATGATCGTAAGTGCTCTAAAAACATTTAATACACTTCACACTTTTAGAGACAATACTTTGGCTGCTTGACAGGGTTGTATGCCAGAGTAGGTTAAATGTAACTGGAAATGTGAGCTTTAGGAGAAGTATAAGGACTTTCACAGAGAAGCAGACATGTTGGAAAGCATGCTTAACTAAAAATACAGAGCAAATGGTATTAAGTTTGATGCCTGGAGCATTCAGTCTAATCTTCGAGGGGCACAGGTAGAAGTCTACCTAGGAAAAGATTTGTCAGGCACCATGATCAAATGGAATCATTGCTCCAGGTCTAAAATTTCATCTAGAGAAAGCCAAGTAGTAGATTAAAGCTTTCTACCATGATATTAGCTACACTTGCTTGTCTTTGTTAGCAGTGGCCAGTTTCCAGGTGTCTGGAACAGGTTGTATCCACGCTGTTGACTCATGCTTTAAATCACAGAGTTGTATACCTTTCACAGGGCACAAACTTGGGCTCATTTCCTATTCCACATACACCAGAACAAAGTAGGTGTATCTTCTCAAATTGTCAGACAGCCCTCCTCTTCTCTCGCCAAGGTTTACTTAATTGAGTTGAACCAAACATCATAGCTATTTGCATGGAAAAACTGCAAATAAAAATAATAGTGCTAAATTCTTCAAGAACTGTTAGAATGGTAGGGATAACAATAATGAACAGAGAATAAGTTTGGAAATTGGGTTAAAAAATTATTAAATTCAGCAGTATGTGGGGGATTTATGGGTACAGCACTTCACAATTAAGGCACAGTTAAGCACCTCCTGGTTGCTATCCAGACCATTTTTGGCATTTTTTAATGTGATGAGCATTAAACATAGAACATGGCATACAGCTAGAAGGATCTGAAAGAAATTTGCAGCGCTATGAAGTCCTCTTAAAAGTGTGTGGTTTCTTGATTGTGACTTACTTTACCTTTTCAACTTTAACAGTCCACAGCAGTAATCCAGAAAACATTTTTCAGGTAATGGCCCAAAGGCATGAGATATTTTAGCAGTGAATTTTTATTTGAAAATACTCACATTAACGTGAATTTCAGTGTTCTTAGTACCTCAAGATTCTGAAATTATGTCTTCATAAAATAGTAATGCAACCTTGGTACCAGGCGACAAACTCACTGATGGAAATATAAATTCACTTTAACTCACATTCAAGAGACAGTCTGCTGAGTCAGGTAGTGGTGTTAAATTTTACATTAAAACTGTTCCAATTGAAAGTATCTGCTTATTTCACAGTTGGCAATTTGTCCTGTTCCAAACTGAACTGTACTTGAATCAACGACACACAGGGAAGAGATATGTGTATCACCTTTTTTTATAATTGAAGTGCTGTATACAAATCTGAACTTGTCCCTAAACATGTGAGAAAGTACATATATAAACTAAAATAAAAGAAACTTAAAATGAATCTCATAGATATAAACTTAAATTTCAGATCTATTCTACCCAAAAAGCAGAAGATGACAGGCCACCAGGTAATAGAATATTTCTCAGGCAATAATATAACATCAAGGCAGGCACTAGTATAGTCACCTACAGTCCATCTGAGGACTTCATAATTAAAAATATTAATTCAAGTAACAGAAGCTACAAGAAGCTGAATACTTTAAACCAAAACAAAACTATAAACCAACTGTGGTTTAAACAGTACATTAAACTTACATTAGCCAGAAATAAAAAAAGTGAAACTGTTGTAGTGAATCCTTAACATTGCACATAGCTGTTTGCACTGTCACATTATATAAACTGCTATAACCCGCAATTCTGGCTGCTTTCCTCCAGAAAGAAAATCTCATGAGAGTACTTTAAAGAATAAAGCACAAATTTGCTTAATCAACTCCTAAACTGTATTTCAGGTTATATTCTCAGTTCCTGCCTTTGCTTACAACAAAACCAGAAACAAACAACACCCCCCCCCAAAAAAAAAACAAAAAAACAACAATCAACCTAAAATTTTTGTTTCATGGTTACTTCCTCATTGCCTAAACCCACCCAAACAGGTTTAATCCCTAATAGTATTTCACATTTCTTTATGAGCTCTCTATATCCAATTCTACACAGAGGACTGTGAGGTCAAGAGAGGGTAGATTCACAAAGAAATATTACAGTTGCTGCAATAGTCCTTCACAGTTATACAAAACCCACTAAGGCACACAAGGAAGGGCATTACACAGATTACAGACATTAGCTAAAGTGAACTTTGCCTCCCCCCCCCATTTAGCCATTGTCCCTATTACATAGTGAAAAGTTTGTGCGAGTATTTTAGGCTGTGAATTGTTTGCCAACTGGAAATTGAACATTTGCTACTCAATTATTGATTAGTCGAGCCAATTAGCAGATCATTTAATCTTCATGACATTTTTCTATTTGAACGAATGAATGAACTTGATTAATGTAAAAAACTGACTTCCTTTCTACAACAGCGTATTACTTGCAAATATTTGCATCTGCTTACTATATCCATGAATAAACCAAAAAAACCTCATACACAGTGTACAAAGGCATTCTAGGATTATTCCTTCAACTACTGTTCATTCATACATTGCTGTGGTTTTGTCTTCTGTTTATGGACAAAAACTGATTCCCCAAATACCTGAACGCAACTGAAGAACAGAAGAATTGTGACAGCAGGTAAGACACAACACCCACACGGTCAAGGATGCCATCGCTGACAGGGGTCAGGAGCGCAGACGTGCAGAAAACAAAAAAATAGTTATCCTGGCATGACTTCCAAGTTTCAAACAATCAGTGTTTTACATGGATACTCTGAGGTAGGCAGTTACATAGAGTGTTTAATAGTTATGCACTCACAAAAAAAGGGTTAAACATTTTAGCAAAGGAGTATTTCCATTTTTGATCTCCACAAACCTGTGTCTAAGCACTTCCCATTTTAACAACTGTGGTGTGAAAAATTCTTCACTTTTGATAATTTTGCTTAAGTCTGTTGCCTAATTATTTCATTGTTTTTCCTTATTCTCTTATACAAAATCCACAAAAGTCTATCGTGTTCTATTCCATACCATAGAATCATAGAATTGTCAGGGTTGGAAAGGACCTTAAGATCATCTAGTTCCAACCGCCCTGCCAGGGGCAGGAACACCTCACACAAAACCATGCCATCTAAGGCTATGTTCAACCCAGCCTTGAACACTGCCAGCTATGAAGCATTCACAACTTCCCTGAGCAACCCATTCCAGGGTCTCACCACCCTTACAGTAAAGAATTTCTTCCTCATATCCAATCTAAACTTCCCCTGTTGAAGTCTGAAACCATTTCCCCTTGTCCTCTCACCACAGTCCCTAATGAAGTGTCCCTCCCCAGCATCCCTATAGGCCCCCTTCAGGTATTGGAAGGCTGCTCTGAGGTCTCCTCGCAGACTTCTCTTCTCCAGGCAGAACAGCCCCAATTTTCTCAGCCTATCTTCATACGAGAGGTGCTCCAGTCCCCTGATCATCCTCGTGGCTCTCGTTTGGACTTGTGCAAACAGTTCCATGTTTTTTGTATGTTGAGCACACCAGAACTGTACGCAATACTTCAAGTGAGATCTCATGAGAGCAGAGTAGAGGAGCAGGATCACCTCCCTCAACCTGCTGGTCATGCTCCTATTGATGAAGCCCAGGATACGGTTGGGTTTCTGGGCTGCAAGCACACACTGCCAGCTCATGTTCAGTTTCTCATCGACCAACAACCCCAAGTCCTTCTGTGTAGGGCTGCTCTGAATCTCTCCTCTGTCCAATCTGTAGCTGTGCCTGCGATTGCTCCAACCCAAGTGTAGGGCCTTGCACTTGTCATGGTTAAACTTCATCAGGTTGGCATCAGCCCACCTCACAAATGTGTCAAAGTCCCTCTGGATGGCATTCCTTCCCTCCAACGTATCAACCGAACCACACAGATTGGTGTCATTGGCAAACTTCCTGAGGGTTATATTTTCCTTTTTCCAGTCATCGGGAACTTCACCTGACTGCCACGATTTTTCAAATATGATGGACAGTGGCTTAGCAACTTCATTTGCCAGCTCCTTCAGGACCCGCGGATGGATTTCATCCGGTCCCATGGACTTGTATACATTCAGGTTCCTAAGATGGTCTTGATCCAGATCCTCTCCTACAGTGGGCCCAAGGTCTTCATTCTCACAGTCCCTGCGTCTGCCTTCCAAGACTTGGGTGGTGTGGTCAGAGCATTTGCCAGTGAAGACTGAGGCAAAGAAGTCATTAAGAACCTCAGCCTTCTCCAAGTCCAGGGTAGCCAGTTCTCCCGATAGCTTCTGCAGAGGGCCCATGCTGTCCTTAGCCTGCCTTTTATTTGTAATGTACCTATAGAATCCCTTCCTGTTATCCTTAACATCCCTAGCCAATTTTAATTCTAAGTGGGCCTTAGCTTTCCTAACCTGGTCCCTAGCTTCCCAAACAACATCCCTGTATTCTTCCCAGGCCTCCTGACCTTGCTTTCACTTTTTATAAGACTCTTGTTTCCTTCAAATTTTCCTCAGCAACTCCTTATCCATCCAAGGAGGTCTCCTGGCCTTCCTGCTGAACTTCCTTCTAGTTGGGATGTATCGCTCCTGAGCTTGCAGCAGGTGAGCCTTGAATATCAACCAACAGTCTTGGGCTCCTCTGCCCTTTAGGGCTGTATCCCATGGAACCTTACTGAGCAGGTTCCTGAAGAGGCCAAAGTCTGCTCTCTTGAAGTCCAGGGCAGTGAGCTTGCTGCACACTCTTCTCACTGTCCTGAGGATCTCGAATTTGACCACGTCATGCTCGCTGCAATCAAGGCTGCCCTGGAGCATCACATTCCCAACCAGCCCTTCCCTGTTGGTGAGAATGAGGTCAAGCATGGCACCTCTCCTTGTCGGCTCCTCTATTGCTTGCAGAAGGAAGTTGTCTTCCACACAATCAAGGAACTTCCTGGATTGCTTGTGCCAGGCCGTACCATCCCTCCAACAGATATCAGGGTGGTTGAAGTCCCCCATGAGAACAAGGGCCTGAGAGTGTGAAGCTGTTCCTATCTGTGTATAGAGTGCTTCATCCACAGAGTCCCCTTGGTCAGGCGGTCTGTAACAGATCCCCACAATAATGTCACCCATCGCTGTTCTCCCTTTAACCCTGACCCACAAACTCTCTGTCAACTGCTCACCTGTCCCCAGACAGAGTTCCATACTCTCTAGCCTATCCCTAACATAAATAGCAACTCCCCTTCCCCGTCTGCCAGGCCTGTCTTTCCTAAAGAGCCGGTAACCTTCCATTCCAACACACCAGTCATAGGAGCCATCCCACCATGTTTCTGTAATGCCTATGATATCATACCCCCGTAGACGTGCACACATCTCTAATTCCTCTTGTTTGTTCCCCATGCTATAGGCATTTGTGCAGAGGCATTTGAGCCGAGATCCAATTGAAGTCGGGTCATTGGCTGGAGCAGCTGGAATATCTCTACATTGTTCCGAACATTTACCATAGGTGCTGCCAACCGACCGGGTGTGTTGGGATGGAATGATGCCCCCCTCCCCCAACACATCTAGTTTAAAGCATCCTTGACCAGTCTTGCAAGCCTCCTACCAAATCCACTCTTCCCTTTCCTTGTCAGACCAGTTCCATCAGCCCCCAGTAGACCTGGCCTACTAAATTGAGTGCCATGTTCAAGGTACCCAAACCCCTGACTGTAGCACCACTCTTCTAACCATTTATTAAGCTGGCCAATCCTCCTAGCCTGTTTAAGGTCCTGCCCTGTATCCTGGAGAATTGACGAAAAGACGATCTGTGCTCCACAGCCCCAAACCACCTCTCCCAGAGCTCTGTAGTCCTTCTTTATGTTCTCTGGGCTACTGCTATCTATATCAGTAGCACCCACATGGATCACTAGAAGTGGGTAATAGTCAGTGGGACCGACTAGAGCAGGCAGCTTCTCGGCAACATCCCTGATCCAAGCCCCTGGTAGGCAACACACCTCCCTTGACACTGGGTCAGGGCCACAGATGGGTGCCTCTATTCCTTTCAGCGTAGAGTCCCCTACTACTACGTCCCTCTGCTTTTTCCTGGCAGCACCAGTAGTGATCTTCTATCATTTATATCTTCATTGATCTGTATAATAAAGTCAGTAAGTGATCAAAGATAATTCAAAGATGGTGAAGAGAAACATATGGGGAATAATCAAAAGTAATGCACTGTAGCAAAGTATGAGTCTTGTGCAGAGATAGCCAGTCAGTGATTTGTGGTCCACACCTTTATGTTTTGGATGAAGTAAAATTAATGAACTTTAAAATACAAACCATAAACAAACACAAAATTCCCTTGCAAAGACATGCTTTGAACATCACTGAGTACTGCAGGTAATATCTGAGTGCCATTCAAAACGGTGGGGCTCAGCTGTGTAGTTCCATTCCAGTTCCGTACTGCTCTAACTCATAGCTAACTTTAGCTCCCTGATTTTCACAATGGTGAGATAAGACCATATACAGAAATGAAGTTCAGAATTAACATACAGATTTCTTCCATTTATGGGGTGTGCTACTGACTGCCAATGAGATAAGGCAAGGCCACAAGACATTGACTATTTTCACAGTCACAGAGGTCTTGACTGGAAGGGACCTCTGGAAATCATCTGGTTCAACTTCCTGCTGAAGGGAGAGCTCCATATTAGATTTTCCAGGGATTTATTAAGCTAGGTTTCGACTCTCCCAGATTCCACCAATTCTTTGGGTGGTCTACTCCAATATTTAACTGTTCTGACAGTGAAAAATATTTTTCTTGTATCCACTTATACACACAATTGCTCCTGAAGCAATGCCTGTTCCCTCTTATTTGGTCATCATGTACTCTTGTACAAGAGCGCACCTCCATGTTCTCTAGCTCTCTCTTGTAGGCATTGGAAATATACAATTATGTTACACTTCAGTGGCTCTCCACTAGGGCCTCTCCAGTTGTTCAGTGTTTCTCTTCAGCTGGAGGAGACAAAGCTAGACACACTTTTGCAGGTGTGGTCCAAGAAGAGTCAAGTGGAGGGGAGTCATCACATCCCTCCATCTGCTGGCTGTGGTCCCTTTCCTACAGTACTGAATGCTAATGGCCCTTGCTGCTGCCAGCCACAGGGGGGCTCCTGTACAGTTCACTGCCCCCAGGGACTGCTCTTCAGAGCTGCTGCCCAGTAGGCATTGCCCAGAAAGGCAGTGTCCAGCTTGGGTGGCTGCTCAGGATTATTCGATCCTGGTACATGACTTCACATTTATCTATTTTTGTTAAGCCCCGTGCAAGTCCCAAGGTTAAACTCTGCTCCCTTTTTCTTAACATAAAGATTAAATTCACTGGGTTTAGAGGTTGCTAAACTAAATAGCCTGCAACCTGGTTCAGAGAAATACAGGTTGAAAGTACAGTAAAAGTGCCTGCCTGCTCTTCAAGAATCAAAGCTTTGTCTTTCCCCTGTTGTTATGACAGGTCAGCCAAGTGGTGGAGGGTTATGTACAACACTTTCATGTCTCGGGCTGAGCATCCCTGAGGTAGAGCTTATTGAAACATAGGATGCCCTTTTAAACCACTCAGCGTTAAACCATTGCCCTTTTAAAACATTCAGCATATAGATACGGTAGAGCTCAAGCTGCTTTCATCCACAGATGAAAAGCTGAAGAGGATTTTCCCTGAGTCTGAGTGAGCCTGTTCATTCACAACAATACACCATTTTCCTTAAATATAGTAAGAATAGAATCAGGCTTCTTCCCTCCATACAAATCGAAAGTAAACTAGAACCATAGTATAAGTTGGTTAGTTATTTTTTTTCACTGTTCCTTCCCCTCCCTTGCAGAACAGATTTCCACATGAGAGATGAAATACAGGCATAAGCATCACTGGGGGGGGGGGGGGAACAGCTGCACTCATGTCTTCTGGTTTTTGGTTGTTTTGGTTTTTTTTTCCTCTGAGTATGAGATTCATTTCCTCAATTACAGGAGCCACAGACCTCATCTGTGTATAAACATTTTACTAGTTTTCAATTTTTTTCCCATTAAAATGCATAATAAAGTAGTTTTCATAGACTGTAGGTAAGTGGTTGGAATTCTTTGCAGCACAACATCATGGATGCTGAAACTCTGGAAGAGAAACATATAAAGTACACAGACACTATCTAAGCCTCTTCTTGAAATACTTTCATTTCAGTGCTGGGAGACAAAGTAATAAAAAAATTCCCTTTTCTTTCATTCTGCCCTAAGAATTCATATTTCACCACTGTCATAGATCAGGTTCCGAGCTGAATGATTGCTTCTCCTAGTTTACTAATGGCCTCCCGTATGTTTTTATGATTTTAGTGCTTTTGCTACAAAATTGAAATAGTCAAACTGCAACCTACAAGGGCGTTTGTACTTAGAATCATAGAATCATAGAATAGTCAGGGTTGGAAAGGACCTTAAGATCATCTAATTCCAAGCCCCCTGCCAGGGGCAGGAACACCTCCCACTAAACCATGCCATCCAAGGCTATGTTCAACCCCATCTTGAATGCCGCCAGCAATGGAGCATTCACAACTTCCCTGGGCAACCCATTCCAGTGCCTCACCACCCTTACAGTAGAGAATTTCTTCCTCATATAGAATCTAAACTTCCCCTGTTGAAGTCTGAACGCTTTACCCCTTGTCCTCTCTCTACAGTCTCTAATGAAGAGTACCTCCCCAGCATCCCTATAGGCCCCCTTCAGGTATTGGAAGGTTGCTATGAGGTCTCCACGCAGCCTTCTCTTCTGCAGGCAGAACAGCCCCAACTTTCTCAGCCTGTAATTGTATTCCAAAAGGCCAGGGTCAAATACAGATTTCTCTCAGGATTAATAGAGGGTCCAAGCCCTAATGAAGGTGTTATTATGAGCACAGTTTCTCTATGTTTGCTCACTACATCTAACAAAGTATTCAAACACATATTGAATTCAAATGTGGATGTGGCTTTTCTAATTTAGAACTTGGAAACTACATGAGTACTTCTCTTAATATCATGCATATTTGTCTTACTTATTTCAAAAATTCCTTGGAGTAGGAATATGACAAAATTATTACCATTAAGAGCATCTCTTTCACTCTGAAATACCAGCCCTGCAATTTATACTGAATGACAGAACTCTATACCCTTAGAAAACTTGCTGATTTCTTTGACACAGTACAGGACAGAAGTTCTCCAGCACATTGCTGATTTCAGAATCAGGTCCTACAAGAATTGTGACAGTTCACTATCTTTATTGAACTCTTTCAAGATGAGCTCTTTAGTCTAAGTTGAAATGATGTATTTTGGTAAGTTATGTAGGTACTTGCTGAGTGCATGAGCAGAATCCAGGCATTTTATTTTCTTGTACTTGTAACAATTTGCCTTATGAATGTGCCAGTAGAGAAATTAAGGCCATATCGTAACGGGTTCGTATTTTGCTTTGCTTTTATGATAGATGGAGCTCCATAGGGACATAGTTTTATTTTCAGTGTTATATAAGATTAACAAAGGCCTCCCACTTTCAAGAAAAAATATGAAAGAATAGTGTTTATTTGAAATTGCGCCTAGTGCAGATGGTGATCAAGCTGACATAATTGCTTCACAGTTACGGAATAAATTGCAGTCTTAGGGTGCAATGTTTGCTCAAAATGAAAATGACATTCAAATGCTGGATTTCATTGACAGTTGTGGCTCTAAGAGTACTCATTGAAATTCAAGCATTGTCTTAAAGATTTTCCTAATTGTCTTCAGACTTGTTTTAAGTAAAATATCAAAAAAATAAACCAATTAAAAATTATTTCCACGTAGTATGTTGTATCTAGTGTCATCTTCAACTGAACATTGTAAACTAGTTCAAATTCCAGAGAGCAAACTGACACATGAAAGCATCTTGTTACTAAGTCTGAAAAGTTATTTTATAATATCACATGCTTTGCAAGAAGTCCAGGAGACTATATAGAGCAGATTCAGACAGTCCTATACTACTAGTTATTATTTTAGAGTCCAGTAGCTGATTACACCATTTAGTCAAAAGCCAATAAGTTGCAGAATTTTCTTTCAAATCAGAATCATAGAATCATTTAGGTTGGAAAGACCTTTAAGATAACTTAGTCCAACCAGAAACCTATCACTGCCAATTCCACCACCAAACCATGTCACTAAATGCTACATCTGTAAGATCTTTAAACACTTTCAAGGATGGTGACTCAACCACTTCCGTGGACAGCCTGTTCTAATGCTTAACAACCCTTTTTGATTAGGAAAATTTTCCTAATATCCAATCTAAACCTCCCTGGAGCAACTTGAGACTGTTTTCTCTTGTTCTGTCACTTGCTACCAGGGAAAAGAGATTGACACTTCCATCCTGCAGCAATCTCCTTTCAGACAGAGAGCAACAACCTCCACTCAGCCTAAACAACTCAGATTAAAAAAACAGGATTTGGGGTACAGCCTCACCAGTTCCCAGTACAGGGGGATGATCGCTGCTCTGGCCCTGCTGGCCACACTATTGCTGATACAGGCCAGGATGCTGTTGGCCTTGTTGGCTGCCTGGGCACAAGCTAGGTCATGTTCAGTGGCCATCAATCAGCACCCCCAGGTCCTTTCCCACTGAGCAGCTTTCCAGCCACTCTGCCCCAAGCCTGGAGCATTGCATGGGGTTGTTGAGACTCAAGGGTAGAACCCGGAACTTTGATCTTTTGAGCCTCATACCACTGGCCACAGCCCATTGACCCAGATCCCTCTGAAGAGCCTTCCTATCCTTCAGCAGATCAACACTTCCACCCAACTTGGTGTTGCCTGCAGATTTTCTGAGGGTGCAGTTGATCCCCTCATCCAGATCACTGATAAATATATTAAACGTAGCCAGCCCCAGTACTGAGTCCTGTGGCACACCGCTAGTGACTGCTTGCCAACTACCACCATTCACCATTCACCACCACTAACCATCACTCTTTGGGCCTGAACATCCAGCCAGTTTTTACCCAGCAAACTCTATGCTACTCCAAGCCATCAGCAGCCAGTTTTTCCAAGAGAATCCTGTGCGAAATGGTGTTAAAGGCTTTACTAAAGTCCAGATGAACAACATTGACACCTTTTCTCTCACCCACTACATGGGTGACCTTCTCATAGAAGATGAGTTTCGTCAAACAGGACCTGACTTTCACAAACCCATGCTGACTGGGCCTGATCAACTTGTTGTTCTGTATGTGCCATGTGATGGCACTCAGAATGATCTGATCCATAACCAGCAAATTCTCATCCATTCAAAATCTCCTTTGACACTGCACAAATGAGGTAACACTGGAATAATTTTCTCCCATGTAACATCCCTTTATTTTACCTCACTTCAGCTCATCATATTTCCCAAGGAACCATATTTCTTTCTGCAAATAAATAAGCACTGTTTCATTAGTATTAACCAGCTATTTTAAAAAGTAATATTTTTATTTTAGCCACAGAAGGCCCTGCATCATATACATTTAATACGTAAAAATTTGAGACTAAATAGAACACATGTACACATGCTAGATATTTTATCACTTTCTAAATAGGATAAACAGAATCTGACATAAAGGATAATAATCAAGTTTTATAGCTAATATAGTGTATTCAATATTTTTTCCTACTCTTTATTACACAAGGTTTAATATGATCACAGAAATCCTTATTATCTCTCTTTCTTCCAATGTTATTGTCTGATTTGGTTTCCTAGTGTCCAGCTGTGTTTTAGGCAAATAATTTCATGGGCTTGTGCACAGATCCTTTTCCCTTAAAGGTGCAGTTAATTTAGAACACCACCTCAAGGTATGTTTGCAGTTACAATTATCTCTTTCATTGTGCATTGTACTGACAATAGTCTCATCTGTTATTGTGCCTCCCAGGCACCTAACTTTATTATTATCCTCAAGTTTTTCATAGCCTTCTCTTCTCCAATAGTCACAAGTGTTTCCATGTTGTCTAATGACATGAACTAAATGTTACCCAAACAGCCTGAGGAGAGGGAGAGAAAAAGATCTCTTGTCTGCTCACTTCCTTTTATTTTTTTAATATAAAATTGGTCATTATGAAGAAATTCATATTTTTTCCTATCACATTTTGTATTATAATATAAAAGTACAGCTGGCTGAGTATGTCTTCTCAGTTCTGTCCTACTTTGGATATTTTTCCCTAGTTTAGCTGTCAGGGCTTCCTCTTTGAGTTTTAACAGCCAGCATGCACAGCAATGAATTTTCCAGGCACCTGGAATTTGTTTCACTCTCAACACCATCATCCCATGGTACTGAGCACCACATGGTGTCAGGGATGCACTGGCCCCATGCCCCTATACACAGAGAAAGTATCTGGTAAAGAGATGATCAACTGCCTGTTCATTGTGACAGTTACAGATTTATAAATGGAGCCTGTCACTTCAGAAACAAAGTTCACAAACAGCAAACACCAAAGACAGAGATAACAGAGTGCATGAAGTTGGTGAAGAAAGCTTTGTTAGCAGTGACAGCCATGAAAAGAAGTACATATGGTTAGTGATATTTAATAGCTTGGTCTTTATAGCACAAGATACATGGACTGGAGCTACAGTTCTGTAATGAGTAGTTTGTCACATATACATTAACTTCTCAGAAGTAGTTACTGATTTTGTTATGCTGTGGCTATGCCTGCCCACAAAATAATGGTGTTTGTTTGCTCAGATTGTCATGAACAGGTACAGAAAGCTGGACGAGTTTATTTCGAAAAAAAATAACAACAAAACAACACAACGACCTTAACAGATTAAAGCAGACAAGATTACTAGAAAGCTCTCAGAAATGCAAGGTAATTCCTATATGTAGGAAAATGTTTATACATGTAATCACACTTGCTCCAAAAGCAAAACAAAATGACAGGCACTCATAATCATATCGGAAAACAGGAGAATCACAACAAAAATTTATAGCTGTCTAAAATGGTCGCAAGCCTTAATGGACAAAATGCATTAGAAGCCTGCAGAATTATTTAGGTTACTCAAACTTCTATTGATAAGGAGCCTCTGGTGTATGTCTGCTCATGCTTTGTTCTTCACCTAGTGTGTTTTTGAGGAGAATTTTATGGATGGGATGAAATAAAAGAGGATTTCACATCAAAACCTTTTATTCCTAATACAGAATTAAGTTGTCCAGCAAGTCCTGAACTTCCCGATATCTTCAACTTCCTTTTAAATGTTGACCATTTTAGGATGTTCATCAGTTGTTAACAAGCAGCAGTACCAGGGCTGGATGTGGGTGAGGGAAGGGACAGAACTGAACATTTCTCATTTCAGGTTTAATTCTGCAGATTAATCAGAACAAACTTAAAGACAAAAGTGTCTTCCTGAAAAGCTAAAAATCCATAGCTTATTATGCAATTATAGACTTATAAATGCCTTCTCTTGTTTCTAAGTGCTTTGCCAGTTTATATTTTTTTTGCTCCTGCTTACCAAGTGCATTTGATGTTTTTCTTGACATAAAAGAATGAAAAAGAACAAGCGATAACAGTGCCCGGAGTACATCCGGTATTATAGATGTCTTCACAGTAAGATGCAGGCAAACAGATGTCCCTCAGGTTGCTATGCAAAAACTTCATAACTGCAGTGGAGACTGGTACAAGGCAAATAAAGCAAGCTTAGCTATACTGTTAGTTACATTAGGCTCTGGCTGTAATATCTCTAATATCTGTTAAATGGCTTAGTCATGGAAAAAAGAGGGTTACTAAAGACTCACAGGAAAGATTCAAGCATTTTTAGGCCATAAATCATAGCTTACTTAAAAGTTTCTTTGCAATGAGTATAAAGAAAATCCGAAAAAAAATTAATAACTTGTGCAGTAACTGATTTACACAATTATAAAATTTTTAACAGTGAATTTGTTTGTCACAGTGACTTCTGATTTACTCTAATATTCAAGACACCTCTCTGCAGTAGAAGAGAGAACACTTAAACTAGAAACTTTTACAACTAAAGTTACAAGAAATAATGAGACTCTACAGTATTCAGTAGTGCAGGAAAGCACAGCCAGGGAGCGTGGAATTGCACCATAAACTTGCAGGTTCTTACACTAAATGCCGTATGTTGTGTAGGCACCTGCACATAAAAAAACCTATCAGACTTTGTAGTTTTCAGTCTTTTTACCCTGAAGTACGGGGTTTTGTCACAAACAGCTGTGTGCTATAAAGCATGAGGGAGAGAAACAGGAAGAAAAAGAAGATCAGAATGAAATTACAGCTAAATTCTAGTACCATGCATATTTAAAAGATGTTTACTTTGAAAACAGTGTACAAGAAAAGATTTGGGAAAGCCACCGTCTCCAGTTGTTTTATAACTTTTGAACAGCGGAATCAAAAAATTGCCAGATATTACCTTCAAATTTGAGATGTGCAATAAACATTCTAGCTCCAATTATGATTCTGATTCAAGAAGATGGTGACTAGAGTTGGCAAAAGAGAAAACAACATTGAAATCTCAAATTAAACTATCCAAATAATTAGCTTTTAAAATGAAACAAATAAAAGTAGTGTTTTTTGTACAATGACTATATTCTGTAGATTGCAGTTTCACTGGCCTTACAATGCTACAGATTGAAGTATTTCTAGAATACAAAAGGTATGTAATCAATGGTTGCAAATTAAATTTCTCTTATGCTGTTAGTCCACAGGAGGCTTAATTTCTAGAAGCCAAAAGCCTGGGAATTTTTACCAAATTATAGTGCAAGCAGCTGTTCCTGAAAATTGAGTGCAATAATAATTAAATTCAGATGTAGACAGCCAAATTCTTATTGAAAACAATGTCAAACATTCCTCTTCCATGTAGCTTTCATCCATTAGAAATTCATAAAAAATAAGCAAACATATAACACAGACTTCACTGAAGTCAAAAGGAAAAGAAAATTGAACAGGACTACTCAGAGTCTACAAGACAATACTGGTATCAAACTCAAAACAGAATCTTGACCTGTTCTGCTATCTGCCTCTGAAATGTTCTTGATCACTTTACTAAAACCCAGCCTCTTTGTAAACTCCGAAAAGCCAAAGACGGTCACTTATACTCCATATACAGCATACATTAAAGAGATTCAAGACCTGTTCATTTGGTATGTGAGTAAAGATTGAAGAGCCCAAAGCAATGGAGAATATGCAGTATAGTCAGCATACTTGGGCACCAGATTGGCTCTTAACACCTTAATCACCTCCATTGTTGGAGACTACTGCTCAGGCTTATGGGAACTTGTGGCGGGAGAACATGGACAATGCAGCAACGACCAATGTGATCAAACGTTGACAGTTTATTAAAAGCAAGCACCACTTTTTATAGAAAAGTTACAAAGTACTGGAACAGTCGATAACATCTGATTGGTTAACTTATGAAACGTCCATAGCAACAGGCTCCTGTTTTGCAAGCAAGGTTTGCTTTGTGGTAACCTGATCTGGCGTCGACATCCTGCTCAGTGCCTTTGTGGTAACCTGAATGCAGGTGCTCAGTGCCTGATTGCGGGTGCTCAGTGCCTTTGTGGTAAGCCTGCTCAGTGCCTCCCCAAGGCAATGCCCTCTTCATGTCGGCAGGTAGGCATCCTTTGTTAACCCTTTCAGTAGCCTATGAAGCCCTCAACTCACTACTCGAGTGAGGCTAAGTCAAAGGCTGGATTGCTCACATGTTCACTCTCAACAAGAAACACGCCAACAATTCCCTCTTTTTGTTTTTGAGCAATCCAAACGTGTTGCATAGCTTTAGATAATGACCTTTTAACACAACTAAATATAATTCTACACATAATCAACATGACAATCACAATAACAAAAAATTTAGATTCATACAACACATTCCTTCAAAGTCAGTACAACCATGACCCTGTGCTAGCAGCAAAAATCAATGGCTGCACAATTTTGCAGCAAGGCATGTCAGAAAAGCTAAAACATCAAAGAGCAGAATTCCCAATAAAGAAGTTTTAAAGGGATCTGTGGCTGGCTGCATGGCAAGGCAAAATGCATCATTGCCAGTTTCATTTGCCCAAGTGATCCACAGATTTACTCTCAGATTTATTCCATGCACAAAACTTGTTATAACATTAACAAAATTTAACAAGATTAACCCAACAAACTTAGTTAGACTCATCATGATCCATTACAGCGTCCACAATGGGTGGCATCTTCCACGGATGAGTCCAACGGGCAGGTACCCAACGAATCCCATTATCTGTAAGTAAACACATATATCCTCTGCCTGCTAATTTAACCTCTACAGGACCTTTCCATTGTCCTGTATTTAAATCTTTGTACTGAACTAGAATTTTCTCAGTTTTATTATCTGTTACTCCCGACTGCATGGCTAGCCCATGAATGACCATAGGCGGTTCATTCCTATCCCCTGCTAATCGCAAAAAATTCAATACATACAATGCTTTGGCCAGTCTCTCTGCAGGTGGGAGTACCTCTCCCCGTTTTTGTTTTAAAAGAAGAGATTTTAGGGTTTGGTGTGCCCGTTCCACTATAGCTTGTCCAGTAGGGGAATGAGCAATGCCTGTAATATGTTTAATTCCCCATGTTGTGCAAAGCTGTAGAAATCGTCGTGATGTATAAGCAGGACCATTATCTGTTTTAATACTTTGTGGAACTCCAAGCACTGCAAAAGACATATAAAGATGGCGTTGTACGTGTTTAACTATTTCACCTGTCTGCGCAGTTGCCCACAGTGCCATAGAAAAGGTATCAATACAAACATGAACATATTTAAGTCGACCGAATTCTGGAAAATGGGTAACATCCATTTGCCACCGTTGCAGTGGTTGCAAGCCTCTAGGATTAACTCCAATTCCTAGACCAAATCCAATCTTTTGACAGGATGGACAAGATTTTACAATGCCTTGTGCATCACTTAGAGGAATGGCAAACTGTCGTGCAAGCATTTTTTGCAGATTGATGCAAAAAGGAATGTGATTCGCGGGCTTGTGCAAAACTATTAATGGGCAGTCCAGCCCAAGCAAGAGAAACTAATATATATTGACTGAGGGAACAGAAAAGGTGAACTTTTCCATATCCTCTGGATGCAATGCAATTGTAAAGAAACAATCCTTTAAATCAATAATTAGAATTTCCCAGTTTTCAGGCAACATGACAGGTGAGGGCAGACCAGGTTGCAAAGCTCCCATATCTTCCATAACATTATTAATAGCTCTTAAATCGTGTAACAATCGCCACTTGCCACTCTTTTTAGGAATTGTAAAAATAGGGGTATTCCAAGGACTGGTAGATGGGACAATATGTTTTGCGTCTAACTGCTCTTTTACTAATTCATGAATCTTTTGCAGCCTTTCCTCCCGTAACGGCCATTGATCTACCCAAACAGGGTCTAAGGTTTTCCATTTAAGTTTGAGCACAGGCTGCTCTACAATGGCCGTTGAAGAAAAGGCTGTGTGACCAATTGAGTGTTCAGTTGACTCAAAATGTCTCGACCTATTAAGGTGACTGGAACATTCATGACATATGGTCTAGTCATGACAGCGGCTCCATCAGGAAATTGAAAGTTAATGGGATCTTTACTGATTAGGGTGGATTGGGTGCCTCCTATACCAGAAATACCTGTTAATGCGGGTATCACAGGCCAGTGCACTGGCCATTGCCCGTGGGAAATAATTGTGACATCAGCTCCTGTATCAATTAACATTTTTGCTTGTTTCGACTCACCATTTTTGTGGGTCATAACAATCACGCATTCTGGTTTGGCTTTTACAATATCAAGTGCTAAAAATACTTGTGGCATTCCAGACGGCCCAAACCCCTTATTTCCGCGGTCTGCTCTTCCCTCCTGCGGAACACAAGATCTAAACGGAACAAGTTGAACAATGCGGCTATTCTTTGGAATATAAACAGGTGGAGTTATTGTATAAACCATAATTTTGATGACACCGAAATAGTCTGCATCAATTACACCTGGCAAAACAAAAATTCCTTGTCTTGATGTGGAGGACCTTCTAAGCAACAATGCACTGAGCCCATGGCCCAAGGGCCCTGTCATATTACTGTCTACTAAATAGACAGAGCAATTTTGAAGGGTGACATCTATTGCTGTTTCCACGTCCACTCCGGCACTTCCTGAAGTGGCGGAGCGGACGGTGTCAAGGCATCCCCTTGATTCTGATTTACCCAAACCCCTTGAACTTTTGTCGTGGCGCGTGGGGCATTCGCGCTCTGTTTCCAGTTTCCCGACCGCCTGCATGCCTTGGTATCATGTGAGTTAGAATTACAATTTTTATACCAGTTTTGTTTTCTAGGAGCTTGGCATTGAGCTTGGAAGTGTCCCCCCTTTCCACAGTTATAACAACGTTTACTTTTTTCTTTCACTGGTCGTTTTTAAAAAGGGAGACACAGCTTCCTTTAATGCAGCAGCAACAAAAGCTGCACCCTCCTTCTGTGTTTCTCGCTGGGCAGCACGATTGGCCAATTCAGTCATATCTGCTACCTCTGACCCATACTCATCACTTAGATCTCTGTCCATATCACCCATTTCTTCCTCTTTATCTTGGTATGTGTGCTCGTGCTCGTCAGTGCACAGGAGGAGCAGTAGGAGCAGCGTGGGGGATGCGCACAGCTGCAGCCCGGGCGCCTGCATCTCGGGCCTCGGCATCCGCACACACGCAGCAAGCCCCGCCCCGGAGCCAGCCCGCACCCACCCGCCTGTCTCCATAGACAAAGTACAACCTGGACCAGACCCCTCTCCCGGCCGAAAAGCACCCAGCCTCTCAATCACCCCCTGCAACAATACCCTCGTTGGATCGTCCTTCTTGGGCTCTCTGGGGGTTTTTCCCCCCGGGGTGGTTGCAACAGAAGTTTTAAGGGAGGATTCAGACGATGAAAGGGAAAAACAAACAGGTTCCCTTGGCTGGCAGCAATCTGCGTCCTGCTGGCTAGCCTGTTCTTTTTCAGAGTTACTACTGATAGCTCCAATAGCATCTTTACTCCTCTTTTCATTCTTTCCTTTGTCTTGCGGTGGGTTGTGAAAGGCACTCTTTGCAGTTTTAGTTAATTTCCAAGGCCCCGGGGCAGCAAGACGGTGCTCAAAGGGATTCCCGGCAGCGATGGCAGGCAGCACTAAAGGCTCATTTTCACGCTGGGGTATAGGAGGTGAAAGAGCACTTGCGGCAGATGCTACTGCAGCTCACTCTGATTTCATTGTCCGTAAAGTCTCACGAATAAGCTTCCATAATGTGGAATACTTCTGTGCTTCCTCTCCAGCCTTGCCGCCATCGCTAACAGTGTCCCATAGCTGCACCCCTTTGGCCTCCCAAGTATAGAGTTCAAGAGCAGTGCCTACACCATCTAATAATCCTTTATCTTTGCTCCATTGTAACAACCCCCTCAGGGTGCCCTCTTCATATTTAATCCCTCTCTTAGAAAGGATATGTTTGAGGAGCTTAACTACTGCCTCTTCTTCTTTTGAGAGTGTAGACCCCATCTCCTCCCCGACCGCTCACCTGATCAGGGTGAGATTCCATCACAGCGCACTTCCAGCCTCTTTCAGCTCAGCAAGGCTCCACTTCTTGCCGGGGCAGCAAGGCTCCACTTCTTGCCGGGGCAGCAAGGATTCACTTCTTGCTGCTTCTTCTTCTTGCCGGGGCAGCAAGGATCTCCGGTCGGCTTTCCCGCTCCCCTCCTATTCCAGCCGTCTTCAAAGCTCCGGAAAGCGACGACAAGAGGGACCCTGTTCGGGCGCCCCTTGCGGCGGGAGAACATGGACAACGCAGCAACGACCAATGTGATCAAACATTGACAATTTATTAAAGGCAAGCACCACTTTTTATAAAAAAGTTACAAAGTACTGGAACAGTCGATAACATCTGATTGGTTAACTTATGAAACGTCCATAGCAACAGGCTCCTGTTTTGCAAGCAAGGTTTGCTTTGTGGTAACCTGATCTGGCGTCGACATCCTGCTCAGTGCCTTTGTGGTAACCTGAATGCAGGTGCTCAGTGCCTGATTGCGGGTGCTCAGTGCCTTTGTGGTAAGCCTGCTCAGTGCCTCCCCAAGGCAACGTCCTCTTCATGTCGGCAGGTAGGCATCCTTTGTTAACCCTTTCAGTAGCTTATGAAGCCCTCAGCTCACTACTCGAGTGAGGCTAAGTCAAAGGCTGGATTGCTCACATGTTCGCACTCAACAAGAAACACTCCAACAGGAACTGAACAATGTCAGATACTGACAGAGTAATCATGAAGAAAACCAGTTGTAAGCTTCAACTTAAACAGTTGTCACTACTGTTTCATATGGGATACCCCTGTTCTATTCACTGAAGTCATACAGTTAGTTCAAATAGCCAGAGTTGCAAGCTGGTTATACAATGACCAGCTTCAATAAAAGCAATTTTAATGGCTGGATCAGGAAAACCAAAAACAAGAAAAACCAAACCAAAGAAACCAGTGAACAAAAGGCATAGCAGTCTGTTCTCAGACAGAGAAGATAACTCAATACAAGTTGTAATATACAACAATAATAAACAATGGGAGTAAAATACAAAGACCAAAGACTTATATGGACTGGCGAACACCAGTTTTTGTAGCTGTCCAAGTGACTTTTTCTAGATGCGATTTTTCCTTTAGGAAAAGCTGTATAACAACCTGTGTATGTTGCAGATGCATATAAATGAACCCAAGACCAGGCAGAATTTGTATAAGTAACAGAATATTATTATTTTCTGACATAATTTCTGTGTACATGTCATCACAGTCTTGGGACTTAAGTAACAAAATACAAACACTAATCTATTCAAAATTGGACTTAAAAGAGAACGTCACAACAAAGAGCTTCTCAGAGGATTATGTATGCTTGTCAGAAAGCATCCTGAACTGTGCTGGAAGAAATCTAGGACAAAATGATGCACTATTTTGGATTTGCCTTATGGTTCAACTTAAAAGAGCTGGGACCTTCAATTCTTGTTATTGTGGGCTGCACCTATTGGATCATATTAAAGCGGAGCACTTACATTTTGTATTTCTATCTTAAGATGTTCACTTGAATTTACTTTATTTAGGAAGAAAGCTGACATTTGATCCAGATGGCTATCAATCGGTTCAGCTGGCATCTTAGCCACTCAAGAGTATTGCATATGCTCTGTTTCAATTTTAACTACAGAATAGATAAGAAAAATTAATTACATCCTCAGAAATTATTTTTCCTAGTAGAATATTTGTACATCAATATGAATAGCTCATAAGAAAGCTTAAAGTTAATTCAATCATGTAAAAGGAACTGTCTTATAAAATCCATTTTCTAACTGAAACCATTTCATCTTACATCCTCATTTTCAGAGACACCAATTAACCTAGCCCACTACAGAAAACCTTAAGCTTGTTTTCTGTTTCATTCAGGAATGTCTTTTCCAGGACAGATCTTTGATTTTCCTCTGAAGAATGAATTGACACCACACATCTGACACCACAAAAAT
Organism: Amazona ochrocephala; assembly: GCA_039720435.1. NCBI lineage: Eukaryota > Metazoa > Chordata > Aves > Psittaciformes > Psittacidae > Amazona > Amazona ochrocephala. The sequence continues at coordinate 100,722,077 of CM077909.1, forward strand.
GCTGAGGTGGAAGCTATGCAAGTAAAAAAGTGAAAAGAGCTCAGGGAATATTAAATTTTCTCACTGACATGGCCCACATGATCAAGATGTCTGGTAGTTACAGGACAACTTTAGCTGCAGAGAGAATGCATGACCTACACTTGTGATTCTTGTGCTATAGGTTCCGTAAAATCTTCTATACCTACAGTACTGGAAAAATAACAAAGATGCCATTCTCAGGACTTCATAATCAATGCCATTTTCTTTAGAAAAAACAGAAAACCAAAATCAAACAAAATTAAACACCCAAAGCAAACACCAAAACCCCTCCCCCCTCAAAAAAAACCCCAAAAAACCAAAACAAACAAACAAAAAAATCCCCAAAACTATAAAAGCCAAGTGTTTTTTGCATATCCTCCTTTTGAAATGAAAAATTTGCACACGATTATTTATCACATGATTTGCATGCACCAGTACACATTGTGCATTGACATTATCTTTTTTAGATTGGAGAAATGTATTGGAATGACTCACATGAAATTTGTATTTTCTCTTTTGCCATCTTTATTAGAATGAAAATATATTTTCCAAAGAGAAAAGACCATAATCAGAACCACTATCTGAAATGCTCACAAGCTCATAAAAATGCTCTAATTAGTAACAGTAGCCCTTAGTTGTAATTTTCAAAAGCATAGGACAACTCTAGAAAACACGAGAAAGGCAGCAGGAAGTATGATCAAAGAAGAATGCAGAACCTGTATCAAAGATTGTTCTCTTCCTTAGATTAAATATCCCAGGATATTCAAAGGTTATGTAAGCCACTTTTAGCAAGTTTATATGTATCTGATGAAAGTAAGGTCACACTAGGACAAAAAGTAATAACAGACACATGGTCACGAGAAGAAAACCTAAATAACTTAATAGTTAAAAATATTCAGACCAGATATTAGAAGTGTTTCTGTCAAGAGAAGACCAGGGAAACAGACTGCCTGATGAGGCTGTGGAATATCCATCATTTGTTAAGTACCTCATAGATACTTCACAGATATTGAAAGAGAATTATAAATTAGTGCCGGTATTGGGTATGGAACAATTAGACAATTTCTTAGGATCCTTCTCAGTCAATGATTCAACATTAGTGTGGTTTATTTTATATTTTGATGATTGCAGATTATGCGTGAGGGCTGGAATAAATTTTAAGGACTAAATATGAAATTATTGAAAGTCATTTACATTTGTCCCCTGTTAATTATTGATTATACAATAAGACAGTAGAATAAACAACGCCATAAACAACAATTTTTTAAAAAAAAAGACAGTTATAGATTACAGAGATAGTTCCTGAATTTTAGTTTTCCTCTCCAGGTTTCCACATTCTATTGACTTCATCAGGAGTCAGTGGAACTACTCCTTTACAGCATCATCTCCTTTAATTGTTCTCCTTTGGCTGTTGAGTTGGTGTTTCACAGACCTAGAATAATGTCATATCATTATGTAGCATGTGCTATTTAAACCAGTATACCAGAATTTATGCTCTTAATCTGACTTGTACTGTATTGTTGAATTTTCTCACCTGTCTACAAACAGATCATTTGAAGTATTAAATGTGGCTTTTGTGCACCTATCGGTCACTTTAAAATTATTTTCCTCAACTTCAACCCTCACTAGTCAACTAGTGCTAGCCAGATATGAAACTCAATGCACTTTAAAAGTCTATAGGGTATTTCAAAAGATATTGTGTATTGAATTGGATTATGAAAGATGGAGTATCACCAGAGCAAAAGCAAGGTGATACTGCATCAACTAAGGGCCCTCATGCCAGATGTCACTATATTATTTTGCAACACCTTTTTCTTCAGAAAAAGTAGAGAGCCATATTTCTGTTTGGTTCTTTGGTGCACTAAGTTTAAGATACAAAGTTAATGTGTCAAAAACCTTATGAACAAGTTTGAAAGATCAGGTGAAACCTACTAAACCCTTTAAAACCAAACAAATTTTGTCATTCAGCCTCAATCCCAAAACCTCCTTCTAGGACAACTGTTTCCTATTGTTGAAGATCTTCATGTGGCAGTGGCTAAGAAACATGATTAATTATGTGCTGTTTAATATAATGGAATATATTTGTGCCAATGATTGAATATACCAGATTGTTAATCCAATCCACAATATGCAAATATCCCTTACAAAGACAGCAATCCTAACAACGACTGAGAAGTCTCTATTCAGGTCTAGCATTCTGGATTTTTGGTAGATGACCAGACAATTCCTTGTCTTCCTTCCCCAGTAATAAAATACTCCAGCTCACAATTGCACAAGACCTTTTTTACTTTAGCTTCTTTTGGAATGTTGGATTCTGACTTATATTCAATATTTGTTTCATACATCGTTTTTTACTTAAAAGCTTCTGATTAAGTAATTTGCTGTGTCTTCCCTAATTTAGAGTAAATACTGATACCTGAATTTTCTCAAGTAGCAAGTACGACTCCTTATTTTAATCCTTTCTAACTCTCTCTGTTTTGAAAGCCTATTTAATCATTTTTTAAATTTCTCTTCTGTATTAAAATCTAGTTCATGCAAGAAGCACTGAGAACATGAAGCACCAAATTAAATGCTTACAACAAAGGGCACACTCATTAGAAGAGCTGTGCAACTGCTACCTATTCTGCAGGCATCACTGAAGCCACAGCATCAACATCCAGTTGGAGACCAGTAACGAGTGGTGTCCCTCAGGGATCCCCAGAAGTCCAACTCTATCCTGGGCTGCATCAAAAGGAGTGTGACCAGCAGGTCGAGGGAAGTGACCCTGCCCCTCTACTCTGCTCTCATGAGACCTCACTTGGAGTATTGTGTGCAGTTCTGGTGTCCTCAACATAAAAAGGACATGGAACTGTTGGAACAAGTGCAGAGGAGGGCCACGAGGACGATCAGGGGACTGGAGCACCTCCCATATGAAGATAGGCTGAGAAAGTTGGGGCTGTTTAGCCTGGAGAAGAGAAGGCTTGCGGAGACTTCAGGAGCCTTCCAGTATCTGAAGGGGGCCTATAAGGATGCTGGGGAGGGAGTCGTCATTAGGGTCTGTAGTGTTGGGAAAAGGGGTAAGGGGTTCAAATTTAAACAGGGGAAGTTTAGATTGGATATGAGGAAGAAATTCTTTACTGTCAGGGTGGTGAGACATTAGAATGGGTTGCCCAGGGAAGCTGTGAATGTTCCATCGCTGGCGGTGTTCAAGGTCAGGTTGGACAGAGCCTTGGTTTAGTGGACTGGTGAGTTGTCCCTGCCCCTGGCAGGGGGGTTGGAACTAGATGATCCTTTCCAACCCTAACTATTCTATGATTCTATGATCTTTTTGCAGACAGACCCATAGACCTCATTCCAGGGCAACCCTGCAATAGGACGAAAGCCCTGGCTGCAATACCAAGTGATATTACAGAAGGCCTGTTATCTTCCAAAAGCACCCAGGCAGGTCTTGAAAGAGTAGCCTGGATAAGTCTGCCCTTCCCAGAAGGAGCCCCACCATGTGCTCTTACCACCTTTCTGCTTAAGGAGTGTAACGGGGTCTGGCTAACATGGTAATTGCATGATGGGTGGATAGGAACGGTGGCAGCCTGTTCTCTGAAGCCTGGGAAAAGCGCAGTCAGGGAAAGTCTGTATAAACTGCCCCAGATAGCCACAGACACAACTACATTATATCATTGCTAACAAATCTGTCAAGATCTGTTCTGCCAGACTAACAGCAGCATGCTTTAAATGCAGATTAAATCAGAGAGCAGTCCTGGATTTTTTTAACCTGTGTGACAACTGAAGATGTTTGTGCCAGTTGAACTTACCATACCTACAAAAAAGTATGACCCTGCAGCTGCTCTAAGTCACTGAGTTCTTTTGCCTCTGAGAGTTCTGTGCTGATTTATATCTGCTAAGACTCTCCAATAGCATTTGAATCTCAGGACTGCATAGCTGTAAAGAGAGGATTGAGTAGGTGTTGATGATTATGCTTACGGTTATTGTTTTGTCACATGAAACTCTGCAAAAGCATTTCATGAATGAGTCATGGTGAATTATGTTTAAATTATAGATTATGACTCATTGATTTTCCCATTGTTTTTATCCTTCCAGCATTCTTCCGTAAGAATCCAAGAGACAAGAGAGATCCTGCTCTGTCAGGCTTAGAAAAGGAGGGCTATTCATCTACACCCAACCCATCAGAAGGGCCAAGAATAAAGATTAGATCACCCTAACCAAGGAAAAAAAATAGTAAACATTTTCTTGCATCTTCAATATGTCAAAACTTGGGGGAGCTACATCCTGGAAAATCTAGGCACAGCCTCGTTAAGTAGGTGACAGAACAGTCCTATTTATGGCATCACAGCATCAGAAGCTGTATTTTGCTTGGTTGTTCTTGACTGCTTTCATCATTAGTACAATCCAGGCTAAATCAATCACCTCTCTGAAGGAAGAAGCAGAGAATCAGAGTTTTATATGAAGAAAATAGCTTTTCCTAGCCATAGATCTCTGGTTTTAACCCTTTAAAATTTCCTGGTATGTTTTTTTTCTTTTTTTTTTTTTTTAAGTATATAACCTTCAACATTACTCTTTAAAAAATGAAACTCATGCCAGTACTAGCTATTGCTCCACTAGTCCCATGTTAGCTTGTAGCACTAATGACACTAAGAACATGCAGAAACTGGACCCACCACAGAAAGCCCAGACTAGATCTAGCACAGATTTGTGCAGTGATTTTTGGTGATAAGCGTAGCTCATGTGGCAGAAGCTGTCTCTTTCCCTTGACAGGGCAGGGGCTACAGCCCCTTTGCTGCAGTAGGGTGAGGAACATGCTATCCTGTAAGTGTCATGCCCTCTACCTCAACTGCTCAGCAGCATCCTGGTCTGAGGCTGACTGTATGGCTGCAACATGCAAGTTACACCTGCTTCTCAGTTACATTCCCATGGTGTCTGTGGCTTCAGATGCTCTCCTTACTGTGGGGAGTGCAGCTGAAGAAGGACCCTTTCTCAACACACCTGGCCTGTGCTCTGCAATCAGCCTAGGTGGAGGGACATCAGCTCTTGAGCCAAAAAGAAGGTGCCAAAGACTGCACCTGGATAATGGTGTTTCAGCTGTAATCAGAGAGTTTAACACTAATGAGCAAATTACTCTCCATTTTAATTGAGAAAAATTCTCCAGTGAATAATCAAATTCTACAGCTGGCCTGGGCATCTCAGAGCAATAAAAAACCAATGAGCCTATATCACAGTCTCTTTTTATGGCATACGTTTCTGTGTTAACTGAAAATAAAAGTTTGTGAAACATTGCTAACTGCAAGATCAATTTCAGGGAAAAATTTATTTATACATAGCAAGCTAGATATAAAAAATATATTTAATTGCATATATAGAAATAAACAAAATACATAGACATATATAGATTGATAAATCTAAATATATTGATATATATGGAGAGATATGTACATATAGATATCATTAGATATATAGTACCTGTATAACAGATACATATGTAAATTGATAGATTGGATATATATTTTTCTATATAGTTCTTGATATATGCATATAGATATATCTAGCTATACCTGTAAAGATTTATGCTATTTAGACATATCTATATAATTATACATATAAAACACTTAAATACCTAGATCTAAATATATGTACAGAATACATATCTATATATAGAAAATAGGTATAATACAAATCTAGGGGAAAAAAAAGTATGTAGCTCAGATACATAATATTTATTCCAGAAAAAAAGGTTTCAGTACAATCTGGGAAATGCCAAAACACCTACATAACTAAAACTTAATGAAGAAAAATACATCATAGTTTGGATTTCATCTGAATGTTTCATTTTAATGGGAAGCTTGTTCCTAATATTTAATCAAATATTAAAGTTTCTAATTAAACATACATCATGTTCCCAAATACTAGAAAATATTTTCTATTCCTTTTCCAAGATTTGGCTTCACTAAGCATTCTGAAATCAGCAGAATCATCTTGGGTTTATGCTAGTATTTTTTTATGGATATTCATCTGGTGCTAACTATTACACATGGCTGAAAAAAGAAGAAAAATAATCTACAATATCTGGTAAGACAGAGGAATCTTTCAGCAACAGAGTTCAGACACAGGCCAATATAACCACCACTAAGTCACTTAAGGGATATAATACTCTGGTCTAGTACTAGGAAACTGGTAGAACTTAGAATTATAAGTAATCCGTTATTTCACCCTGGAATCTCACCCTACTGCTCAAGTTATGTGACTTGCTATGAACTTGCACTGCTACTAAAAGACTAGCAGACCACTACGGTACGAGGTACTTACTGATGTAGTTAGTGAGCAGTAGGAGGAGATAGCTCTCTCTCAAAAAGAAAAGACAGAGTAAGAGAACTTCAGAGAGGCTGCATAAACAACTAGTGCTCAGGACAGCAGGTGGCTTTCCAAGAGTGACCAACAAGCTGTTTTATAGGAAGCATCAGTCTGTTTCCAATTCTTTCACTGAGCTCAGTACCCATCACAAGGCCCTTGGGACTGGAAGGGAGGACCAGATTCCAGCAACCAGAAAGAATAAAACAGCATGCTGGAGGCAGTTGTTGCCACCACACAGAGGAAGGTAACCATGGTCAGTCTCCTGGGAGGACCAGAGGATTGGCTTACAGAGAGTACCCTGCTTTTTGCAGGATGCCATCTCAGCTTCCTACCTGTTATGCCCTTGCAGGCAGAGCCTCCCTTACAAGCTTTGACAATGATAAATCAGTAATGCAGTATCAGAAAACTCTTCTTTGTCCCTTTAGTCCTGGAGGATTCCTCCCTGCTGCCTCTGAAGCCTGGCTGGCTGCTGCCTGCAGTTCCCACCTCTGTACTGCAATTACCTGCCAAGCTCTCTTACTACATGAGTAAGCTCAGCTGCTCATCAGACAGGAAGGGTCTCTCCTAAGCACTTTTTGGGAAGACTCCAATTTATGCTATGACTCAAAATCTGTAAGCACCACTTTTTTTTTTTTTTTTTTTTTTTTTTTTTAAGAGAAAAGGAAGGAAGGAAGGAAAGAAGGAGGGAAGGAGGGGAGGAAGGAAGGAGGGAAGGAAGGAAGGAAGGAAGGAAGGAAGGAAGGAAGGAAGGGGGGGGGAGGGAGGGAGGGAGGAAGGAAAGGAGGTAAGGAGGCAAGGAGGAAGGCGGGAAGGAAGGAAGGAAGGAAGGAAGGAAGGAAGGAAGGAAGGAAGGAAGGAAGGAAGGAAGGAAGGAAGGAAGGAAGGAAGGGGGGAGGGAGGGAGGGGGGAGGGAGGGAGGGAGGGAGGAAGGAAAGGAGGTAAGGAGGCAAGGAGGAAGGAAGGAAGGAAGGAAGGAAGGAAGGAAGGAAGGAAGGAAGGAAGGAAGGAAGGAAGGAAGGAAGGAAGGAAGGAAGGAAGGAAGAGGGGAGGGAGGGAGGGAGGGAGGAAGGAAAGGAGGTAAGGAGGCAAGGAGGAAGGAAGGAAGGAAGGAAGGAAGGAAGGAAGGAAGGAAGGAAGGAAGGAAGGAAGGAAGGAAGGGGGGAGGGAGGGAGGGAGGGAGGGAGGGAGGGAGGGAGGGAGGGAGGGAGGGAGAAAAGGAAGGAAGGAAGGAAGGAAGGAAGGAAGGAAGGAAGGAAGGAAGGGGGGAGGGAGGGAGGAAGGAAAGGAGGTAAGGAGGCAAGGAGGAAGGAAGGAAGGAAGGAAGGAAGGAAGGAAGGAAGGAAGGAAGGAAGGAAGGAAGGAAGGAAGGAAGGAAGGGGGGAGGGAGGGAGGGAGGGAGGGAGGGAGGGAGGGAGAAAAGGAAGGAAGGAAGGAAGGAAGGAAGGAAGGGGGGAGGGAGGGAGGGAGGGAGGGAGGGAGGGAGGGAGGGAGAAAAGGAAGGAAGGAAGGAAGGAAGGAAGGAAGGGGGGAGGGAGGGAGGGAGGGAGGGAGGGAGGGAGGGAGGGAGGGAGGGAGGGAGGGAGAAAAGGAAGGAAGGAAGGAAGGAAGGAAGGAAGGAAGGAAGGAAGGAAGGAAGGAAGGAAGGAAGGAAGGAAGGAAGGAAGGAAGGAAGGAAGGAAGGAAGGAAGGAAGGAAGGAAGGAAGGAAGGAAGGAAGGAAGGAAGGAAGGAAGGAAGGAAGGAAGGAAGGAAGGAAGGAAGGAAGGAAGGAAGGAAGGAAGGAAGGAAGGAAGGAAGGAAGGAAGGAAGGAAGGAAGGAAGGAAGGAAGGAAGGAAGGAAGGAAGGAAGGAAGGAAGGAAGGAAGGAAGGAAGGAAGGAAGGAAGGAAGGAAGGAAGGAAGGAAGGAAGGAAGGAAGGAAGGAAGGAAGGAAGGAAGGAAGGAAGGAAGGAAGGAAGGAAGGAAGGAAGGAAGGAAGGAAGGAAGGAAGGAAGGAAGGAAGGAAGGAAGGAAGGAAGGAAGGAAGGAAGGAAGGAAGGAAGGAAGGAAGGAAGGAAGGAAGGAAGGAAGGAAGTGTCCTGGGTTCAGCAGTAGCAGCCAGTTTTCTCCTTCTTAGTAGCTGGTGCAGTGCTGTACTTTTGACTTTCAGCCTGGGAACAGCGCTGATGACACTGATGCTTTTAGTAGCTGCACAGTAGTGTTTACTCTGACCAAGGCCTTTCTGAGTCTCATGCTCTGCCACGGAGGAGAAGAAGCTGAGAGGAAGCAGAGACAGGACACCTGACCCAAGCTAACCAAAGAGAGATATTCCATAACACAGCACATCATGCCCACTATATAAATGGGGGGCAGTTACCCGGAAGGGGTAGATCACTGCTCGGGTCAGGCTGTGTATTGGCGGGAGGTGAGCAGTTGTATTCTCTTCCCTTGTTATTTCTCTTGTCATTATTATTATTGGTGGTAGTAGCAGTGGTTTGTGTTATACCTTAGTTACTGGACTGTTCTTATCTCAACCCGTGGGAGTTATATTCTTTTGATTCTCCTCCCCATTCCTCTGGGAGAGGGGAGAGGAAGGAGAGGGGGAGTGAGAGAGTGGCTGTGTGGTTCTAGGTTGTCGGCTGGGCTTAAACTACGACGGTTCTTTATGGTGCCCAAAGCAGGGCACGAAGGGTTTGAGATAACGACAGATCTGACCAGAGTGTGTCTAATCATATTTGTGATAAGCATTCATGGTTTTGGATTAATAGCCACTCATCACAATGCTGATTTATTGGCTTTCAAAGTTGTTGATCTTGATCTCACAGTTTCAGCATACTGTACCTTACTTACCGCCGGTATTTGCTGTGTTAGTGTTTATTGGCTGGGACGCTTGGGCAAAGTTCTTGTTTCACTGTATGATAATGATTTGTAGTACAATAGACTCATTGATCATGAAACTGATCTGGCTTGTGTTCCCAGTGTGGTCACCACCTCTATACTTTGGGAGGTATACAATAGAAGTGTTTAACAATTACACATCTTTTTTCCCATCCTCAGGTGGTCAACCTGTGAAGGAGACATTCCCTTACCTTCCCAGCCCCCCCCAACAGACCACTTACAGCATCATTTGAGAGTTCAGAAGGTTTTGAATGGCTTTTGGGCACCCTGGAGACCTGCCTGCTGATTGTGATGGGGA